>CM040244.1:253038004-253115926 GCA_022545495.1 Chrysanthemum lavandulifolium | reverse complement strand
TGATATGATGGTATCGTTATACATCATATGTTAAACGGACGAGTCGAGATGATATCGTTATACGTGAGATGTTGAATGATTGGTCAATATAATATCATTATACATGATATGATGGTATCGTTATACATAAGATGTTAAACGGGTGAGTTGATATAGTATCATTATATATGAGATGTTAAATGGATGAGTCGAGATGATGTCGTTATACATGAAATGTTAAACGTATGAGTTGAGATGATGTCGTTATACATGAGATGTTAAAAAAATGAGTCGAGTTGATATCGTTACACATGATATGACTAAATTGTTTCTATTTTACTATAAAAAGATTTTAGAAAGTATAAATAATGATTTTTAAAATTTATATATTAGTTTTAAAATTAAAAGTAAACTCCAAAATACATCCTTGTGGTTTACCTCGATTCGCACTATACATCCCTCTCGCAAACGTTCCAACAGATACATCATTCCGTTAGTAAAAGTTAACCTATATACATCCCTCAGTTAAAATAACGACAAACAGTGGAGATTATTTCTAAGTTATCTCTTAACGAGATAGAAAAAATTTACACCGTTAGTCCTCTTGGTTAACCGATTTGCACCGCTAGTCTTTTTTACGTTTAAGTCTGCTTTTTAACGTTTTCGTCCGCTTTTACGCCGTCCGCTTTTATCGCTTTCATCCGCTTTTTTACGCCGCCCGCTTTTACGTTTTCATCCCTTTTTACGCCGCCCGCTTTTACGCTTTCATCCTTTACGCCGTCCGTTTTTATGTTTTCGTATGTTTTACATTTTCATCCGCTTTTTTTTTTATGTTTTATTTGCTTTTTATGTTTTCATCCATCCTTTACGTTTTCGCTCGCTTTTCTACGCTTTCATCCATTTTTTAGGTTTTCGTCCGTTTTGTAGATTTTCGTCTGTTTTTTTACGTTTTCATCCGTTTTTTACGTTTTTTGGTCTTTTTTTTATGTTTTCGCCCGTTTTTTACGTTTTCATCTTTTTTTTTTGTTTTCATCCATTTTTTTAGGTTTTCATCAGGTTTTTATGTTTTCGTCCGTTTTTTACGGTTTTGTGTGTTTTTTTTTAATGTTTTCATCATTCTTTTTACATTTTCGTCAATTTTTTTACATTTTCGTATGTTTTTTATGTTTTCATTTGCTTTTTTATGTTTTCATCTGTTTTGTACGTATTCGTCCGTTTTTTTACGTTTTCATCCGTTTTTTTACGTCCGCTTTTTATGTTTTCATCCGCTTTTTACATTTTCATCCGCTTTTACGCTTTCATCCATTTTTACGTTTCGTCCATTTTTACGCTTTCATCCACTTTTTACGCTTTTGTCCTTTTTCGTTTTCTGCTTTTTTTACGTATTCATCCGTTTTTACATTTTCGCTCACTTTTACGTTTACGTCCGTTTTCGTTCTATCCATTTTTTACATTTTCGCTCGCTTTTTACGTTTTGCCATTTTTTATGTTTTCGTCCGCTTTTTACGTTTTGTACATTCTTTACGCTTCCGGCTATTTTTTTACGTTTTCGTCTGTTTTTTACTTTTTCGTCCGCTTTTTAACGTTTTCATCTGTTGATTTACGCTTTTGTCCATCATTTTCGTTTTCGTCAATTTTATACGTTTTCATCCATTTTTTTTTACGTTTTCATCTGCTTTTTTTATGTTTTGAGATACAAACTTGAAATAATTTATAATCTTGTCTCACTCTTATGTGGTATTAACTTGTTTTAGCAAGTTATATTTAAAGATTAGGCAAATATGAATCCTTTTTAATCAAAGGATATATCGAGGTTTTTTTTTATTATTATTTAGAGGTTTTATGACTCTAAAAAACTAATATTTAGTGATGTGACCTAGTTTTATTTCAAAATGAGATGAGAATAGTCAAAATCAGAACTTCTTTTGTTTGTTAAAATAGTACATGATACGCGTACAACGCGCGTTCGGGGTCAAAGGAAACTTCCTTTTCTTTGAGCAAGTTTTTCAACCACCTTGGCAGTGAACCTAATCGTTGTAGTGTAGTTGGGGTTGAGGAAGATTATTTTTTATCTTTTTTTTTTTATTTTTTTTATAAAGCTAAGGGTAAAATCTCGGGGTTTGGATTTGGGGGGTTTGTACTTCTACCGATTACTCTACTTATCTAATTTATCTAATCTAAGGGTAGTCTATGTCTTTTGAAGTGTGCTCGTATGATGATTAAAATGTGTTTACCTAGATACTATTACTCCCTAGTTATCTTTTATTGGTGGTTGAATTGTCACGTCCTTATTCTTAACGCGATGTGTTTTCTATGGTCATAGGTGTGCTTTTATCCCTAACTCTTTGAAGCTACCTAAGGTTAATGACTAAGAAATCACTATGATTCATAAACTTAAACCGAGGTTATCTTTAGATTTTTAGCCCACGATTCCACTAGTAACTATAAACTAATGTTCAACAAAGATTTAATCAAGCATTAAAACACAACGATGGCTTCATGCACTCTTAAGCCATTTACAATTAAGATAAGAGACAACCAATCAATATTCAATAACTAGGTTTCATAGATCTAAGCAAACACACAAGTAAATTAATGGACATGTTAAACATGCAAGCATACACACATTCAATTGAAGACATAATGAAATCAAGGAATAAATAACTTATCTCGATGTAAAATAGGTATGAGAACCCCAAAATCTTGTCCAAGATGGACTACAATGTTTTAGGTTTTTACTCCACAAGTCTACCTCTTAAAAGTCGAAAATCGAATTCTATATATAGAGTTACAACCGCGACGTCATCACCTTCGACTTGAATTTTCCGACGTCGTCGAATCGGATCTAGGCCGTCTGGGAGAAAAGTCTTCGTGACGCCCTACTCTTCAAAGCTCGACGTCATGTACAAAATAGCAAAATCGCCATCGAGTCGTCACAAATCAAATCACACAAAGAGGGACGGCGTCGCCCTTGGTTTGTGACGCCATCAAGTGTAATTTCAGCAGCTTGAGTGTCTTGATCTTGACTTTAGCCATTTTCTTCACCAAGGTTGTAAAAATCGCTAGGCGCTAGTGAGACGGTCGGGTAGGGCCTAGCGATTAATCGGTTAGGCGGGGATTAATCGGATTAGAATTTTTTTACAAAAAATTGTAATATTAGATATTATATTATATTATATGTATGAGGTAAGAATAGGGCATCAAATTTCAAATATTTCAAGTGTTTAAATATAAACATAATACATAATTCTTTAAAGTTTAAAGTCAAATATAGATATTATTCGGCCTGTTGATCATTTTTAAGCGATCTTTGACTGATTTTGTCCAATTAATCGGTTTGTTAACCGATTTTTAAGCGATTTTGTTCGATTAATCGGTTTGTTGACCGATTTTTAAGCGATCTTTTGACCAAAACGATTAAATAGGCCGATTATGATAAATCAAGGCGCTTAGTGAGCGATCAGCGATTATGCGGGGATTAACTCCTTTCGTCCAAATAAGCATGATTCTAGCATTTTGCCTTCAAGAGACCTAAAAAGTGAAAAGGAGCGAAATTAAGCGATGCGGATATAAAGTGGGCGATTAAGGGCTTAAATGACCCCTTAAAAGTTTACGTTTAAATCCTTATCAAATATCCCTACACTTGGTATTTGCTTATCCGCAAGCAAATGTGCTTTTGGCCATTCAATCTATAAGTTAGGAGCATAAAGCAGTGGTTTAACATCCTTCATAACAAGTATAAGCCCCGCAATAGTCATAACAAGCACGGAAATTATATACTAACACCTCACAAGTGGTGTTTGGATACTCTCATCTCGGTGTATATGAAATATAACAAATGGAAATTGAAAATAAACACTCATTAACCGGTCCTAGTACATAGATTACCAAGGCTTGAGACTAGATCAAACCTCACCGCTTTGGCGTAAGCACCTAGGAGCAACTATCTAAGAGGTTTTTAAAGGGTTGTAACTTTAGGCTTACGGTAAGGAAACAAAGGGTTTGGTTGGATAAGCGATTTAGTGGTGGCAAGTCAAAATCCTTATGTTACAAGCATGAGAAGAATGACGTTGCTAAGCCAAGACTCGAGTCTCTAAGCTCTAATTACTTGAAACAAACAAACATAAATTGAAAACATAAACATAAAGATAAATGTAAGATGGTAGCAGTATGTTTTTTTTTTTTTTTTTTTTTTTTTTTCAAGACACTATTTTTTTTTCTTTCTCTTTTCAATTTCTTTTTCCATTTTTTTTTTCATTTCATACACTTTTACTCTATCATCCTCTATGATAACATCAAAATATAAAGGATTTATAGGCACATCTCTACACTTGAGTTTTTATTACTCTAACACTAATTTGACCCGAATTGAAAAGATCAAAACACTTGGAGTACATTATTACGTAAATAAAGGAATTTGAATTTAACGTTCTTTCCCGTCATTCCATAAAATTTAACTTTACCCATGAGTCCCAATCGTCCCAAAACTGTATACAAAATATATGACTCGACTTAGCAACTTATGCAAGTAACTAGATAATTGAACTAAGGGTTTAGTATGATAACAATAATGCACTAAAAGTATTCTTTGTATAGGTTTTGAAATAAAAACCTTGGGTGATTAGGATTAACCCTTTTGTTCTCATAAACCTCATCAAGTATTCTTGTAAGCATCTCATGTTTATTTTTCATCTTTCATATTCATTTCATATTCATTTCATCATATTTGAGCAAAAACATGCAAGTCATATGATGTTGTACCACTTTTTCATTGATTTTCAAGAGTTATGATTATATAAGTCATCCTATAATTATTCCATGTTATATATTACTTTTGGTGATGCCTAGGAACCCATGACACCCTAAGAAGGTGTATGGTAGGATTAGAATAGCTCCGGAGTTGTTTTGAATGGGTTAGAATAGGTTTGGCGCGAGAAAAACTCATTTCGAAACGTTTTAAATAGGGTTTGTCCATATTTTTAATTCGAGGAAAATCCGACAGTGGGTATAATATTTTGGGCTAGATATTTAGAAAATACACTTTAAAACGAAACGTGGCGCTTGAACGGATTAAAACGGAGCTATAACGAAGAAGATATGAATTTTTCAATTTTGACGATGAAAACTATTAATTTCGTAAATTTCAAGATGAAAATGTCACTCTTTACGAGTAAAAAATGAGTCTTAAGCTTTATAAATTGTGTCGACTTATCAAAAATATATTAGTATACTTTGACACGAATCTATGGATGTAGAAAACGTGAAAACCGACTTATAACGATTAAATTACACGCGATAAACCAAGTTGCCGTAACTTTATTCTATTAGCAAAATTAATATATTCTCTATTAAAACATACTACGACAACTAAAGGACCATGTTGGCGGACGCTTTTAACAATGATGTAGAACTTTTATAACGTGATATCTTCTAGTAAAAGTAAGTTCGCCTAGCATATTTTCCAAAATGTTAAACCGTTTGTTGAGCGGAGTTGTAACGAATAACATATAGTCACTCAAACTTGGCGAAAACCACCCTTAAACTATATTTTGGACTAAAATACAATACTTAACCAATATTTTTCTTTGTGATCGAGACCTCTAGGATGGAAACTTAAATACTAAAACTTTGAGATAATAACACAAGCTTTCCAAAACTGTTGAGTTCGTTTCCTAACACTCGGTGTGCACCATTTTGCGACTATCATAGGAGGTTGTTTCAACATAACTACATGTAGAGTATTTTATATACGACGAGATGTCATAAACACATATTTTGACGATAAACATTATTTCCAAAACGCATAAGTGGTATGGATATCATATGGAGTTGCATGCTCAACATTGTATCACGATTCACGACAACATATCATAACTCAAGTCATGACATTCATTTTAGGTCACGGATAGTTTCCGAGCCTCATTTTAGTGCACTTCATTTTGTTAGCATATCAATCATACCGGTGAGTTCATACCCGCTTTTACTCGCTTAAATTCTTACAAACTATTTGGGGAGATACATGCTTAAATACTTGTTTCACTCTTGCGAATATTCAAACCATTTATACAATTGTGTTACACTATACTTCTCATACTCTTGGGACATTATGTGTGGTTTATTGCGATATGTGCCTTAATGTGCTAAACTTGTTTTCAATTATGCATCAACATACATACATTAGTGGTTAACTCTGCTGGAGCCAGAGAGAGGTATTGATAGTACTATCGTCGACGCCCACCCTGGGTCCTGATGACGTGACACAGGGTGAATATAATCATTACTCAATGAAAATCAACAAACAATTTAGACTTGTCAAGAGGTTCGATTGGTGTGATTCTTTGCATTAAGTACATGTATATATCGTATGCACCTATGTCCTACTTACAAACAAGATTGACAATTCCATATTTTGGCAATGGGTTGTAAAACACAGTTGCAAGTTTTGTATGGGCGAACTTGAACTGTGTGGATTACAATGCCTTTCTTGCATCAACATTCTTTATAGACTTTTTCAAATCATTTTCAACAAACTTATGAACTCACCAACCTTTGTGTTGACACTTTTTAGCATGTTTATCTCGGGTTGTAAGGCGATAGCATTTCATGGAGCTTTGGGTCTCATGGCATACATTGGAGTCTAGTGTTTTATCTATTACCATTCGACATGTTTTGTAAACCTTTATGTATTATCAAACTTTGGGATCTCATGTGTTGTAAACTTTAACTTATTAAATCGAATGGTAAACTCTTTAAAACGTCTCATTATAGAGGTCGTTTTCTTTATCCATACTTTGTGCTATGACGTCATACCCCAATGACACTATCGTTCCATTGCGATATTTTGGGCGTGTGATGATAAGTTTTCTCAATGGAAGAACCACCACCACCAATATTATCATCACCAATAGCCATAATACAAACAATAAGATAGACAGATATAAAAAAAAAACATACAAAGAATAATCGAGACAATAATGCATGAGATAATAATAAGAATAAATAAACAAGAAGATAAGACTTTGTAATAAGAAACAACAAGCACCAAGCACTGTGGATTAGGGTAAACAGAGCGTGTATTCGCATCACTCAAAGGTAGAGATCAAGATGTTAGTCTACCCGTTTGCACCCACAAAGACTTAAGTCTTGTATGTTTAAAGAAGAGATAAGACTTAGACTTACAGAGAAATATGCAATGAAGAACAAATCACAATCACCCTAGATTCACTTAGTCTAGGGCAAATATGAAAAGAAGATAACCGGTGATTACGCCAACAAAGAATAACCCCAAACCACACCTTTGTTGCCAAGAGAATCAATGAGCCCGAGGCTCGATACCATGTACGAAAGTATAGGCAACCAAATATAAACAATAGAACCTTTATTCGGATCTAAGTTGCAATAGTCGACTTAGATTAAGTTCTGATATCCAAATGTTACAAGATTAGATTAATGTCAATGAGACAATAATCATGTAAAATGTAGAGACAAGACAAGATCAGTTAAATGATCCGAAAGAAGAGAAGAGAGTGTTACAAAAGACCGTGATACTCAGTGTGTATAACCCTAGATTAAGGGACTTATTAAATAGGAGATTAAGTTACACTAAGACCCTCTAACGGCTATAAATGACTCATCGCAGAAATGAATAACGCTCGTAGAAACAAACTTCTTGGAACTTTAAACCTTTTATTCTTTGTCCATGATTAACCCCAGAGATTCTCCGCAATGATCATAACTTGAAAGCCATTAGAATCGATAGAATGATATGTTTGCCACGATTATTACCTCGATTCTAACATAGTTGATGCAAACAATTTGAATGGATTGGTATTTTGTGAAATTTTTCATTGGTATAATTTTTATCAAGTATTATATAACACAAAAAAATATATATTTAAGGTCAAACTTGAACTGTCAATCTGGACACTTATTTTAATACAGAGGGAGTATAATATTATGAGTAGCTTTTTGAGATTATAATATTATCTGTTGTTTTTTGAAACCTTTCATTTGTTACCTTTTCTAAGAGTAAATTACATAAATGGTCACTATGGTTTATCAATTTATTCACATTTAGTCATTGAACTTTTTTTTTGACTATGTCAATTATTAAAGTTTCAAATTGTTACAGATCCAGTCATTAAGGTTTCAATTTCATTACATAAATGGTCACTGTGGTTTGAAACTTCAGTGACCATTTATGTAACGAAATTGACTGAATTTGTAATGATTTGAAACTTCAGTGACCATGTATGTCAAAAAAAAGTTCAGTGATTAAATGTGAAAAATTGGACAAACCATAGTGACCATTTATGTAATTTACTATTTTTTTAATTATAATCTTTAGTATGTCTAAAGATTAAAGAGTGTTTGGTTTATAGGTATTAGAATGGGGAATGGATTTCATGCCCAAGTATAAATGTTTGGTTTGCAGTCATTCCATGTTTGTACACTCGTGATTATTTTTAAATTTGGCAACAAAATGGTCACTAATGTAGCATGTACCAGGGTGTTCATAGGGTTGTTCGGTTCGGTTAATTGGAAGATCTAAACTATTCATCGCGAAGTGGGTAATTAATTTTAGTACCGTAATCGAACCATACTAGGCGAGTAACCGGTCATGCGGGTATCCAAAATTAGCGGTTACTCGCGGTTCGTGTCACGGTTAACGATTTTAGATGATTAGTCGAGTTTAACCGTATGAACAATAACACGCCCTACAACATAAATTGTATTTTAGTAAAAGTTAATGACAATAAATAGATTAAAGTTATACTAAAGTTATTTCGTCACATTACATGCATTCAAGTATTCATACGTAACATATTAACAAATATTCGAAAGGTTTCGATCGCATTAATCAACTTTCACTTTTAGTGGCATAGCATAAGCAGGCAAAGACTCTAAGGAGAGAGAGTGAAGGGTCATGCCCATACACAAAGAAGAATGGGACTTGCTGCATGGCGAGGAGGCAACTGTTTATGACATAAGCAGCAGTTAGAACACATTCGTGCCAAAGATATAAAGGTAATTCCCCGAAACATAAGGGATCTAGCAACATTAAGGAGATGCCTATGTTTCCTTTCTCGCAATGCCATTTTGTTGTGGTGTATAAACACAAGAGGTTTGATGTAGAATTCCTTTTCATGAAAGAATTGTTGAAGTTTGTTATTGACAAATTTTGTCCCATTATCACTTCTAAAATTTTGACATTGTGTTCAAATTGATTTGATAGCATATGAGTAAAGTTAACAATGGAAACATAAACATCATCCTTCCCCAAGCATATAAACCCATACCGCCGGAATAGTCATCAACAATGGTTAAAAATATTTGTAACCATCTCTCTAGTGATTTTATATGGTCCCCAAACATCAAGGTGAACAAGTTGACCAATTTTAGTGGATTTATGTTCACTTAGAGGAAATGGTTCTCTGGTTTGTTTAGCTTTATTACAAGTATCACGAGATGATCGGTTCGGATGAACTATCAAATTTAAGAGTGGGTCTAAGTATGTGTAGGACTTGGTCGGAGGATGACCAAGTCTTTGATGCCGAGATTTCTAGAGACATGACAAGCAGATATGCAGTTATTAGAAGTAATCTTACATGTAGAATCTATATCAAAATATATAACCCATTGTATTGTTTACCAATCCCTACAATCATTTTTTGATGTAAATCCTGTATATAGCAATTAGATTCATTAAACATGCCAAAAACACATTAGTATAGCATATAGCTTATGTTTAAACCTCGTTAATACGATTTATGTTAAAGTCTTTCGCATTAAAGGTCAAAAAGTAGTTCCTTCTAAGACATTATGTTATTCATCCTCTTAACAATAAAGTTATCACAACTCGGTAAAATAAATGGTTAAAATAGAGAATGATTTAGAGGCTTGACACGGTTAAATAAGTTAGAGACAGTTTAATCCGCTTAACCCGTTTAATAAACATGTGCGTTTGAGTTGAGTAAGTATTAAACACGTCAACCCGCGAACCCGTATAAGTATACAAGCCTCTATAAAATAAAATATATAACTTTATTTTTATGTTTGATTTGAACTGAATGTATTTTGTTATGAACTTAATATGAGTGAATTATAATTATAGCTCATATTACATTGAAATTGTCGAATTGTTTGTATGTTATTTTTATCACTGTTTGAGAGCCTTATATCATTTTTGGATTAAACTAGTTGAATCAATATAACACAAGCCTTATTCACCACTTGACCTATTTACTTAAACATGTTAAACGAGTCACAAACGAGTTACATATGTTATGCAAATATGAGTTGAAGTTAAGTTTCTTTGCACGATTAATAAACTGGTTATATTTTGGTACAAATTATACTAACCCGTCATTCCGTCAATCTATAAACCCGAATAAATCAACCCAACCAAGACTAAAAATTAATGAATTTCAAATGTTTAGGTAACAAAGTACTACGTAGGTAGTAGGATATACTTGCAAGCTTTATTTTGTGACCCCACCCCACTAGTCTTTTGACCATTTTGTACCACTTCTCTTCCACTTGAAAGTTGAAACCAGTTTCTACTCACCCACTCATTTTCCTTTCTTCCTTCAACTCACCAAACTTATTTTTCTACTCACAAGCAAGATCCGGTTGCTTATAATATTTGCTATACATTTCACTTCAAAGTTTTCATTTGTAAGGTTAGCTAGGTCCTAACAAAAACACTACGTACACATCGCTCCTTCGTGAATAGATCCGGTTTCTACACTTTAAAGGTACTATATCAGTTTGAACTTATGCTTTTGTTTGTTGCTTATAGTTTTGTCTGAATCAATCTGTAGCTAAAACTTAAAATATGCGGTCATAATATGTGTTTATTGTTATTCTTATTATTATTATTATTTTTTTTGATGAAATATGTAAATAATCATGTGATGGTGTAAGGGTATGTGGATTTAGTTTGAGAATTTATTTATTTTATTTTTTAACTTTTAATTTTTTAATCTTAAAAGAATGTATGCTTTTTTGGGTGTTTGTTTTAGGTTAAATAAATCTATGTGTTTGTGGATTTATCTAGAGAACTGTATTTTTATTTGTTTTAGGTTAAATAATCTATGTGTTTGTATTTTTATTTTTTTTTTATATAAGAAAGTATGTTTTTATGTTAAAAAGGAGTTTTTATATTGATTTATTTGTGGGTTTTCTGCTTGGATCAATGTTTGGTTTCATTTTTCTTTTGTTGGTAATGTGTGTTCGGTGTGTGTATTGACAAACATTTAAGTCTTTCAACTACCTACCAACCTACCTTAAAGTTCATCTACCATATTAATTTCCACCTATCAATATTTAAAGCTATTAACTTGCATTGAAGATTATCTATGCTCTTTGTGTGTTTTGAAACACATACACAAACACCATACTAAGATTATTGAATCAATTATGCTTTTTGCTTTATTTTTTTGCAGCAGCAACGGCAACCGCTGCAAACCTACCACCAGTTAATATGTTTGCTCGAAGTGTTAATCAAAACCCGACAATTTTTGTCCTTTTATTTTATGATACAAGAACAAAACGACCATTTTCTTATTGAAATAGGTGTTCTTGGAAATGAAAATGTATAATCTCACTATCTTTTCTTATTAGCAGCAGCTCATTTCACCTTTCACCTTTATGATTTTCACCTTTCACCTTTCACCTTTCATCTTTCATCAGCGCCTCCTCTCATACAAACAACAAAAACTAACCATGTCGTGGCAAGGAAGAGCTTTCGTGTATCAAACGTGTTGCAGTGAAAGGCTGCAAATGGATCCGTCGTCGACGCGCTGCTCCTCCTGCTCTGCTCGTGATGGTGGCGCCGCAGCGCCACCGAAGAACTTGCTCATATCGTCGGGGATGTTGCTTTACATGGAATGCACCACGAAACAACATAGAGTAAAAGTAATGTAGATTCAAAAGAGAGTTTTGTGACCACTGTGTCACTCACAATGTCATGATGTAACTTTATTTTTTCAGGTCTTTTTCAAAGGTATCTTTGTTCGTACGATATGTTTAGCTAAACATTAAAAGCTTAAGGGGTGTAGCTGTGTTTGGATTGACCATTTCTGCTACAGCTGTTGTAGTTGCTTATCAAAGAATGCCAGTTTATTCAAGCTTGTTTCTATGATCAAAATGAGGTGCTGCATGACGCAAAGCTATAATACGTTTTGCAACTTTGTAAATGTGAAAAGTACAATGATATGTTACTAGAAAATAAAGTTACATCAAGTTTAATAGTGTATTACAGTTTAATAGATATTGCCAGACATAAAATCATCAATGGAAAACTAGAACTGTTAGTATCTTCTTGTTGTCCCATGGTACACTAACCATCACGCTTCTTATGTTCATATTGTATTATTAGATGGATTTCATTTTACTCAGAAATAAAGTAAATGTAAGATAACTTGACAATGAAATTGACAATGTCATCTTCTATCGGGTGATCTTGTTTCCAGTATAATACAATCATGTTCATGCGATAATGATGTAGCTATTAGGGACAAGACGTAAAATGAGACGGGTCTTGGGTTTAAGTCCATGTATCGTCGTATAATCATTTTGGGCTTTCTTATGTACTGTAATTTTTTTACCATCTGATGTAAATATCTCTTTTGTTTATAGAACTAACCAGTTCAATTATGATTCAAGTAAAAGTGTATTGCATAAAATGATTAAAAGACGGAAATATGCTCAAATTTAAATGGTAAAATGTTATATACTGCCCGTAAGTTGAAGTTTATACAGTAGTAACGAACAACTGTGTTAGTTAGAATTTTCCGTAAATAGTGGTACAAAAGTTGGATCGTTTAAAAACATGTCATTAGTCACACTACACACCATAAATGTGTGAATTAGTATCATGATTATCTATCCATCTTTCCATGATTTTCAGTTACCTTAAAAAGTGCTTATGTATTTGTTGTCGATTATGCTTTGTTTTCCAACATATCAAAATCAGAAGTTGTACAGTGCCATAAGCTCTGTCACTACTGAGTTAGTTTTTAAAACACTACTGCAAGAAAAGATTGGCTACAAGTTGTAAAGTACAAACATTTCCGTCGAACATTGTTCTGGTATGTATAACATTTTGATTTTTCTTGATTATTTATGTTAAGTCTTGGATAACGAGTTTAGTGTAGCTGTGAAACAACTGATTCTGATGATCTGATAATTTTAAGAGGATTTGTTCAACATGTGTCATAAAAGGACATTAGGAATCCATGTACAATTTTGTACTGATAATGAGCATGACAAGTTAAAAACCTTTAAGAGTCATATTAGATTTACATATTGATTATAATAACAATAATATTTTTCATACATAAAACAACAGATTATTTGAAATTCGGAACACTTTAACATGCAATGCCAAACACCCCATCAGTCCTTTGAATCTTTATTGTTCGTGATTTAAGAAGTGGTGAAATACAACGGTTTTGCTAATTTTACTATGATAATCATGAAGCATTAGAGTCTTGGTTGTTTGAAAAGAAGAAAGAGAACATTGAGATAGAAACAAGAACACAGAAGCGATTTTTGATTCCTGAAAATATAAAGAGACGAGTCAAGACTCAAGAGATGAAAAAGATTATATAAGGAATACTGAAAACCTTACCTTGTTCTAAAATTTCGTGACAAAGCCAACGTCTTGATCTATGCATGAAACCATATATGTAAACCAAAGTTAATGACTGTCTTATTTCAGATTACTTGACATCAAGGGACAGTGATGTCACCCGATACTCATGGTCTGCTGTTTTTATCAGCTATCGTGTTAGTAGCAATATATGCTCAGAATTCTGAAGCGCGTGTGACAGTTGAAAACGGGTTAAGTCAGAGGTGTATTTATCACCCAAGATAACCCTACATCCGGGTTCTGTTTCAAACAAATTCTACTATGATATCAAGTTCCCAAAAGGTCATATTGCTCTCAAGAGTTTCAATGCTGAAGTTGTTGATGAAGCAGGAATCCTGTTTCTCTTCAAGAGACTTATCTCCATCATTGGATTTTAGCAAGATACCACCTACGAGTAAATTACCAAGATCCAAAGTATGAAAGTAATTCAGGATCCACCAGCCAAATTATATTACTGCTAGGAATGCTGGAGTTTGCAATAATGGTCTTCCTCAGTTTTTTGGATTAGGACCTGAAACACGCAAAACATCCACACATATTCCTGATCCTTATGGAATCGAAGTAGGAAATCCGTCTGAAATTCCTGCTGGATATGAAGAGAGATGGTTGTTTAATATTCATGCAATCGACACTCGGGATGCAGTAGATGCAATGGGATGTACTGAATGCAGGTACAATGTAACATGATTTTTATTTTGTTACAAAAGTAGTATACGGTTTTTATGTTGATGGTCTGGAAATGCAGATGTAGCTTATATAATGTTACGCAAGATGAATATGGTCGCCCTTTGAAACCAAATTATATCGGAGGTTTAAACTGTTGCTATGATGGAGTACAATGCAAAGTGAAGAATGGACTTGGAAGTGTTAGAAGAAACGTTTACTTGAAGTACACAGTTAAGTGGGTTGATTGGAGTAACTCCGTAGTACCTGTTAAAGTCTTTGTACTTGATGTAACTGATACTTGGCAGAAGTCAGGGACCCATGATTGCTTAGTAAGTTGACTTATTAAAGTTAACACCTTTATAACTAAAGTTGGAAGCGTTTTGTTTATCTTTGTAAATAATATAACTTTTATCCTACAGATCGAGTTTGATGTTGAACAATCTACCACTGGAATTGCTAATAATAATAATTACACCAGCACAAAAAAGTCAAGTATGAGTTTTCCAGCTGGTGGTGATGTTGTTTATGGTGTTGCACATCAACACGGTGGCGGAATAGGTTCTGCTCTATATGGAGAGGTAAATATATTATTCTGAAGATTCAGATTATGTTTCTTTCGTGTGTCTAAAGTATAGTGTGTCTAAAGTATATCTGCAATTCAGGATGGACGGGTTATTTGCTCGTCTAAAGCTATCTATGGAGAAGGAAATGGTGTAGGGATGAAGCTGGCTATATTGTAGGAATGTCTACATGCTATCCTGAACCAGGTTCTATCAAGATAGCTAATGGTGAAATTCTAACTTTGAGTCAAATTACAGCAGTGAAAAAGCCATACGGGAGTTATGGGGCTCTTCTATCTTCTTGTTGCAGAGTCTTCTCCGACATTGAATGCTCGGGTTCAAGTAAGATCTCAACCATATACGGAGTATTTGTTATTCATTTTTTATGTTTTTTGAATCTAAAACACTCTTCAGTAATAACTAATAAAGAAATCTTGAATGTCAAAATGCCATTTTTCGCAACAGTAATATTTCTAAATAACTTATACCCTCACTTTGTTAAGGAACAAAAATAGATACAGTTTGACTTTTCTAGTCAAACTCACATTTTATCAGAATCAAAAGTAACATGGATTTCTGTACAAATGTAGCACCAGCATATTGATAGTTTCATTGAATTTGTAGTCAGAATAATATTTGCAACCTTCTTTAATTTGATTTATAGATTCATGAAGAATCGAAACTACCAATCATCTTATGGGGTATAGTTGTGTTTGGACTAGCAATATTTGCAGCTGATGTATTTGCTTATCAAAGAAGAAAGCAAAGTGAGAAAGGGTACGGTAGAATATCAGCTTGACCAGGCTTGTTTCTTTTATTCGATTTGTTGGTAAAAGTAACACTATTTTGTTTTGTGAACATGTATATCTGAAAAGTATACGCATATGTTGCTAGAAAATAATGTTACATTGAATTTAACAGTGTAGTACAATTTTATTTTATAGACATTTGCAGAAACAAAATCATCACATCGTTGTTTAAGGGAACAATAGGTGATTGAACAGTTATATAAAGATTCGGTTGACCTAAACACGGTATTGGTGTATACATCAACATGAGCTCTATGATTACTAATCATCAGTCAGTTATCCACTACGACTTTAATCTTCATGTTGTTGTCCCACGGTTCACTACTTGATCACACGTATTGTATTAAAAAACTTCCACAAACCTTACGTCATTACTATCTCTCTGTCCAAACCACACGCGATTCTTATTCACCCATAAACAATCTCTAGTTTTCATTGCCAGTATCACCCTTATTCCAACAAGACAATAACTAATGTTGGTTATCAAACTCCTTTTCGACTTATTTACAAATATCATATATGTCATTGTACAAGGAATCAAATTTTATGTATTATATGCCATTGCATTAACACTTTTCAGATTTTTATTGCTTAAAGCCTGAAAGGATGACATGAGTCATTCACTGACCAAAATGACTACACCTAATCATAACTAGAAGTGATATTTGGCATACCATGAGGACATGTGGCAAATTAAAAGCTAAATGAAGACCACTGCCTCAAATTTCTCCTTTGACATACAAAAAAAGGTCAGTGGCATTTTGGGTGAAAAAAAGGTCACCATTAACTGTCCCATTACTTGAGGTATGGCACATTCTTAATCTTTTAAATTCAAATTTGTAATCCAGAATAGTTGTTATAATATATCTTAGATTACATCATGCATGTGGTAGATTGATATAAAAAAGGTACATGAACGAAAACAGAATTAACGAAAAAGTAGGTTGGTTTTCATGCTACATATCCACATGATTTAGTAGCCAGCATTTTAATCTATGTATGAAACTCTATATGTAATACAAAACTTATAAAGGTTGAAAAGTATTTCAGATCAATTAGCATCACAGGTCAAAAATGTCACCTGGTACTCTTGGGCTGGTGTTCTTATTGATTTGTGTGCTTTTAGCAATTTGTGCTCAGCATTCTGTTGCTAGTGTCACACCTGAAAAGGGGTTAAAAACAAAGGTGTATTTATCACCTAAGATAAAATTACATCCGGGTTCCGTTTCAAGCAAAAATCACTATGATATTGAGTTCCCGAAAGGTCATATTGCTATAAAGAGTTTCAATGCTGAACTTGTTGATGAAGTGGGGAAACCAGTTTCTCTTAAAGAAACTTATCTCCACCACTGGTTTATAGTAAATTACTACCAAAGGATTGGTGCTAAAGATCCAAAGTACAATGGTAATGTTGATCTTGGGTCCCACCAATCGGATTTTATTATTGCTGGCAATGCTGGAGTATGCACAATCTTTCCACAGTTTTTCGGTATGGGAGCTGAAACACGAAAAACAGCAGCAAATGTTCCTGATCCTTATGGAATCGAGGTTGGTAATCCACTAAAAGTTCCTGCAGGATATTTAGAGAAATGGAAGTTTAATATTCACGCAATTGACACTCGTGATGCTGTAGATACAATGGGATGTACTCAATGCAGGTATCATGTAATTCGACATATATTTTGTTACACAATTGGTATATGGTTTTTATTTTAATGGTTTTAAAATTCAGATGTAACTTATATAACATAACGGAAGATGAATATGGTCGGCCTTTGGAACCAAGTTATGCGGGAGGGTTACATTGTTGCTATGATGGAACACAATGCAAAGTGAAAAACAGGCATAAAAATGTTGCAAGAAACATTTACTTAAAGTACACGGTTAAATGGGTTGATTGGAGCGACTTTATAGTACCCGTTAAAGTCTTTATATTTGATGTCACTGATACTTGGCAGAATACACGAGCCCATGATTGCTTAGTAAGTTAAAGCATTTTTGGTATAAAGATTGAAGCTTCTTGCAATCTTGGTAATAGTTGAACTTTTTGTTTTGTTCTACAGATTGAGTATAATATTGAACAATCTGCTAATAATGATTATAGGGTGACTCACGAACATCCAAACCATTCCGATCGGTAAGATCGATTTCCCTAAATTTTCGGGAACGATGTTGAAGGATGGGTCTATCGCTGCGAACATTTTTTTCAATGGATGACACTCCCGGTGACTCGAAATTACGTTCTTGCTGCGGTTCAGCGGAGGCGATGCCTCAATGGCACCGATGCCTATATGAAGACCCGTGAATGCCGTGGTTGCCGAGGTCCCATGGGCGGACTATGTTCGATTCGATCTCTGCCGTTTTACGATGCCTTGTTTGAAGACCCATTGGAAGAGATGGCGTCGTTAACCCGCACCGGCTCGTTACGAGGAACCGAATCGACCTTTGACTCCTGTTGAATAAGGTTAACCTAAGCGAAACCTGACCGAGCCTCACATTAAGGCTCTCAAACCGGACATCCGTGGACCGGTTAAAATGTTTAAACCGAAAGCGTTGCATGAGGCGTATGGGTTAGCAAGAATTCAAACCATCAACAACACAAGCCGATGGGCGACTCAACGAGGGGAGGGTGGGCATGAACCAAGATGTCAAAATAACACCTCCGGTTAATGCTTCAAAACTTCCATTGCTCCCACCCCAACAAACGAGTCACCAAGTAAACAAGGGGAACGCTTAGCTCGAGGCGTTTGACGAGCAATGAACTTGAGTTAAAAAGGGCAAAAGGGGAGTGTTTCTGGTGTACCGAAAGGTTTGTTCCGGGCCACAAGTGTAAGAACAAACAAATCTACATGCTCAAGGTGATAGATGATGAAGATCCGGCAACCAACGAGTCTATTGACGGTGATGAAGACAAGGTCACTTGAATCCCTTTTTGAGGGCAACAAGTGGGTTAAGGAGGGAGTATTGATACGTTAATTATTTTATATTTTAGTATTTTATATTTATGTTTCTAGTTTACGGGAATTTCGGTTATTTTCTATTATGCAAGGGGTATGGTTGTAACTTGCTTATCTATTTATGTTTAAACGTATCAATGAATAAAGGGATCGATTTGGTGAATTATCCTCTCCTTAGCTTCTTCTTCTAAACTGTTTCTAACCTATCAAGAACCCTATCAAGGGTATCGAGCCATCCGACTCTCATCGGAACACCTTGCGCCGCATGACCATGACTAACACCCGCAACAACGAAGTCGACAACACCCTCAAATCCCACGATAAGGCGATCGCGAAATCAGCGCCTAGCCGCTTGATGAAACAACGGGAGCAATCATCGCAACAGGAAGAAATCTTGAAGGCTATCCGTGACAAAGGAGTTCAATCGTCGGGAAGTTCCTTCGGGTCCTTCTCGACTCAGGGTGACTCACGAACATCCAAACCATTCCGTGTCGGAAGATCGATTTCCCTAAATTTTCGGGAACGATGTTGAAGGATGGGTCTATCGCTGCGAACATTTTTTCAATGGATGACACTCCCGGTGACTCGAAATTACGTTATGTTGCGGTTCACGGAAGGCGATGCCTCAATGGCACCGTGCCTATATGAAGACCCGTAATGCCGTGGTTGCCGAGGTCCCATGGGCGGACTATGTTCGTTCGATCTCTGCCCGTTTTTCTGATGCACTGTTTGAAGACCCATTGGAAGAGATGGCGTCGTTAACCCAGACCGGCTCGTTACAGGAACTGAATACGGCCTTTGACTCCCTGTTGAATAAGGTTAACCTAAGCGAAACACAAGCCTTGAGCCTCTACATTAAGGCTCTCAAACCGGACATCCGTGGACCGGTTAAAATGTTTAAACCGAAAACGTTGCATAAGGCGTATGGGTTAGCAAGAATTCAAACCATCAACAACACAAGCTTGATGAAGCGACTCAACGAGGGGGAGGGTGGGCCGCAAACCGAAGATGTCAAAATAACACCTCCGGTTAATGCTTCAAAACTTCCATTGCTCCCAACCCCAACAAACGAGTCACCAAGTAAACCGGGAACGCTTAGCTCGAGGCGTTTGACGAGCAATGAACTTGAGTTAAAAAAGGGCAAAGGGAGTGTTTCGGTGTCTGAAAGGTTTGTTCCGGCCACAAGTGTAAGAACAAACAAATCTACATGCTCGAGGTGATAGATGATGAAGATCCAGGCAACCAACAGGTCTATTGACGGTGATGAAGACAAGGTCATGAATCCCTTTTGAGGGCAAAAGTGGGTTAAGGAGGAGTATTGATCGTTAATTATTTTATATTTTAGTATTTTATATTTATGTTTCTAGTTTACGGAATTTCGGTTATTTTCTATTATGCAAGGGTATGGTTGTAACTTGCATATCTATTTATGTTTAAACGTATCAATGAATAAAGGGATCGATTTGGTGAATTATCCTCTCTTAGCTTCTTCTTCTAAATCTGTTCTAACCTATCAAGAACCCTATCAAAATGATTATATCAGCACTAAAAGGTCTAGTGTGCGAATCCCAATTGCTGGTGATGTCATTTATGGTGTTGCACATCTGCACAGTGGTGGAATAGGTTCTGCTCTATATGGAGAGGTAATACTTACTGTTATAACCATCGGGTTCTCTGTCTTAACTAGTAAGTATCTAGCAATGCATACAAAATATATAAACGTCTCAACTTTATTCAGGATGGACGGGTTATTTGCTTGTCTAAACCTATATACGGGAAAGGAAACAATGTAGGAGATGAAGCTGGTTATGTTGTAGGAATGTCTACATGTTATCCTAAACCAGGTTCCGTGAAGATAGCTAAAAGTGAAATGCTAACTTTTGAGTCTAACTACAGCAGTGAAAAGAGCCGTACGGGAGTTATGGCCCTCTTTCATATTTTTGTTGCAGAATCTTCTGTGGGTATGAATGATTTGGTTCAGGTAAGATTTCTCCTTTTTGTTTAACATACTTTTCCAAGAAATATAATCTTCATAAAAATATTCGTTATATATCATAAATATGCTACTCCGTAATAAATAAATTTTTCTTTAGTATTGATATGGACATTTTTTTCAATGTGCAGGTACACGAAGAATCAAAAGTACCAAGCTTGGTATGCGGTGTAGCTGCATTTTTATTAGCAATGTCTGTTGCTGTTATGGTTTCATATCGACGAAGAAAGCAAAGTGAGGATGGTTACTTTTCTGTCACAACTCAGAGCAGATTATTTCTCTGATTTGAGATGATATGCTGAGATGCTATGCGATACAAACCTTAATGATGTATTACTAAAAAATAAAGCTATGTTGAGTTTATTTCAAGTTAAAAAGCAGTACAAAGTTAAAATATCACAAGTTTAGACCCAACCAAAAATATTTAGTCATCTTCTCACTTCTTTTACATCTTCTCCACACAAATAAAATCAAACACACAAATAAAATCATACACACAACCTTACAATATCCATTAACACAAATTGAACAAAAACTCATTTAACCTGGGTCCAACAACCACATTCAATTTCAGATCAGCTCGTGGTTTGGATTAGGTTTTGTTATTAGTTTCATACTACAATCAACTTCTCAAAGCTACAAATGGCTTCTCTATAGCAAATTTGATTGGCAAAGGTAGGGTTCGATTCTGTTTATAAAGGAATCCTCGATTCTGATGATGATAAATTTGTTGCGATCAAAGTTCTACATCTTCAAAATCCAGGAGCTCACAAAGTTTTATAGCGAGAATGTGAAGCATGGCGGAATATTCGCACCGTAATTTGTTGAAGATTATAACTTCATGTTCAAGTCTTTTGATTTCCAAGGCAATGATTTTAAAGCTCGGTTTACGAGTTTATGCGAATGGAAGTGTGCGATTGGCTTCATTCAAGTGCAAATACATCGAAACTCAACCTTCTTCAAAGAATAAATACTCGGAGATGTTGCAACTGCACTTGATTATCTTCACAAAACTTAATGGTTTAAGCCTTGCAGGCAATAGACTCGGCGGAAAAATACCCAATCAGATTCTTTAACTTCCACCACTGAAAACATTGTACAAATAAGTGAGACATTGTTTCCTTTTATTACTGAACAAGCAATCCATAAATGAAAAAAATGACAAAATTGACCTCTAGTCAGATATAAAGTCAATGTATAAGATCGAGTTTTAACACCTAAATACAAACTCAAAATCATACTTGCGCTCGAAACTAGATCAATCAAAACATAAGAACTTAAAACACAAAAGTCCATTTTAAAAAAAGACATTTTAATATTTATTAAAAAGGAAACCTTAGATTTAGGATCTCAAATAAACTCAAAATCAAAGACCAAACAAAAATACAAGAACAATACTCATATGTCAAGTAGATGAAGAAGAAGGTGAAAGAGAAACACCTAACTTTGCCCCAGATTCAAATAAAATATGGACAACAGGTCCCAAATTTAGGACAAGAGTCATTATATTCTTTGGTTTCTTGTCTCAAACAAATAATCCCCACCCAAAAGCCTAATCGAATACCCTCATTTTTCAATTTTGGGTTCAAACATGAAAACTTACTTTTATGCAATTGAATCATACAATGCTCGAAACCGAAATGCTTCGAACCAGAAGAGGGAAAGCGCAAAGCTTTCTCATTTAAAGATTCAAGGAAAGTCAATTTTATGAAATTAATATAGAAAATTTAACTACACTTGCAAACATCTTTAATAACGTACACGTTTATTTAACTACGACATGCACCGCTAAAACCATACTAGTGATGATTTATAGACAAACTTATGTAAAATCACATTCTACAAAAAGGGAGAACATAGTACCTTATATATTTTGAAGCACATCTAGAATACGCTGCAACTCGTTGACAACAAATTCAATTTTCATTCGTTGGGGTGGGGAATCCAGAGAGCATGATACTCCAATCTTGATAGTTGCAACCAAACATTCTCCATTTTCTTTGCATTAGCTTCCATACTTTGCAACACAATTGCATCACCATCAATAACATCACTGCATGATCTGGTAATGCCATGTGAGCAAATTTATGAAGGCTAAGACCTTCATTGAACATGAGACCCATACTCTGCGAATTAAAACAGTTTATTAGTTTACAAGCTGAAATTTGTAAGTAAATATAAGTATCATAGAATACTACCATTAAGTTTTGTGAAGACAATCAAGTGCAGTTGCAATATCTCCGAGAGTATTTATTCTTTAAAGAAGATTGAGTTTGGATGTATTTGCACTTGAATTAAGCCAATCGTGCACACTTCCATTGGGCATAAACTCGTAAACCAAAGCTTTAAAACCATAATCAGCACTTGAATATGAAGCTATAATCACCAACAGATTACGGTGTCAAATATTACGCCATGCTTCACATTCTGCTAGAAAACTTTTGTGAGCTCCTGGATTTCGAAGATCTAGAACTTTGACCGCAACAAAGTTATCATCGGATTCCTTTATAAACATAGCTGAACCCGCCCTCGCCAATAAAATTTGCTCAGTAACCTTGAGAAGTTAATTGTATGAAACTTTCAAGAACCTGTCAGTCCATCAAACACACAAAAGATGCACACAAAACCACCACAGATCCTATTGTTCCCCAAAACCAAAAATGCACTTGCATTAACAAACATCACTTCACCCTCAAAGTCATTAAAAGATAGGTTCAAAAATTCTAAGGAAACCCATTTGTCTAAGAAAAATTATTTTGAAAAATTTCAGAGTACCTATAATCCAGGCATAACACTGCACTCACCAAGGCTACTAGTAATGGTACCTGATAAATTATTCAACATCTTGAGGTCTTTAATATCTAATGGATTAGATCCAGATCTAAAAAATAAGTTAGTGATGGAAGTTGAAGAAATTGATTGGGTAGGCTTAAACCATTAAGAATAAACTTTTAAGGGTTAAATGAGTTTTTGTTCAATTTGTGTTAATGGATATGGTAAGGTTGTGTGTATGATTTCATTTGTGTGGAGATGTAAAAGAATGGAGAAGATGGCTGAACTTTTTTTTGGTTGTTGGGTCTAAATTTATGATATTAGAATATTAGGTGAGAATGTGAGACGGTAGGTTTTGTTACTTTATATAATGTGGTTGTCGACTTGTGGTTGGATTGATGATGGCTTTGATTACGGATGAACAAGGTATTAGAATGGTACCGAATTTGTCATCGAATTGATGGTATCGATTTTTTTAGCGTAAAGTGATGATCTAGTATTATCGAGCGGGATCCCATTATCTTATCCAGTACCGATACTCGTTATCGAAAATCGATCATATCACGGTTTTTCGTTTTTGTTAAACCAAAAGATTTAAAAATGTAACAAAAATAGGATTAAACATGCATTTTGTGATTTCAAACCACATCATTCACAAAACGCAACCAACACTTAAATAAATACATCACCAATATATTAAGTAACATACAAATGTTAAAACTTATAAAATAGGGTCGGGTTTATTTTTGTGAGTGGTTATGAAGAATCTATAGTTCTTGCATAAGTTTTCGAACGTTTGTTTCTTTTCGTATGTTTCTACATTATTGTTTGATACGAAACGGGTAAATGTGTGTTTGGATAAGTTATTTAACTCAAAAATATGATTACTCAATTTTCGGATTTTTTTGACTTCACTTTGGAACTGGTCTTATATTAGTGGTACCAAATTTTTTGGCTCAATTCATGTGACAGCTAACGCATCAGTATATTGAGAGTTAATCTGGTTTCGATATGGTTCCAGCCGTCGAAATCAAACGTTTCGATTCGATATCGTAAACAAGAGTCCAAATACTCATCCCTAGCTTTGATATTTTGGTAAACAAGTGTGTGTTAATTTATGTTTTTATATATTGATTAATAATGTTTGATATTTTGGTAAACAAGTGTGTTCAATTTATGTTTTGCATATATTGATTAATTAATAATGTTTGATATTTTGGTAAACAAGTGTGTTTAATTTATGTTTTGTATATATTGATTAATTTGTGTGTAGCAAGAAAAAGGGTGTTTGTTATGGGTTTGATTTGATGATAAAGATGGTTGAATTGAGATTAAAGAAAATGTTGATGTGTTCATGAAGTGTTTGGACTAGGTTTAGTTGGGGCCAAAAAGTCGGGTTACATGGCAAATGCATGATAACTCACGGTACAATCCAATTTAGATATTGACATCTCACGATACCATTATAGAGTAATAATGGAGGCCCATAACTTTTTGTTTCTTTTGACAACACATTCTTTGTATTATCTTTAATGTCCAAATCCAGATACGCATGGATTGAAACCCTCCGCCGGCCACCGGCCCTATAGCTAGGTATAGTTTAATGTCGTGGGTGGTCTATAGGAAAAGTGATCTGCTCCAGATTTTTTATGGCGTCGTTTTGAATTTTGATTATGGCCAGCCCTCCATATTATAACACGATTTTGTGGTCTTAGTTTTTTTTTTTTTTTTTTTTTTTTTAATATAAACAATATATATAATATAACTAGCATAACACACATTTTTTTTTTTTCGTTTTAGGGTGAAAGTTAAAGATCTGAAGATAGTTTTCAAAAGCAGACGATGTCGTAATTAACTTTGAAAATTACAATTTCATAAAATCTTTCAATTTAGACGATGTCGTAATATGATAGTGAGCTAGTAGGTTCTGGGGTCATGAGTTTGAAAATTGACATAAATGGTCTGTGGCTGCGTTAACTTTCAATAGCATCCTTAACTTTTTTAGTTAAAATTTACAATAATGGACCTTATGGTAATTGACTTTCATATTTAATATGTTTTTGTCTTTTTCCGTTCTTTTCGTTTTTATCCGCTTTTTATGTTTTATTGGTTTTATCCGCTTTTTTCGGTTTTCTTATCTTGTTTTAGGTTTTTAGTTTTATCTATTTTTCTTACGTTTTTTATTTTTATTCGTTTCTTGGTTTTATCCGTTTTCTTACATTTTGTCTGCTTTTTTCTTACGTTTTATACTATTTCAACATATTAAAATTTTGAATTTTTTTCAAATAGAAAAAAAGTGAAAAAATCAAAAAGAAATTTGAATTTTTTGCAAATTTGAAATAAAAAATTAAAAAAATTTTGAAAAAAAATCGAAAAATATTTCGAAAAAAATTGAAAAAAATCCATTTTTTTATCGTAAATACTTTTTTCAAAAAAAATGGAATTTTTTTAAATTCTTTTACAAAAATGAAAAAATGGAAAATATTGAAAAAAAATGAAAAAAATTCTTTTTGTTTGTTTTTTCAAATTTGGAAATATTGAAAAAATTTGAAAAACAAATTACGTTTTGAAAAAAAATCGTGTTTTGTTTTTTTTCAAAATTATTTTAATATGTCCAAATTTGAAAAAATATTTTTGTAAAAAGAATTTCGTAAAAAACAATTTTGAAAAAAAAATTCCAGTTTCTTTTCTTTTTTTAAAAAAAAAATATTTACGAAGAAAAAAAATTAGGATTTTTTTTTTCAAATTTTTACAAAGTTTTTTCTATTTGAAAAAAAAAAAAATTCAATATGTTGAAATAGTACAAAAACAAAAAAAAAGTAAGAAAAACACACAAAATGTAAGAAAAAGCGGCAAAAATATAAAAAAAGACAAAACGGATGAAAGCGAAGAAAACGAATAAATATAGACAAAGCGTAAGTAAAATGGATAAAAGCGGACAAAATCTAAAAAATGTAAGAAAAGCGAAAAACGGATGAAAACCGAAAACGTAAAAAAGACAAAAATAGATAAAATGTAAGAGAGCGGGTAAAAGGTATAAAAGCGATTAAATATGAAAGTCGATAACCATAGGACCATTCTTGTAAATTTTTAAGCGAAAATAAAACTTAAGGATGATGGTGAAAGTCAATATAATGCGGGGACTATTCTCGCTAATTTTAAACTTTGCGACCCAGAACCTATTAGTCCGGTCGTATTACGTCTGTCGTTCCAAATTTAAAAGGTTTTTTTTGCGTACAATGGTAATTTTCAAAGTTCATTGCGTATATCGTCTGTTTTGAAAGACTATATTGCGTATCTTTAACTTTCACCCTCATTTTTAAGATAATGACTAAAATTAGCTTTTCTCAAAAGATAGAATCGACTACTATTATTGTTTTGCTTTCTTACTTCAAAACACATATACATTTGCAAAGCAAATAAATAAACATGTGGGCCAAAAGTAAAATGAATACATAGGTACATTATTTTTATTAGTTTTATATTTTATCCTCTCTTTTAAAAAGTTCATCTTTTAGGCGTTGGGTATAGTGGTACATATCTTTAGCCAAAAAATACGTCAGACGTGGTTTGGGTATAAAACTCTTGCCATTATTATCGTCATGGTATGCTTAAATTTAATTTGGCCAACCTCCTGTACACGAAAAAAAATATTTTCGTTTATGAGTTTATTAGTTTGAAAATAATGGAGTGTTAGGGCCAAATGGTTGTGTTGAAGTTAGTTATGAGGAGAGGTATTTTGAGGTTGGAGTGTTGAAATGAGGTTGTCGTGTGGTAGGTAAAATGGTACAAAAATAATAAGCAATTTATTATGCTTCTTCATACATACCTCAAAAGCACACATCCACCAACCATGGCACGTAGGTATTTCAGCGAAAACTTTACAAACTTCACTTTTTCACCTCAGGCTCTCACACATAAACACAAAAAAAATAATAATAATAATAATAATAATAATAATAATAATAATAATAATAATAATAATAATAATAAGGTGGGTTAATCTCTCATTTCCTCTTAATTTTCATAAAATCATGATTTCAATAAAATAATAATAATAAATAAATAAAAATAAAATAAAAAATAAAAAAAAAAAAAAAAAAAAAAAACATCCCACCATTGAAATTTGGTAAGTGGCCAAGGCTAACACCGAGGTTGATATGGTTTGTGGCGCAGTTAGTTAGTGTCGTCGGTAGCAAGGCTAAGTAATCACCATCTTACCCGAGGCTCTTGGGATATAACCGAAGAAAACAAAGGCGTTAACTTTAATTTCAACAAAAGGTGGTTTAACATCGAGTATATTAAAAACAAATGAGTTGTACAAGTCTCATTTGGGATTTGCTAATCGCGTGCTTATTCGGCATTTTTAAGATGTAAATGAATGAAAAGTTTTAGTGCATTAAGTGGAAAATCATATTTAAATATAATAATTTAAAGTTTAATTAATGCTTATTAAATGCATTTTGTTTTATTTAAAAAAATGTGCATTAATTACACGTTAAATATATTTTTACATTTTTATATGGTGTCAAATTGGGTGACTCATTTCAAAATCGTCTCATTTTCAAAGTAGTCGTCTTGAGTGGTTTCTTACGCTTCCTTTGAGCTACGCTTGCATCATGTGAGTAGAAGCACCCTAGAAACAATACAACATTCACACAAGTTAATTGAAACATACATACGGTTATTACAAAAATATTTATTAGAAAGCATTAATGGACTAGTATTTAGTATTATTATTGTTTGTATTAATCCAAACTCGTTTGATCATTTAATATTATTCTGACGAGATTATGCAGCGTTCTTCAGAACTTTTGTTACATTATCCTACATTTGTATAAGGTTTTTCTTAAGGTTTTTAATGGTTTCACGCGATTAAGTTTACATAATATCACCAATGAATAGCGACAAAGTCAAAAAATAGTGGAAGATAATGAATTTCTTAATAATAATATTAACAAATACAATACCTAAAATTTGGAGGCGTATCGGATGGTGATCATCTTTATGAAGTTAAGGAGTCTGTTATGTGATTAATTCGGCGTGATCAACTTTTAGCCAAATGCACACGCTTTTTTTTATTGTAAACCATACATACAGAAAGTAAGCGTAAAAGAAAATAATAAGTGCATGGCGGAGACTAAACACTACATAGCAAAAGTAAAAAGTTAGCAGTGCGCATTTTTGGGCGTAAACAATACACATGTTATCATTATTTGAAAATAACCAAAGTCTATGCTTTTACATATAATAATAGTAGTTAATATCAAACATCATCTTAAATTAGCAAAATGCAATATTTGCCAATGTCTTTGTTACCAGATGCAAATTAATGGAATGTTCCTGAAAAAAGAAAATAAAAGGCATTATGAATGGAAGATTATCATGCAGTTAAAGAAAAACATAAAATAAGTATACATCGAACCAAGATTACAATTTACAAAAGCATCATCAATATAGGCATGAAACATGTGAAATGGAACACTTTAATCTCATTTATGGTCGCATTAGAGTTCGAGCTTAGCAACACACCTATCTTTTACTCATGCCAATCGATTATGCTTAGAATGTATGCCAGATGTCTCTTCCGGTTGGTTTCTTAATCCGATTTTGTAAGGCCTTAAAATAACATCCACGTCTAAAAATCAATACGTAATAGCGATGCAATAAATAGTTAGTGAGATCCAAATGGGACCGGGTCATGAAGCATCTGAATTTCACCATGGTTGCAAACTTAAAAAAAAGCAACTAATCATCACAGGCCGTTACTACATCATATATTTATAAATTCGTACATATCATAGTCGACGGAACACCAATTAACGCAACCAATTACTAAAAGCAATAACATTAAGCTATAGTGATTGGCTATGTGAATTGATTTTATAATGAATTCCTACATATCATAGTCGTGGAACACTTAATTTCTAAACCGGTTATTTGGTTTAGGACTAATTTAACATTTACATAAATAACCGTCAATAAAATTTTCAATAGCACCCATTGTCCAAAGAATCGTAAATGTAATAACACCTATTACCCATCGGTGACAAACATACAGATCAACAACGGCATCAAGTTTATTAATCGAATAATATCACCTATAAGCATATGTCGTAAAATTTGCGATCAATCGATTGCATCCTTTTCCATTGTTGTTGAAAATACCTATCTATACCTTTACGTCGTTGTTAATATGCGTGGGGGTGTGTTGCATATCGTATGTTTGACAAAACTACCAATCGATTATTATATTCTATCGTTCCTAAACAGAATTTGGAAAACAAAAGTATCAAGAATAGCGAAATTTTCTAACATTCGTATATTACGTCGCTGCTTCATTCTTGAATGCATAAAACCACATTTCTCAAGTTATTTAAATAACGTATAATATCATAATAACAACAGATAGACGCCGCCTAACCCGACCCATATGACCTATAACCCGACTACCCGTTTTACACTTCTATGGATGATGAGCATTTACCTTCATAAAAATAAGTTGTCGTAATTGTATCCATATGGGTTGGTATTGTCACAACATACTCATCCGGTATCAATTCTGCCTTCTCGCATTGAGCACTTGTCGCTTTAGAAATTGACTACCTCTTCCCGAAAATGGCCAAAACAAAAGGTAAAAAAAAAGGCAAAAATCTTTATGGTGAAAATGGGACGAAAATAGAAGTTAAACGAATTTGAAGTCTTTTTGTGCTTTTCCCATCGACAGTTAATAAATTCATAAAACTAAAAAAGTGAGGTCATGAGCTTTTCGCAATACAAATCAGCTCATAAGAAAAGCAGATACTCAACTTGTACTTAAAAGTAAACACATAACCTAGAAAATAAGCAATCCCAAACACCCGCTAAAAATAATTTACCGCCAACATAAAAAAAGAACAAATAAAATCCCCAATATGTCGAGTTTCTCTTGCCAAAATTCAATTGTACCAGAAAAATGTAAAGGCTTTGTTTTTACTTAATTCTTTTACATTTTTTTCAGCCCCACACGTCAATTGGATTGGATCCATATAATTAGAAACCAAAAGATGAAATTGACACGCACCTGTAAATGGGGGTTGATATCCAGAAAATAGTATTCCTCAGTCTCCAACTCTCCATACTAAAAAGATACTCTACAGTTGCAACTGCAAAATCATCAGCAAGACAACCTGCAAAAGAAATAAAAAAAAAAAAAAAAACCCAAATTAACGAAACCCTAATTTTGAAGTAAAATAAAAAAATGAAAAGAAAGGCCTCAAATAAATCATGAATTAACAAAAACTAAACCATAATAAAGCATTAAAAAAATTACATATGAACGGATCCTAACCGATCAAAGAAAAGATGCCATAAAATTATTATGAGCCACTGGTTTTGATGAACCTTACATAAATTAGATTACCTCTATTTTTTTTTTCATAAGGACTTTAGTTTGTGGGAAGTTTGATCAGAGTTTTTTTTTATATATAGTACCTGGAACACACATAGAGCAAGATGGTTTAACTTACATGGTGTTTGATATTTTTAAGAGCCTGATCAAATTTGTTTAGGGCTTATGTCTTGATGTTGGTGATCTGGAGGTTCTAGAAAGTTATAGATGATGAATGGAGTGTGTTTTCTGTTTTGTGGTATCAAAAAGACTTTTATCGCCAAGTTTTGTCATTAAGTCGTTATTACGGAAAACGGATAGTGAATAGTGGAAACACAAACACACCTCAACCAATAAGGTTTTCACAGCTGGGCCACTAAGGTACTGTGGATCGTTAATGTTCATCTGCCAATTAAAAATCAACCAATGAGGAGCCAAATTAGTTGAAAACGGGGTCCGTAAAAAATTGCTTTTGGCCCGTTCACCAACGACAAATAGTATATATACGAGTGTTGGAAACCCGCTGACGCAATGATTAACTAAGCGACATGCTTTGAACAACAATTAAACCTCAAAATTTGTTTTCAAGTTATGAAAGATTATTAATCTTAAAGCGACTTACTAGAACGACACTCAAGGTTATTTCGCCTAATTGGAAAAGTGTGCATTTAATGCACTTGTTGTAGAAAACTCTTGTAAAGTGTCGATTTAATGCACTTGTTGTGCAAAACTCTTGTACGCCTAATAGTATATTGATATAATATCTTACTCAAACTTATTATTCAGTCATGACAATTAACACAAATTTTACATGGTTGAGCCAAATAAAAAAATTAGAGTCGCCGTCAAGATAGTCTGCTGCTACATGATTTTCTTTGCCAACATATCCTTTTGATCTATTGTATTAGTCTTTGAATTTGGTCAAAAAAGTATTAATCTTTGAATTGACTTCACACATAAATCTGTGCCATTCATTTTCACATGAAAAATAAAAGTTTTGTCTACAACTCCCTTTTGACATTAGTTTTTATTTTTTATTTTCTTTAATGTGGTTGGTTCAACCATTTGATCAATTGATTATTTAATTTGTTAGAACTTGTGTGATTTAATTCTAACAAAGAAAAAGTCCCACTTGTGACTATTCTGGTGCTAAATCTAAATAAAATAAAATAAAATAATAGGAATAGTAGTTGTTGTGTTGTTTCGATATCAACAACCGAAATATTGTCTATCGGGTGAAATTAAAAGATAAACATTTTTAAATGTATTACACTAGCTTTTTTTTTTTTTCATTTGTTTTTCTTTTATTTTTCTATTTTACCTACAAGTTTTTTACCCAATCGCCAGTTCATTATCAAGTAAGTTCACTTTCCCTATCGTATATCGTAATCTTATACGGAGTACTAACTAACAACTTAAACATCATACTGATCATTAAAATGATTCAACTCAAAAGAAATCTTGGCACAAGAAAACCTTGATTTGCTCCACTTTATAGATAAAGGTAACAACGTGTCTAAATCGAACTACGTCCGCTACTAAAATAAAAGTTTGATATCAACATCTCGACATAAAAAGAGACATTATCCCTCCCATATAACCAACGTCACAAAAAGTTTGAAAAAGAGAAACACTTGGTGCGTAAATTATGACCATATGGTTGCAAAGAAACAAGGTGTCTAATTCCAACTACGGCCACTATTAAATAATTACAATGACTAAATGGCACGTATCAAAAGGTACCACAACGACCATTCAACGCTCATAAACGACGTCGACAACACACATCACAAATTCACAATGAATTACAATGGCCAAGTGGTACAAATATTGAATTAGAATCACGGGTTGTTTTTTCTCTCCCCATAAAGAATTGGGTACACAAAAAATTAAATATCATTTATTTATTTTTAAATATTTCTTATTATTTTTTTTATAATATTTTATATCCACAAAAGATAAAAATAATCATTCAATTCTTAAGTATCCATTACAGAAACATTTTTAAAAGTTTATAATTGTGTTTGACATTAATTTATAAATCTTTTGGTTTATAAACCTATCCCCACCTATGTATAAACCTTTTCAAGTTTTATAAACACCTCACGTAATTCAAATCGTTAAATTGTGAAAATGTTTAATATCCTAGCATAACTAAATCTGGCATATAAGCGTGAAATAGATCTTTCACTATGGTTCTGAGTTTTAGGCCTCTTCATAACTTTATAAACATTTTCATAAACCACCATAGTAGATCGCCTTTAGTTAAAAAAAAAAAAAAAAAAAAAAAAGCCCTAAATGGTACACAACAACCAATAATTAAACCATAGTACATTTGAGTATTTGACCATTCAACACTCATAAACGATAACACACATTATGAGAGAAAACTGAATTAAATGGCCGTAATATGATGGATATTTGGTGACTCACTGTGGTTTTCAACAAAAATTAAGCATGATCTAAAGTAATTGTGTACTGAACATTACTATAGAGAAGTGATTGGCACATTTTTAAATTTTATTAGAACGAGAATTAATTTGCACACTTTTGAAAATGATTGGGACACTTAACTTTTTGCATTACATAGTTGTATCATGTTTACAGTGTGCTTTATCTGGTTGAACAGTTGAGTGTCCCAATCATTTTTAAAAGTGTTCAAATCACCTCTCTATTAAGACATTCCACTGTACAAACAGTTAAAGCATAGTATACTTAAAGTATGATTGTTTATTGCATACAATAGAGTGTCCTAATAAATTTACTAATTTAGTGAGTGTGTCAATCACTTCCCATTACTAAATGGTTGAGAAGCTCTTGTCCTTATTTAGAGTATGTTTGGCAAAAATAGATTGTGTTGATGTTGGTATTGTTGATGATGCTGGTGTTGAAAAAAATTATAAAAAACAATTATTTTTATAAGCTACATGAAGTAACATTTATGATACTATCTTATCAAACTGGACGACGCATATAAGATTTACGAAAATTGTCTAACAGAATGCGCCTTCGTTGGATGAAAGACATGTTATTAAATCAAATTTTGTCACGTGTTAGAACAGACGCAACAGCGCAAAGTTTATATATTATTTTAATCGTGTGCATGCCACACAGGAGCGTCTGTTTCTTGGTTTTAGAGAGAGAAAAAAACAAAAACAAAAAAAAATTCCAAGCGCAAAATGTACCAACGCGCTTCGTTTCAAATTATGGGTATCTGAGAGTTATAAATAGCCTTGACGTGACAGACGGCATGGCGCCGCGTCTTTCAATTAAACTAATCTTTTGCGATTATTAGGCGTGACATATATGAAAATATTTATATATTTATCACATATTTCATATACATCGAGTTAAAAAAAAAAAAAAAAAAAAAAAAATCCGAAACTTTTAGAACCATGGGTGCACATGCTTTTTGTTAAGAATCTTAAAACCACAAAGGCCAAAACACAAGCTCACTTCCGTTCACAACTAATGTTGTAATCTGCAAGATGCGTTCTTTCAAGCATCTTCACCATTTACGTTGTTTGCCTTAGTTGAGAAACATTACAATATATAAAGAAAGGTAAATGACCGTTTGTATAGTTGATGATATCCTTCATTCTCGGTTGAATTGTTTCGTAGTTTCATGTCAAAGAGAAAAAAGAATGTGTAGTATCTATTTTATTTACTTACTAATTACTTCCTTAGACGGTGATTAAAAAAATAATGGTTGACGCATGGTTATCGAGATCCCGATCCCGATCTTGGATCTCACGATTTTACGATCTCGCAAAGCAAAAACGATCCTGGATCCCACGTAGGATCTTTGCGAGCTAAGATCTTATAGGATCCCGATTTTACCATACGATCTACTATCTAATCCGATCCGATCTTACTTTTCTCATATTACAAACTAAAAGCGCAAATTTATGGGTTGTTTGTTTGTAGAATTCAAAAACAACGTGTTAATCTTTTAAACATTTTATAATTATAATTTAGAATGACGTTTATATGAAGCATTCATAGTATTTTATTGTTATAATGTATTAGAATTTGTATTTGTTTGAAATTACATAAACTATTAAGAATTAACATTCGAGTAGGATCTTACGATCCCGATCCGATCTTACGATCACGATCTTGCAAAGACGAAAACGATCCTAGATAAGATCCCGATCTTGACAACCTCGTTGACGCATTTCTTTTTGCCAAATAAGTAAATAACGATTGTGAAAGGCTAATTTTTACAATGTTGGGTGTTTCTTGAAGATCTAACTTTCAGCAATAAAGGTTAAATCATGTGTTCCCGGAGTAAGGATCAAATAAAATTAAAGTAAAATGAGAAGAATGAGAAATAACTAAAGGCAAGCATTTGGATCGATCTGTAAAAAGATCATCTCGTGAAATTTTCTTCTTTTATTTGAAATGTGTGGTGAAAGCATTTCTCATTCTTCTTATTTTATTTTTCTTTAGTGGATCGAATTAAAATTATTACCCATAAGTATTGACACCCACTACCACTTATAAAAGGTTAATTGCTATTTTGTTTTCTTACACCATCTGCAACCATATATGTAAACTTCAAATAGGTAGTTACGTTCTTTAAGTTCTATAGTTAGAGGTTCATGCTGTTTTTAGTAGCCATAAAATGATGAATCATATTAAGTATAATGTATCTATCGAAAATTAACAAACTTTTAAAATTTTGTGAAAGAACTCGAATCCTTCACATGATAGTAATATATAAATGAAGTGAACAATTAAACATGTGCTTTATTGTGTAACTAAATTTCAGGATTGTAGTAAATAACTATAAAATAGGTAAACTTGTATTTTAAATGGCTAAGATTTGATTTTAACATCATCTAATGGTTGAGAATGAATCCAAGTCACCATTTTTTATCTATGCTCTGCTAGCAATAGAAAGGGGAATATGCGACGCTAATTAAAATGTGAAAGGGTGTAGTGGGCATATAAGTCAACATTTAATAAACATCACATTGTATTGAAAGCAACATCACATAAGAATAAGCAATATCAGTGTTTTGAAGATGGACAGCACATATAAAAAATTGAAAGCAATGTCGTGCTAGTCTGAACAAATCTAAACGCATGCTTCTAGGCGCGCTTGGGTGTACACGCGTGGCCAGGTTATTGGTTGTCTTCGCGAAACATTTAATTTTACATTTACAACCCAATTAGGTTTATATCGCGTAGCATCCCAGCACATCATCTCAAATCAGAGAAATAAACTGCTCGAGTTGTGACAGAAAAGTAACCATCCTCACTTTGCTTTCTTCGTTGATATAAAACCATAACAGCAACAAACATTGCTAAGAAAAATACAGCTACACCACATAAGAAGCTTGGTACTTTTGATTCTTCGTGTATCTGCACATTGAAAAAAATGTCCATATCAATACTAAAGAAAAATTTCTTTATTAGTGTGTTTATGATGTTTAACGAATATCTTTATGAAGATTATATTTCTTGTAAAAGTATGTTAAACAAAACGGAGAAATCTTACCTGAACCAAATCATTCATACCCACAGAAGATTCTGCAACAAACATATACTGTAGTTAGACTCAAAAGTTAGCATTTCACTTTTAGCTATCTTCACGGAAGGGACCCAAGATCAACATTACCATTGCACTTTGATCTTTATCACCAATTCTTGGTAGTAATTAACTATAAACCAGTGGTGGAGATAAGTTTCTTTAAAGAAACCGATTTCCCTCTTCATCAACAAGTTCAAGATTGAAACTCTTTACAAAGAATATGACCTTTCGGAACTCAATATCATAGTGATTTTGCTTGAAACGGAACTCGAATGTAATTTTATCTCGTGATAAATACACCTTTGTTTTTAACCCCTCTGCAAGTGTGACCCTAGCTACAGAATGTTGAGCACATATTGCTAATAACACGCTAATCAATAAGAACACTTTCCCTTGTGTACCAGGTGACATTTTTTACCTGTGATGCCAATTGACCTGAAATATTATTTTATGTTTATGAGCTTTGTATTATATACAGAGTTTCATACTTAGCTTAAAATGCTGGCTGCTAAATCACGTGCAATTGCATCATGAATTTCTAGAAGGGCTATTCACATAAGATTACCAACCTGCATGTAGCTTCGACTCAAGATACTTCCTCCATATTTTCACCCAAAATATCACTTATAGTTATGATTAGGTGTAGTAATTGGTTCAGTGAATGACTCATGTCATCGTTTCAGCAATAAAAATCTGAAGAGTGTTAATGCAATGCCATTCAATACATTAAATTTGATTCTTTGGTCGCATAAATTTGCTTTTGAGAAGGAAGAAGCGACTAAATTTCAAACTTTTATACTTGTAATACTTATCATAAACAACACCAAAACTATATCCATCCTCTTATGTTGTTCTTCTCGTTTCAACTACTCTAAAAACACAAGTATTCCATTATTACATAAAGGACCCGGACATCATATGTAGATATGGCATTTCGACCCATTTACTTATGAACGGTTCAAGCTGTGACGCATTTCATTTTAAACGGATCAATTAAGAAAATAGCTAGAAGGGGAACATAATTAAATCCTTTTGTAAATAATAAAATAAAAAAAACAATTAATTTTTTTGGGTTAACCCAACCCAGCCTGTTTTGACCCATGACCGGTTCATCGTGAACCCGTTTTGATAGCCCCTCAGCTTTTGAATGGCCATTGTTGATTACAGGATTTATTGGACTTGTTATATTCTGTTCATGTTTATGGTTTTACAAGTCTAGAAGAGTGATGCTGTTTTAGAAGGTCTATGTCAATGGCGAGTTTCAGCTTTGTGTGGGAAGCGCAATGGTTATGCATAAAATTCAATCGTTTTGTTCAGTATACCAAAGAAGACACACAAAACACATCTTGCTACTGACAATGTGTGTATCTTGTTTATTTGTTTAGAAAGGATAGAATCGGATAGTAAATGTTAACTTCTCAGTTCAGATAAATCCTAATATTGATCAATAGCATGCGTTTCTTGAAGGCAAATTAAAGGTGTACGTATTGAAGAAAGTTCAGATAAATCCTAATATTAACCAAGCTGAAAGTGCATTGCAAATTTGTGTGACAATGAAAGAATATAAAACTTCACCGGAATCTGCACATTTTATGGTAATAGTAGAATGGTTAGTTAAACATGGGTTACGTGATGTATTGATTATTCATTAGAATCAAAGAGGATCCAAAACTTACAATACTTTTGAAGGATTTATCATATTAAACGGTCAAATAGATAGACAACCAGCATTTTTACAATCAGAAATTCATGTCTTTATATGCAGGTAGACCTTAATATGAGACTCTTACAGTATCTTAAAAACAATATCAAATGACTTATTCATCACACATCTATTTGGTTAGTAACATGAGACATCACAAAATAGCTTTCATATCATTAATTACCCATGTCACATAAGAAAGTCGCAATTAACCCGTGAAAGTTCGCCTTAAATAATCAGAATTCATAAGAGTGAGGTTTAAAAAGTCAAATTAGCTAGGTAATTTGCTAAAGAACTTAAACATGAAATCAAATAATTGAACCAAGATGACGAAAGTAGCATCGTTCTCTCAAGACAACCAATATAGTTTGAACTCATCCGAATCAAGTCATTGCCTTGTCATTTACTACAAAACTTCTCCGAGGCGATTCGAGTAAAATGATAACTTCTCCAAGTACTTGTTAGGCTTTTTGTAAAATGATCAAGAGCACACAACAATCAACTATTACACCCACCAACCACCCACGGTGTATTTTATTATATGAATATCAAGAAGATAAGTCCCCAAATAGGTGCTTACCAATACAAATACAAAGAAACAATAAGCGATCTCTACTAGGTAGACACGGTGATCTCACCACAAGTTTCACTCAACACTCGGACTTAACAAGATCAAACAGTTGATCTTATACAAAGAAACAACCAAATACCGGGCCGATATCAAGATTGATATCACAAGAGAAAGACAACCAACATGTGAAGGTTTGAGAGAAAGAGAAAAACAGAAAAACGATTATGAAACCCTAAACAGAAAGAGATATTATATACTCTGCTATGTTCCACTTTAGCCCCTGAACTTCTCTTTTCTTTACTTTCAACACAAACTCTAATTAGACTTTGAAACTTGACACTCTTGGTCCTTCACATTATTTAACACCCCTCCACAAGTTGATAAGTCTGCATCATGTAAACTGCTTCCATCTTTTCCAAGACAGCTATTCTTTTCACAATTGTTAATACCTGCAAACAGATCAAACATACCAAGACTTTTGCAAAACAAAGAATGTTGTCTTTGCCCAAGACATTTAGTAAAAATATCTGCAACTTGCATATCTGTATGAATCTTAACAGTTTTAATCACTCCAGCAGAAACCTTCTCTCTGACCAAATGCACATCCAACTCAAAATGTTTAGTTTTTTCATGAAACACAGGATTAGCTGCAATCTGAATTGCAGCACTATTATCACAAAATATGTTAATAGGTAACAACTCTTTAAGACCAAAACTGTGTAACATGTTACTCAACCAAATCACTTCACATGTAGTAGAAGCCATGCTTCTATACTCAGCTTCTGCAGAACTTCTAGACAAAGTAGCTTGTTTTTTACTTTTCCAAGAAATAAGAGAATTACCCAAGAATACACAAAAACCAGTTACAGATTTCCTAGTTAGAGGACATTTAGCCCAATCAGAATCTGCATAAGCTTTTAGCTTGAGATCAGACTCTTTATTAAGCTGAGACCTAAACCGGAGACTTTTTAGATATTTTAAAACCCTTAGAGCAGACCTTAAGATGAGATTGTAAAGGTTTGTGCATGTGTTGACTTAAGCGATGAACAACATAACTAATATCAGTGCGGTATTAGTTAAGTAAATCAATTTACCAACCAATTTTTGATAGTTATTTATATTGCTCAACACTTTATCTTTACTAGTTTCAACACAACTCAAAGCAGAATTTTCGAGCAAGGGTGTATCGGTGAGGCTTAGGCGCTAGCGAGACCATACTCATATAACAATTCCAAACAATATTTTCTTTGGGTCATACAAATACCATAATCATTTTCAATACTTCAATCCCAAGAAAATATTTTAACTCTCCTAAATCTTTGATCATAAATTTAGAACTCAAAAACTTTTAAAGTTATTGATTTCTTCTTCATCATTACCGGTGATAACAATATCATCAACATACACAAGCGAGCAACAAATCTGAGAACCTTTTGTTTAACATACAAAGAATAATCCGGTTTACTTTGTTCAAAACCATGTTCAACTAAAGCATTAGTAAACAGCATTCCATTGCCTAGGAGCTTGTTTAAGTCCATATAAAGATTTATTAAGCTTACATACTTTAGTATCATCACCACCATTGAAGCCTTTAGGTAATTGCATATAGACATCTTCATCAAGATCACCATATAAAAAGCATTATTAACATCTAAGCGATATAAAGGCCAATTTTGCAAGCGCAATGCTTATCGGACATCTAACGATTACCATTTTCTAGCAGGACTAAAGGTTTCATCATAATCAAAACCTTCTCTTTGATTAAAACCTTTAGCAACTAATCTGCTTTATATCTATCTATTTCTCCTGTAGATTTATACTTGATTTTCCATATCCATTTATATCCAATAGCATGTCTACCAACAGGTAACTCACATTCAGTCCAGGTATTGTTTCTATTAAGAGCTTCAATTTCATTGTTCATAGCTTCAGACCAATTAGAATTATTAACAGCTTCTTCATAATTTTTAGGTTCAACAGACTTATTCAATGTAGAAGCAAAGCACATATTAGTCCTACTCAAACTAGCATAACTCACATATTTCTCAATACCATATCTGACTTTAGAGTGCATCACATAATCATTGAACCTAATAGGAGTTTTAGACTCTCTACTAGACCTTCTTAATACAGGTGTCTGCACATCTTCATTAACATTTTCAGACTGATTAAAAACTAAACCAGTATTTTCAAGACTAGAATTGCCCTCAGACCAGTGTTGGTCACCAAAGTAGGTTGCAGATTGCCCATCTTCATGATGCATATGAGTAGTATCTATTTCATTATCACTAGCATCATGTGAAGATAGCATACTACCATCCTCAATGGTGTATCTTCCCTTCATCATTGGGTCTTTGAGACTTTGAACTATCAAAAACTTCAAGTGTTCAACCTCATTTACATAGTTTGTATCGGTTGACTCACGGGTTTTCATTTTCAAAGGAAAACATTTTCATAAAACCTTACATCTCGGCAAAAACACATTTCTAGTATCCAAACTTAAAAGTTTATATGCTTTCTTAGTAGAAGAAAACCAATTAGAACACATTTTCGGACCTATAAGACAACTTATCATGGTTATTTAAAATGGTAGCAAAACACAGACATCCAAAAGACCTCAAATGGGAAAGATTAGGTTTAGTTTTGTATAACAACTCATAGGGACATTTACCATTTAGAACTGAAGATGGCAGCCTGTTTATAAGATACACAGCAGTTAGAACACAATCAGACCAAAACCTTAAAGGAATCCCCCCTTGAAACATAAGACTCCTAGCTACATTGAGTAGGTGTCTATGTTTCCTTTCAGCAATCCCATTTTGCTGAGGTGTATGAGTACAAGATGTTTGATGTATTATACCAAGATCAGAAAACATTCCACTCATTTTCTTATTTACAAATTCAGTACCATTATCAGATCTAACAGTTTTAATTTTAATACCAAATTGATTAGAAATTAAGTGAATAAAAGAGCAGAATACATCAAACACCTCATCTTTAGTTTTAATCATATAAGTCCACACAGCTCTAGAATAATCATCAACAATAGTGAGAAAATACTTATATCCTTCTCTACTTGTTACTCTGTAAGGACCCCATAAGTCAAGATGAACAAGTTCACCAAGATTCTTAGACTTATGATCAGACAAAGGAAAAGGTTCCCTTGTCTGTTTAGCCTGTGACTGATTTCACAAACAGAAATAGAAGAATTCTTGGAAATACCAAGATCCTTTTGAAGAACAGACAAGGCGGATCGTGAGGTGACCCAATCTATTATGCCGGACAAGTTTAGACACATTATAAGACATAACCATATTGCACTCACCCAAAGTATTATTAGGTGCATATCAAACAAATACAATCCATCGATGACTACGGTCCCAGAACATTCTCCCTTTTCAAATCCACGAATATAACAAGTATCTTCATCAAAACCAACAAACATTTTGCTATCTCTAATCGGTTTATTAACGGACAACAAACTCACACGATAACTGGGAACAACTAAGACATCATAAAGAGTCACATTATTAGTTAATCTTAGATTTCCAACATGACTTATAGTAGCAAGAGTACCATTGGGATGTCCAACGGTAATCTTAAGACTAGAAATATCCACAACATTAAACATACCAACAAGAGAAAGCGATCAAGTCTTGATTAGCTTTTGAATCAATGATCCATCCCAAGGATATAGTTTTAACATAAAGACTAGAATTCCCAAAGAAATACTTAGAAAAATTAATATTAAACCAAACATTTCCATTAAAGAATGAAGCCCTACACGCCATATTGGCATGTATGCTTCGAAGAACTATCATTGATCAAAGACAAGAGTTTCTTCATCGCTCGAAGTAAAACCGGAAGATGTATTTGCGGATGAAGTAGTAGAAGATTTTCGGACATTTTCTCAACATTAGCATTATAGTTTTGTCGAAAGCATTTTGTTTAGGTGGATTATTATTCTTGACAAATCCGGTGGAAAACCAATAAGTTCATAGCATCTTTCAATAGTATGTCCAATCTTACCACAGTTTTACAATTCAAATTAGGATTAGGACCTCTATTAGCAGTATTAGTATTAGAACTGGTTCCTCTAGTGTTATTACTGTTATTATACAATCTTCTATTGTTATTAAATGACTTAGCAGCAAAAGAAGATGCATTCAGTTTAGATTCAGAAACACTAGAAGACTCGGGAATCCTCATGGGACTCCTCCCTGACACAACGACATAAGCATCCTTAACCTCAGGTAAAGGATCTCTAGTTAATAAAGCAGTCCTAACAGGTTGATAACAATCATCAAGACCCATAAGGAATTGCATCAGTTTCATTAACTGCTGATGCAATACCAACTCAGTACTAGCTTCACAAGCACATTTATGTTCACAAACACATTTAGGCAATTTAGTTAGAGAATCAAATTCTCTCCATAAAGAATTTAGCCTATGATAGTAATCGACAATGAACTACCACCTTGTTTCTGAATTAATCTTTTGCGTGATTGTATATATGAACCATCAACTTTATCATATGTTTCTTTTAATTCTTGCCAAGCGAGCGACATTTTCGAATAAACTAACCCCATATAAACATCATGAGATACGAATTCATAATCCGAGTTAAGACAATAGCATTACATCTATCCCATTGAGCGAGACAAGACATTACTAGTAACAAATGATTCTTTAAGACAAGTACCATCAACAAAGCTATACTTATTTCTAGCTTGCAAAGCCAATTTCATAGCACCAAACCAAATTCTATAATTCTCGGTTCAAGCAATTTAAATGGAATAAGAGCGGTTCCACTATTATCATTAGTTTGAATATGAAGAGGATTACCGGCGTCAAGATTACTAATTAACACTTGAGTATTACTACCACTAGGTTCATCTTCAATAGCCATATTAAACAAAAACAAGAACAACCAACAAGAAAAAGCGAAACAATCACAACAAGCAATAACGACAAACAACAATAACAAATAACGAGAACTAAACAACTCAATCAACTTCCAAGGCGCCCAAATCCTATCCTCCTTCGACTTAGACACAACAAGAAACTAAAGAACGAAATAACAAACTATAAATCCTATAACTCACACCCAAGAATAACCACAAACCAGCGGAAGAGGCGGGGACGGCCGGAGGCGGTATTCGTACCAATCTAGGTTGGCGGATCAAGAAGTTAAGCATCCGTTTGCACCTTCTAAACCAATTTTGTGTTATCTTAAGAGAAAGAAGAACTTACGAGAGATATATCGGTGGAAAAGATACAAAACCACTAGATTCAACGAGTCTAGTAAAATTGTATCAAAACGAGGCCCAAGAACCAACAAGAAACCACCGGGGATGAAAAACCCCAAAATACCAAATTAGGGTTTCAAGAAACCCTAATCAAGATACCCACAAAATCACGGATCCAATCCCAAACAGAACAAACCAACCACGGCCGTTAAGAAAACAACCTCAATTAACCAATTCAACCACCAATTGCAAGAATCCCCAAAATAACTTGAAACCCTAGAAACCCTAGAATCTCAAAACCACGGATCGAACACGGCTCGATACCATGTAAAATGATCAAGAGCACACAACAATCAACTATTACACCCACCAACCACCCCACGGTGTATTTTATTATATGAATATCAAGAAGATAAGTCCCCAAATAGGTGCTTACCAATACAAATACAAAGAAACAATAAGCGATCTCTACTAGGTAGACACGGTGATCTCACCACAAGTTTCACTCAACACTCGGACTTAACAAGATCAAACCAGTTGATCTTATACAAAGAAACAACCAAATACCGGTCGATATCAAGATTGATATCACAAGAGAAAGACAACCAACGTGTGAAGGTTTGAGAGAGAAAGAGACTAAAGCAGAAAAACGATTATGAAACCCTAAGCGAAAGAGATATTATATACTGCTATGTTCCACTTTAGCCCCGAACTTCTCTTTTCTTTACTTTCAACACAAACTCTAATTAGACTTTGAAACTTGACACTCTTGGTCCTTCACATTATTTAACACGGTTGAGCACACAACCGAGTATAAACTCAAAGTTTACCTTTTTTTTTCTTCAAACTTTTACCACTTTTACAACATTATAAATACCAACCTCAAACACATTTTTAAACACACAATTTCAAACACAATTCAAACAACTTCTCTTCAATAATCATCATGTCACAAAGAAAACTCCCAACTCAAAAACCCGACGATCCCGACTTCCCAAAATTCTCGAACTTGAATTTCACCGATCCACCGCTTCAATTAACCGTTTAACACCACCACAAAATCGGAATGTTCGTTTTCATGCACCCGGTTTTGATTATCAAACACGACTACCACAACCCAACCCTAATCAAAACCCATTTTACGTAAATCGTGTGAAAACTCCCAACTCAAAACCCGACGATCCCGACTTCCCAAAATTCCCGAACTTGAATTTCTCACCGATCCACCGCTTCAATTAACCGTTTAACACCACCACAAAATCGAATGTTCGCTTTCATGCACCCGGTTTTGATTATCAAACACGACTACCACAACCCAACCCTAATCAAAACCCATTTTACGAATCGTCCATATTTCCCACCGGTCGTCCGAGTATCAATCAAAACCAAGCACCAAGCGGTTCGTCATATCATCCTAACATGGATTTCTCACAATCTTCCCAACCTAATCAATCGCTTTCACCGCTTCATGCCGTTAATCTTGATATGGATTATGTGCATTTTATGGAGTTCTCTCCTGCTCAATGCTACACGTCTCAACAATACCCGACTCAAGATGCTTCGATGGACAAGGTTCGGGGCACGGTTCATACCACGGTTCTATTCGTATTGAAGACGATGTCGATGCGGAAGAGGTCGCGCTTTGTAGAGCTTGGGTACATGTGTCAGAAAATTCGGAAAGAGGGAACTCTATCAACCGGAGTGGGTTTTGGGATGAGGTGATAGCGATTTTGAAAATGAAATCGGTTCAACAAGAACCTACGACCCATAACGAACAAATGGAAGGGTAGGATTCGCTCTAGCGTTGGTTTCTTTTGTGCAATTATGGATAATATCAGGATAATCATGGAAGCGGTGAGAATGACGAATACGACTATGACAAGGCTTGTAACGAGCACCGTGTGCTTCACAAGCATGAGTTTATATCAAGGAGTGTTGGAAAGTTTGAGAGGGCATTCGCTTTGAAAACTGCTGAGATGCCTACTTTCACCAAGACTAGCTCAAGAAATCCAGACTTCGGAAACCACCCTGGTCAACAAAGGTCCTTTTCATCCCCAAGACGTGGATGATTCGTAAGAAGAAGAGACTCGAGAATCACGACCAAAAGGTCGTGACGCAACCAAGAAGAAATCACACGAGCCACCCGCTTTATTTGTTACTATTATGGCCAAGAACTTTTTCAAGATCAAAAGTTCAAATAAGGAAAAACCAAGAATATGGAAGAGGAATACATAAAGTTGAAGGTAGAAGAGATGGAGCTTGCAGAGGCAAGGGCAAGGCGAGCCGAGGAGTTAAAAAGGGAGAAACTTAAGCTCTAACGTCAAGAAATTGCAATGGCAAAGACAATCAAACCGGACGCAAGATTTAATTTTCTACAACACACCTCTCGACACAAATATGCCCCACGACAACTACAAGAACTTAAACAACTTAAGGTCATAATCAAAGAACGTTACAACTTAGATTATTGTTGCGCTTTTAATAAGTATTGTAACGCCTACATTTTATTAGTTTAAGTTTTAATTATTGTTGTAATGTTAAGTATTTTATTAATGAAGTTTAATTTTGTTTTAAAAATATTTGAATTAAAAAAAAAATTGTCGTCACCACCGTGGCAACTAGGTCGTCAGTCGTCTGGAGAGAAAATCGATGGTCATCGATTTAACCAGTTCGCCATTGCAGCATAGCCTTATAGTGGAGCTAATTGTATTAGAGAAAATTCAAAATAAGCCAAAAAGGTCCGTTAAATGGTTATTTTTAGTCTTTTCTATTTTGGCTACGCCGATCGCTCAATCGCCGACTTCAATCAAAATTTTGACACGTGTCATTCTTTTTGCTTGGTCAATCGCTGATTTTGATCGTTAATCGTTAACTCCACTATTTTGACACGTGTCATTCTTATGTACTTTCTCAAGAAAAAGTACAAAAGAACGACACGCAAAAGTCAAAGTGAGTCGAAGAATGAAAGAATGAGCATGACTAAAATGGGAAAAGACCTAAAACGACCATTTAACGGACCATGCAAGACTTTTTAGCTTATTTTGGGAATTTCTCTTGTATTAATTGTATGACTAATTTTACGCCTAAAGTGACGTGCAGTTGTTTTATTAACAGAAAGAATATCCATCTATCGTCACCAAGAAAGTGACGTCACATAAGACAGATATATTTAAACACATGAGTTGCGACGCCAATCAATACTCTTTTGAAAATATGATCTAAAAACGCTTTTAAGAATTGGGTAATCATCCTGCAAATTAAAATAAGAATTTGCGTACCTTTAAATGTTTAGCAAATATGTCCAAAATCAAAGGGTTTTTGCAGGAGAACCGAATTGAATGAAATCGTTATAAATACTTTTTTGTAATATATATATTTTATTTATTGTTATATATATGTAGGAATTATTTTAAATATATTTTCTATAAACATTTAGAGGTAAACTAATTAATTAATTGAATCTTTTCCATTTGTTGCATCTTAAAAGTTTGGGATTTAAGATAATTTGAGGACAAAAACCTTTTTATATGGAATTAATCTTCACTCTTCATTTTTATTAGGGTATGTTTGGCAGAAAACTAAATGAAATTCAGATGTCAGAAACAGAAACAGAAAATCAGAAGTCAGAATCGAAAGTTCATAATATGAGCTATGTCGATCTTTTTTAATAAAAGTGTTTAGTAAATTAATTGTTAAACGTAATTATAAGATGTAAAGTGACATAAAAGGACAAATCTATAATTGTAAATAAATGTTTGGAGGGTATATTAGTAATTTAAAGTTTTAACAAATTATAGACATTTAAAAGCTTCATGAATCGCCTTTTCATTTTGGAATTATTTGTTTGAAATAAAAGTTGTAACTAATGATCCAAACGAAGTTTACTTGGTTTATAGGAGATTATTTTGTAACAAAAGCCTAATACCCTCTAAAAAGTTCCCCGCCAAACAGGGATCTAATAGATGAGATTAATCCTATCAATTAAAAACTCACTTTCATCATTTTTTTCAAATATAAATATCTTTCAAACCATTAATCGTCAAACGAAATAAAATATATATTACGATGACAAAGATTTAATTATCTTTCATAGATAAAGACTTTGATATATTTTCGACAAAAATTTTTTCCTTGTGTTTTTCACTTTTTAAGTTTTTTCGCTTTTACGTTATCGAATTTGCAGAAAAATCATATATGATTTAACACTAATTTGAATATCACATGTTGATATTAGTGTTAAATCATATATGATATGTGATTTATCATATACGATTTAACACTAAGATCACATATGATATTACATATCGATGTGATTTAACACTAATATCACATGCGATCTTCAAATTAGTGTTAAATCATATACGATATTTCACGAAATTCCAATATGAATAAAAACGAAAAAATACCAAAAACGTGACAAAAACGATTTTTTTTTCTTTTCGAAAGATATCAAAGTCACTTCGCTCATGAAAAGATAATTAAACGTCGTCATGATGTTGTAATTATTTTTGCTTAACGATTAACGGTTTAAGAGATATTTAAATTATAAAAATATGTGAAATAATAAAACGTTTTAATCTCACCCATCGATTTTTTTTTTTATTTATTTATTAAAATAAGTATCCCTTTATACGTAGTTAAAGCTAGATATAAAATAACCTCCTAAAAGTTTGGTGATGCATGTGACTTTTTGTTTAATGGTGTCCAAAATCTCTTGACAAAATGGGTTGCCAGCAATGTGTTCTGGTACTTGTAAACAGTGTATTAAACAAATTGTTGGTGATTTTAAGTATAAATTGGGTCCATCCGTTATGATAGTTTCTATAGGAGGTAAATGGGTGTGGTATTAAGTATGTTATATATATGACCTATTATAGAAAATTTTCGGATTCGAAGTAGTAAAACATGCATCTTGTATCGAAATGAAACTATTCCCTCATTCCGATATTAGTATACCAAACGCACCCACAGTTATTAATCATTTTGGGTAGTTGGGATTGTACTATGTATTTTCATGGCATGTGTTTGATGCGCCATATGTACTTGCTACGATATACACTCTTTGCAACCATGGCATTATTCGAAGGCAGATATAACTTATATCGGATAGTGTCTCTTTTATAAGCTATTTGTTCGGACTGTTAACTTAAAATGTGTTGTTGGACTTTATTTGATTAACCAAATATAATTGGGTTAAAATGTTTAATATCGGAAAAGTTTAGATGTAAATTCGAAGATCTCTAAAATGAGCGATGCCCATCAAAATTCTTTATTTTGATAGCTAAGTTTATTTTATGCTATTGTGTTCTTATAAATTTGATTGCCCAATCTTTTGCTTAGAGTTTTACTCTTACTAATATAATATGAGATAAGAAAAGTAATATACTAGAAGAGAATTCCACAAAACCATTTTGATCTCTTACCTTTTATGATTAGAGGGTCTATTTTTTGCTTCAAATTTTTTAATTTTATTGCATCTATGATTGTTCATTCATAGTACGTTTTATTTGGTTTTTCTTATAATATATAATTTTGGAGAAATGAAAATTATACTTGCTTAACTAAAAAATACTTCGCAAAATGATAAAAATATATCAAGATATTGTCAAAATACTTATCTTATCGCAAATGTACAAATTAATACCGTCTATTGAAATAATGATGAAGTTCATAAGATGATAAATATATTTAGCAAAAGCAATTAACTTAAGGTAACAAAAGTACCTTGTAAAATTTCAAAGACATATGTTTAGAAAAAGCGAGTCTAAGATTTTGAGATATCCATAACTTATAAAAATAATTTTCATCTTTTTAATTACTATTTGAGCATTCTATAATTTGTGAATTTAAAGGTTTGAGGTGATATTTAAAATATCACACTACGTGAATTGATAAAGTCAATCTGGGGCTTAACACTCTTGAGGCGGGCTCATTTATAGATTGTTGTATATTTGAGCCTCACTATCATATTAACAACTTAGCAATTTACACAAATATTACGCGATGAACAATTAGATAAAACATGTGTGCATCGCAAAGGTACACCAACATTATGCAACAAGCATTTTACCTAAAACCTATAGCAGCACCAAAATTAGTGTCGCACAAAACACAAAAAAAAAAGTAAAGAAACACAACTACAATAACTAAACTATAAATCAACAAAATAATTACCACTACGTAAACATTGACAAATATTTTCCAACAATCAATAAAATTGTCACGAGACATCACAAGTTATAGATTGTTGTATATTTAAGCCTCACCATCATACTAACAACCTGTCAATTTACACAAACCTTAGGCTATGAATAATTAGAAAAAGCTCGTGTGCATAGCACGGGTTCGTCATGCCTCGTATTACAATAATTTATAGTTACATTTTGATTTTCTTACGTTGTATGAATAAATGTTTTTTTTTTAAAGGCAAAATATATATAAACCAACAAAGGGAATGGAGATACAAATTGATACGCTTACACAACGCGTCGGGTCGAGGAACTTCCTTTCGTCGAAAGCAAGTTTTCAACACCCTAGGCAAAGGAACCTAATCGTTGTAGTGTAGTATTAGGTGCCACGGTATTGATATCGCTCTCAGGGAATAGGAATGCTAGTGAGAAGTTACTACGCTAAAGTTGGGGTTGAGGAAGATTATTTTGTATCTTTTTATATTTTTTAGGAAATGGAAAGGTACGAATCTCGGGGGTTAGATTTGGGGGTTGGTATTTCTACCGATTACTCTACTATTATCTATTCTAATTAACTAAGCTAGGGGTAGTCTATGTCTATTGTAGTGTGCTCGTATGATGATTAAAAATGCGTTTACTTAGGTTTTATTACTCCCTAGTTACCTCCTATTGTTGGTTGAATTGTCACGTCCTTATTCTTAACGCGTTGTGTTTCTAAGGTCGTAGGGTATGCGTTTATCCCTAACTCTTTGAAGCTACCAAAGGTTAATGACTACGAAATCTCTAGGATTCATAAACTTAACACTAAGGTATTCTTTGGATGTTTAGCCTACAATTCCACTAGTAACTATATGGTAAGGTTCAACAAAGATTAATCAAGCATTAATAGCACAACGAATGACCAATCGCAATACTAGGTCAATCACAATTAAGATAAGAGACAACCAATCAATATCCAATAACTAGGTTTCATATTACCTAAGCAAACACACAAATAAATTAGCCGGACATGGAGAACATGCAAGCATACACACAATCAATTGAAGACATAATTGAATTAATGAAGTAAAACACTTATCTTGATGTAAGATAGGTATGGAACCCTAAAATACCGTATAAGACACCTTGGTTCGGTTTAGGTTTTTACTCCTACAAAACTACACACCGAAAACCAAAAATTCGGATTCTATATATAGTGTTACAAACCGCAACGGCGCCACTTTAATTGTGACGCCGCCGGTCGCCGTCATTAGGTTTTCGCCTTGGCCACATTAGCATTGTGACGGCGCCACCTTAGGCTCGTGGACGCTCGCTTCATCTCGACGCCGTCGATTAAATCTAGGCCGCCCGAGTCTGCGACGCCTACTCTTTTAAAACTTGATGCCGCCACTTGTAAATAAGCAATTTGGCTACCGAGTCGTCACAAAACTTGTTCGACGGCCACAAATAGAACCCGACGCCGCCCCTTTCAATTAAGCTACTGAGTGTCTCGATTCTCGACTTTGGCCATTTTCTTCATATATTCGCGCCTTTTCGTCCGAATAAGTGTCATTCCAGCAATTTGCCTTCAAGAGACCTAAAAAGTGAAAAGGAACGAAATTAAGTAGTAACGGATACAAAATTGATCAATTAAGGGCTTAAATAACCCCTCAAAAAGGTACCTTTTAAATCCTTATCAAATATCCCTACACTTGGTATTTGCTTGTCCTCAAGCAAATGTGCTTTTAGCCAATTGATTTATAAATTAGGGGTCATGAAGCATTAGTTTAGAACGATCCACAACACATATAAGCCCCGAAAAAGTCATAACAAGCACGAAAATTACATACTAGCACCTCACATGGGGTGTTTGGATACTCACATCTCTCGGGTGTATATGAAATATAACAAGTTAGAAATGGAAGATAAACACTCATTAACCGTCCTAGTACATAGATTACCATAGGCTTGAGACTAGATCAAACCTCCATCGCTTTGGCGAAGCACCTAGGAAAGACTATCCAAGAGGTCTTTTAAAGGGTTGTAATGTTAGGCTTACGTAGGGAAACAAAGGGTTGGTGGGATAGGCGATTTAGTGGCGGCAAGTCAAAAATCTTTATGTTACAAGCATGAGAAGAATGGCGCTAAGCCAAGACTCGACACTCTAAACTCTAGATAACTCAAATAAACAAACATAAATTTAAAGATAGATGTAGGATGGTAGCCTGCTTTTTTTTTTTTTTTTTTTTTTTTTTTTACACTCTATTTTTTTTCATACACTTTTATTCTACCATCATCTACGATAACATCAAATTGATAGGGATTTATAGGCACATCCCTACACTTGAGTTTTTATTACTCTAACACTAATTTGACCCGAATTGAAAAGATCAAAACACTTGAGTACATTATTATGCAAATAAAGGGAATTTGAATTTAACGCTCCATTCCCGCATTTCATAAAATTTAACTTTTCCCATGAGTCCCAATCGCCCCAAAACCGTGTACAAAGGATATGAGTCGACTTAGCAACTTATGCAAGCAACTAGATAATTGAACTAAGGGTTTAGTGTGATAACAATAATGCACTAAAAGTGAGTGCATACACGTAGGCTAAGGCGATTTGGGTGTACATTTGGGGTGGATTGTAAACAATGTTTTCATTGATATTCCGGAAAACCAAACATCACGAGAACCGCGAAAAGGATAGGCTCGAGGGGTTAACTAGGTATCGTGGTACTAAAGATGAGTACAATGCAAGGGTGTGGGGAATTACTCAACCGATGTGGAAGAAGTAATTATATTACGGTATCAAACAAGGGTTATCCTAATGCCTCTTATCATTTAGTTATTCCTAACTACACAAGTGTAGTCTTACTAGCGATCTCGGAATGCATCACAAAACAAGTTCTAGAATCTATTATACTACCGGTTCACACTCAAGCATTAAAGATGAATGCTTTAATTCCTACAAATCTAAGGCGATCCTCACATTTTGGGTGGAATTTAAGTGGTAAAGGGTTTTTGTGCTAGTCATATAACTTCCTATCTATGAGACCCTTTATTAAGACTAATGGCCCACTCCTATATGTCATGAAAAATTTTAAATTTGTGCCAAAATTACCCTAACCGATATTTCTCATGGTTTATTACACAAATGAAATCGACAAAGCAAATAATCAAGGATAAGCATAGTTTCAAAGTTCCGCTTTATTTTCCCTCCCTACACTTAAACCGAACATTGTCCCCAATGTTCCCGAAGTATCAAAGTTATGATAATGGAAGGTAATTAAAACGAAAGAAATTAATACTCCCCGATTAGCTCGGTAGGATCCGTGTGAAGTGGTGGTTACATCTTTCTTCAATAAGAATGTTCATGTGAAAAGCTCCTTCTCATCTTATGTATCTTCTTCTTAATAAATTAAGCTCGCACACTGAAGAAAACAAACGAAACCTTCGCGTAAAATCGGCAAAGAATAATATATATATAACTCTACTAAACTAGGATATAATGCTTGTGGAATGGATGTTTACGATTTTCCGGAAAATTAAGACCGAAAATTCCAAAATTTATAAGTAGCTCGAAACGAGAAAAATAATAAGTTGTTTCTCTCCTCCTAACGCCGTCAGTTATCCCGAGAGAAACTGTCTCGATTTTTCGGAAAAAATTCGAACATTTTTATCTTTAAAACTGGAAAATTTCCGCAAAACATCTATTATGACTTGATACAAGCATTTGACTCGAACAACACACATGTATATCTTTTAAATAATTGAAATTCTCATGTTTATGTTTCTTTTGAAAACGTGTGTAATCCTCCATACACTTATCCCTTATGTAAAATACCTTTATATGTAATTAAGACGAGATTAAAGACAAAATAAAGCATTTTTACAAATTTAAACATGAGAATAAACAATCAATAAAAGATACAAGACACAAACAAGCAAACAATTAAGCATGGGTTGCCTCCCATGAAGCGCTTTTCTTTATTTATGAGTCTTGTAGCTAGACTCAAGTCGTGCCCTACGTGACTTCATTACCGCCACCTTCACCTCATGACGGTCTCTATTCGGGGATTCCATGTTGTAGAAGCGCCTTATGATGCACCTTTCTAAAAGGTCGCCCTCTCCCACTTGGTTCTATATTCCGTCCTAAGTTCAAGCAATCCTTATAGAAACCGAAAATCTTGGCCATAACATAATCTACTCCCTCTCCTTATCCTCCTCATTCCTATAGTTGACCGATAGTTTAAGTTCCTTTTCATCATTGGAGAGTGATGAAAACTTCTCAATCTTAAACGGCATTTGGTAAGCTACATCATCGGTCTCATCCTTGAATCTCACTATTCGTAACGATGGATCATAAGTCATCCCGGTGTTTTCTATGAAAGGCTTTCCTAGAATAACGTAGGACAAGCTAGGATCTATGGCAGTACTAATATCATCCACTATTATGAAATCCGTAGGAAACATGAAACTACCTACATAAATGGGTAATCCCTTAACTCTACCAAGAAAATTGCAACTAACCCTAGGATTATCGGGATCTTTCCTAGTTGGGATAGGCTTCTTAATTACCCAATTATAGTAGGTGCTAGTCATGATATTTATCGGGACTTACGATCGATGTAGGCCTTTGCCACCTAAAAGATGTCCTATGCAACATGGTATGTTAAGATTCCAAGGGTTCCCAAACTTGATCCTAGGGCTTCTCCTAACATACATGTGACGGAGGTCACGTACTAAGTGTGGGTGGCGAGAGAGTTCTTCTTCCGTAGGAAACTTATTGAAATAGTCCTTGTCTACTTCATCTACTTCCTCGGTTGCTTCATTCCTAGGTGTTTCACTAACCTCAAGTATCGTTTCATGGTTCGCTTCGTCATTTGTTCTATTAGGTTTCACTAAGGTGATGGTATTGACGAATTGAACGTGCTTAGCTAAATTACTTGGGTCCTTAATCTCTACACCGGAAGTTTCGGGAGTTGAGATAGCATTAACCATCCTATCACTATTGGTCATGGCTTTCAAAAGGTTATCTATCTTCCTATCCATCTCGGCTTGTTGTTGGTTAAAACGATCCGAGAGCTTAGCTATTTGAGCTTTGGGATGCGACTAGGTGTTGCAACATCCCTCTATGTTTTGTTGGTTAGGGCGTGAGATGGGGGCCATGAGAAATCATTGATGTGAATTTTTGGTTTGTCCCCAATAAAAGTCGGGCTTGCCCTTCCCTGGCCATTAAAAGTCCTAGGTACGGTGTTGTAGGAATCTTCCTCCTGCTCCATTAGTACGCGAGGATGCGTAGTCAACGGAAGCTTGTTCGGGAATCTTGTGCAAGTGCGCGTGTTATGAGGACCACTACACGACTCACACGAGGAAGAAACTTTGTTCACTTGGCCTGAAGACTTAGGATTGTCGTAGGAGCTCATTAGGAATTTAACTTGATCTTCAAGCTCGAGCATCCTATGGTCGGAAGATTGTGAGTCAATGGGAGGCAAGGAGATTGCCTTTATGGTTTTGGGCAACTCACGGGGGTCATTCCAACTTTCGTTGTCATAGAGAGCAAGGTCCTCTATTATACCCTATGATTCTTCCGCGGTGAGATCACTAAGTTTTCCACCGGACGCTTGGTCAATGGATCGCTTAGTGGGTAAGTTGACATGATCGTAGAAGAGTTGAACTTGAAGCCAAAGATCAATGTCGTGATGAGGGACTCTATGGTTTAAGTCCTTGAATCGAGTCCATGCTTCGTAGAGAGATTCACCTTGACGTTGTTGGAACATCAAGATTTCATTCCTAAGCTTAGTAGTTCTCCCCGTGGGAAAAATTGAGCAAGGAAACGAGGTAAGATCATCCCAACTTGAGATGGAGCCATGGGAAGTCGCCAAGCCAATTACTAGCTTGGTCCCGAGAGAATTGGAAGAGACGCAGACGCGTGGTCTCCGAGTAGTAGCATCGAGGTCGATGGAATCGACAATTTTAAGGAAATCCTTAAGATGTCGATTAGGATCTTCGAACGAAGTCCATGGAATGCACATCCATTTTGCACCAACCGGATGGTGTCGGATTGCAGGGCCGTAGTTTGAGCTTGGTCGGGAAGCTCAATGGTGTTCCTATAGCCTAGGTAGCTTGTTCTCGAGTATTCACCAAGAGTACGGCCTCTTGGTGGGTCATTTGTGGTGGGTTGATGAGTGGTGGTTGGTTATCACCTTCCATGATGAAGAGTGATGGGGTTACTAACAAAGGTCACGAAGAAGGGGATAGACTACGAGGAAGCTAAAATTGAGAAAAAGCTTACTTGATAGGAATCAAGCAAGGAAACCTAAACGAGGTGGACTCCTAACTAGCTATTCTATCCTCCGCAGGGCGCCTAAAACTTGATACGCTTACACAACGCGTTCGGGTCAAAGGAACTTTTCGTCGAGCAAGTTTTCAACACCCCAGGCGTGAACCTAATCATTATAGTGTAGTATTAGGGTAAGCCACGGGTATTGATATCGCTCTCTGGGGAATAGGAATGCTAGTGAGAAGTTACTACGCTAAGTTTGGGGTCGAGGAAGATTATTTTTTATCTTTTTATATTTTTAGGAAATGGAAAGGTACGAATCTCGGGGTTGGTATTTCTACCGATTACTCTACTATTATCTATTCTAATTAACTAAGCTAGGGGTAGTCTATGTCTATTGTTGTGTGCTCGTATGATGATTAAAATGCGTTTACTTAGGTTTTATTACCCCTAGTTACTTTCTATTGATGGTTGAATTGTCACGCCCTTATTCTTAACGCTGTGTTTCTAAGGTCGTAGGTATGCTTATCCCTAACTCTTGAAGCTACCAAAGGTTAATGACTACGAAACTCTAGGATTCATAAACTTAACACTAAGGTATTCTTTGGATGTTTAGCCTACAATTCCACTAGTAACTATATGGTAAGGTTCAACAAAGATTAATCAAGCATTAATAGCACAACGAATGACCTATCGCAATACTAGGTCAATCACAATTAAGATAAGAGACAACCAATCAATATCCAATAACTAGGTTTCATATTACCTAAGCCAACACACAAATAAATTAGCCGGACATGGAGAACATTCAAGCATACACACAATCAATTGAAGACATAATTGAATTAATGAAGTAAAACACTTATCTTGATGTAAGATAGGTATGGAACCCTAAAATACTGTACAAGATGCCTTTGGTTCGGTTTAGGTTTTACCCACAAAACTACACACCGAAAACCGAAAAATTCGGATTCTATATATAGTGTTACAAACCGCGACGGCCACTTTAATTGTGACGCCAGTCGCCGCTATTAGGTTTTCGCCTTGGCCACATTAGCATTGTGGCGGCCACCTAGGCCCGCGATTGCTCGCTTGGGCCTCGACGCCGCTCGATCAAATCTAGGCCGCCCGAGCCGCGACGCCTACTCTTTTAAAACCCGATGCCATCACTTGTAAATAAGCAATTTGCTACCGAGTCGTCACAAAACTTGTTCGACGGCGCCACAAATAGAACATGACACCGCCCCTTTCAATTCAAAGCAATTGAGTGTCTCGATTCTTGACTTTGGCCATTTTCTTCATATATTCGCTACTTTTCGTCTCGAATAAGTGTCATTCCAAAGAATTTGCCTTCAAGAGACCTAAAAGTGAAAAGGAACGAAATTAAGTAGTAACGGATACAAAATTGATCAATTAAGGGCTTAAATGACCCCTCAAAAAGGTACCTTTTAAATCCTTATCACAAATGAAGGCATCTACTTTACAACAAGATGGTTACAAAAGTGGACCCGGAATAGAAAACATGTAACAAATACACTAAGGGGGGAGGGAGTGGATATTTCTTACCCTAATACCCTAAGGGTGCCACGTCACCTCTATCCAATAAAAACCTTCCAACTCAAAACTACCCCAATACTACCCTAACACTACCCTAATAAGTGGGAGTGGTACCCTAGTACCCGAATTCATTTTTTTTTAAATACATAAAATCACATACAATATTTATAATAAAAACATACCATTTAATTAAAAATAAAAAACATTACATAATACTTTAAAAAAAAAAACATAACATAATACTTAAAAATAACTAGATTAAAATAAAAAAAAAGCCATTAATCATCGAGATGCGGTAAGTCTTCACGTATACGCGGTTCGTGAGATCATATCAAGACGGCCATGGAGAAATTCGCCTAGTAACTCCGCTACCACACCGCTGTCGAACACCGGCCGGACCGGCGGATCCATTATATGAACCGGTGAGATTGCCCTCCTCGCTTTATAACCATATTATGCAAAATAACACACGATGAACCTCGATTGGCAATTTTCGCTGGTCATAGCTCGAGTGGTCGCTCAAGAATTTTCCATTTTCCTTTGAGAGCACCAAAAGCTCTCTCGACATCCTTTCTCGCCCTCTTGTAACTTCATAAATCTCTTTTCCTTTGGGTCGCTGGATACGGGTATGTTTTAACAAGTGTGGACCACTTAGGATAGATTCCATCCGCCAAATAGTAGCCGTTGCTTGTAAAAGCGCCCATTCACGTGGAATGAACTATTCATCGCCGCTCCATTTCGAAATCAGAAGATACAAGTCGATCGATGCAATATGTTGATATCGTTGTTTGACCCCGTGGACCAAAAAGCATGCCAAATCCACATATCTTGTGACGCCGTGACTTCAAGCATAATAGTGGGAACACCATAGTCACCTCTCAGATATTGCCCTCTCAAATGTCTAGGACAATTTTTCCATCCGACGTGTACAAATAAGGCTACCAAGCATCCTGTGGAGGTGATGCTTCGCTCATGGGCCCGGAAAATGCGAGCAAGGTCGTGTGTTGTCGGCCCACGAGGTACTCCCGACCGCACAACTCAATGATGGCCTTACAAAATTATCAAGACTTTCACGTCCCGCTCTTTGAGACATGCATAAATATTCGTCATACTCATCGGGCGGATTGCCGGTCATGAGTTGCCTAACAAACCGATGTGATTTTTGTTTCACGTGAAACTTTTTGAAATCGCGATCGTAGCCTTCTTGAAAATATGGGTATCTCGCTCAATTCACCCACTATTTGCAAAATCGTGCTTTTCTCCATTCGAATTTTTTAAAGTACTCGTCGTTGTACTTTGGTGTTTCAACGAACCAATCATTCTCTAAAGTTTCAAGACCTATATCCCGATGACGATTTACGCTTAGTTCGCTAGAGCTTGCCGTGTCTTCATAATACCGAGCCGCTAGTTGAAGATATTTTGCAACGAGCTACCCGTGGATATCTCGCCGACAAAGAAGGAACAACGAATCCAAGAATCGTTAGACATTTTTTGGAGAGATTATTTAGTGTGTGTTTTTTTTGATATGTTAAAAGGTAATTATGTTTTTGAAATGTAAAAGAGTTTTAAATAGGAAGAATTTTTTTTTTTTTTTTATTTTTTTTTTTTTTTTTTTAATTTTACTCGGCTACTAGCCGTTGAACCAACCAAACGCTCCCCAACGTCAATATTTTCCAACGGTCTTCTTCGGCTTCGGAGCTCGCAAATCCAACCCGAGACACGAACCCGAGCTGGGCGGAACGGTGTAGCCGCTCGGGTTCAGCTACCCGCCCCCCGACTTCGACTCCGTGTACCCTAAAGATGCTAAATACAAATACATAAAAAATGTTAGAAGTCAAAACTGTTAAGCCAACCACAAGCCCATCCTTGGATGTCACTATCTCGGGAATGAATAAACCCACAAAAGTTGAATACTCAATCATATAGAACCAAATGAAAACATACTGCATGTAGTACAGACAACACAACAAACATACCCACAAAACCAAAACTTAGTACTACAGACCTGCTACTACTGTCATGTTGCACACACTACAACAGCCACTGGTCCACTTCACAATTCTTCAGATTAGAACTTTTAAAATACTCATCATCAGACACAACATTTACCCAGATCAAAAAAGCCATTGTTGCCAATTTATTTCACTTTTCTTTCCGGATCTTCTCGTAATCCACTCAAAACTTTTAAGTTGAATATCTTGAACAATTTTATTAAGACTTGATACTTTCCCTTTAAAAACACGCATATTTCTTTCTTTCCAAATATAATACCCAGATGTGGAAATAACTGCTTGCCACACATTAGATGAAAGACTATGGACATTAACGTTTCCATTATAAGCAAATAATTCTTCAATGGAGAAAGAATTAACATTCCCAATCTTCCACCAACTATAAATTCTTTCCCACATGCTCATAGCAAAATTAAACATAACCAAACAATGAGTACATGATTCCACCATGTCGTTACAAGAAGGACATAATAAGGAGTCCAAATCAATGCCCCTCTTGTCTAACTCTTCACGAACCGAAAGCCACCCTTTTAGAGCCCTCCAAACAAATATATTAACCTTTTTTTGGAACCTATTTGTTCCAAATCGTCGCTTCACTCCCACTATCCACATTAAGGATCTTTTCTTCTACCAACTTTGTTAGCTCCCTCATCGTAAAATCCCCATCCACATGAAGTGCCCATCGCCATCGGTCCCAACAATCGAATTTAATAAAAACATTTTGCAAAAACACTTTTAGATCTTTTAAATCCTTACGAACTCTCCCTCTAAGACTCCTAACCCATTCCCATTTCCAACACCACCCACTTTCAACCCATTTCCCTTTTTCCATCACCTTACCTTCCTTATGTCTATCTAAATGATACAATCTTGGGAATCTATCACAAAGTCTAACCCCACCCACCCATCTATCGATCCAAAATCTAACATCGCTACCATTCCCCACTTCCCCCCACAAACGAAGACATGAACTCTACCCCTAACCCTTCCAACTCCTCCCTACCCTAATGATGTCACGCCATACCCCCTTCCCGACCCCTACCTCTAATATCACCAAGCCTTCACATCACTTAATATTGTAGCTTATTTTTCAAGAGTTCTTTGAAGCTTCCTTAGAGTTCTTCCATAACTTTATAATATGTGTATAAATAATTTTAAGACAATTGCAATAAATTTGAATAGGTTGTATATGTCGATTCTAAATATCCCATAATTGTATTCTCAAAATCAAGATCTTATATAATTGTACATGAGAAACTATATATCTTTTTCTATTGATTTACTTGTCAATATATATATCCACACCATATTTATATTGTTTACATGTTCTACTCATCACTTTAAACATTTCTAGCATACACACCGGTCAACTCATGCAGCGACAAAAGCAGGGGGTTCACGCGGGTGCACGAGACCTCTATGAATTTTTTCGACGTAGTGTTAATTTTTGAAAAAAAAACATCAATTTTCCATAAAATGCGTCTTAAATGCACCGGTCCATGTTGGAAGTCTAAGATTTATCTCTCAAACACATGGGTCTTATATTCATTCAAGCAAAGTTCAAGCCGAAGTGTACCCGCCAAAAGCTAAAGGACTAAAGGTGACAAGTGAAGAAGCATGAAGGTCTAGAGAGTTAATATCCGGATGGATGCTACAATGTGTAAATCTCTTTAGGCTACATAATTCACCTTCGCATCGTGTTTTATCTCTCATCTCTGTTGTCTTCTTAAGTCGAGAGAAACCCTAGAATCTGTAATAGTTTTGTTTCATTCGTATTGTAACCATACATCGCCATTCTTTAGCTATTAGTTTAATAAGAAAAGTGAACGAGTGGGGAGGTTGGTTGGTTCATTCACATATCTAGTGTTGTTTGAATCTTTGGTTTATTTACATGGTATCGTAGACAAGTTGCTCTATGCCAAAGTTTTAAAAAGGTTTTTGAAAATTAGGTTTCTTTTAATTTGGGGTTTTTGGTCTATACGCTTAGATCGGTTTTGTATAAAGGGTTATAAGGAGTTCTTGTTTCTTGCTATTTGTTGGTAACTGCTTTGATTGGTGTTCCTAATTGGTATAGTTTTGTTTTTATAATTTTGAAAAATGGTTGAAATTAAAGATCCAAAAGATAAAGGTGTTGCTAGTGGTAGTAGTGAATTAAAACTTGACATTTATGATCTTTTATTTGCATCCTCAAGATATTGATTCTCACCGATTTCCTTCAAACTCAAGGAACCGAGAACTATAAGGTTTGGTCTCTCTCGTGTAGTTGGCTTTGCATACTAGAAATAAACTTGGTTTCATTATTGGAGAGTGTATTAGAGACCCTGGTGATGTTTTGTATCATGCTCAATGGGATAGGTGTAATTCAGTTGTTTTTTCTCGGATCTTAGGTTATATTCTCAAGATCTTTATAAGGGTCAAGTTTTTTCTGAAAATGCTAAGAATGTTTGGGATAAATTAGAAGAGGCATACAATAAGCAAGATGGTTCTCTAATTTATAATTTGCATCATAAAATACTTTGACTCAGTCTGACATGTCATTATCTGAATACTATCATGAGTTGAATTCCTTGTGGAGACATTTTGACTCCCTGGTTCTTGCGATAGTGCTCCTAAGATGAAGAAGCATTCAAACCTTCTTAGGCTAATGCAGTTTCTTATGAGGCTTGATGATGTGTTTGATTTTGTTAGGAGTTTAATTCTTACATATGAACCTTTGCCTGATGTTAAGTCTGCTTTCGCTTCTTTGTCTAGAGATGAGTCTCATAGAAATAGCCATGTGGCTACTAAAACTGTTAAGACTAGGTCTACTGCCTTTACAGCCAGGCCTAGTAGCAGTATTAATAATTGGAACTCTAATAGAAACATTAATAACAATAACAGGAGGTTTGGCAGGGTGTCAAACCTTGTCTGCAAACACTATAATATGTCTGGTCACACTATTGATAGATGTTATGATTTGGTGGGATATCCACCAGGCTTTAAAAAGGAAATGTGAGTCAAAATAATGTTAATAATGTTTCTGGTGTTGATAATAAAAAAACTGATCAGTGTAAGAGTACCACTCATACTCTTACCAGTGATCAATATCAAATACTAATGGCTTTACTAGGTGATAAAGGTGATACTAGCAAGGCTCATGCTAGTGTTGCAGGTACTATTGTGACCTCTAATTGTGTAATAAGTTTTCTTAGTTGCGATTTTTAATTTTAACTCTAATATAAGTACCTATAGTATTTATATTGGGTGAATAATTGATTCAGGATCTAATCAACACATCACTTTTTGTGCAACACTTATTTTTTACATAATGGATGTTACTCATTTAAATCTTACTATTGCACATCCTAATGGGACTGTTGCACAAGTTAAACAGATTGGAAGTTATAAAATGGGAAATAATTTGATCATAAAAGATGTGTTGGTAGTTCTTGGTTATCATATTAGTCTATTGTTTGTTCATAAACTTTCAAAAGATAACAATGTAATTGTCAGTTTTAATGATAAAATGTGTAAAATTCAGGATTTAACTCAAAAGTTCCTGATGGGGACTGGTAGTGAGAGAGGAGGCCTTTATTTTTTTGATGAAAGTAAGAGGGTGAACAACAATAATATAAAAATTTATGTTTTGTCAAATTTTATTTGGTACAACGGGCTTGGTCATCCGTCAGACCAAGTCCTGATTGTTTTAAAAAGTAAAATTAAAGATCTTAATCAGTCTAATTCTTAGCCATGTGAAATATGTCATAAAGCTAAGCAAACTAGAGAACCATTCCCTATAAGTGAACATAAATCTAAAAGTTTGGGTGACCTAATTCAATTAGATGTTTGGGGACCATACAAAGTGACCAGTAGGGTTGGCTTTAGATAATTTCTTACAGTGTTGATGACTACACTAGGGTTGTCTGGGTGTTTTTAATGAAGAATAAAAGTGAAGTTTTTGATCATATTGTTGGTTTTGTAATTTGATTAAGAATCAGTTTGAAAAAACTATCAAAATTTTTAGAAGTGATAATGATACAGAATTTGTAAATAAAAAGTTTGAAAGTTTTTCTTAACCAATGGTATTCTTTATCAAACCACTTATGCTTACACACCCCAAACAGAATGGTGTAGCCGAAAGAAAGCATAGGCATTTGTTGAATACTTTAGAGCCCTTATGTTTTGGGGCTTGCCTTTAAACATGTGGACCAGATCTATTCTAACCGCAACTTACTTAATTAACAAGTTGCCTACTGCTGTGTTATCCGGTAAAGTCCTTATGAATTAGTGTGTAGAACTGAACCTAATCTCCTACATTTAAGGTGTTTTGCCTGTTTATGTTTTTCAACTATTTTAAATAAATCTAGCAAATTTGGTGCTAGGTCTGATAAATTTGTTTTTATTGGCTATGCTTTTGATAAAAAAGGGTATAAACTGTTTAATCTTGATCAAAAGAAATTTGTTTTCTCAATAGATGTTCGGTTTTATGAATATGTGTTTCCTTTCAAAAATAGTTCTTTTACTAAAGAGTTTTTGTTTGAAGAAAATGATGTAAATGATTTAAACTTTTTTATCAAGAAAATGATAGCAACTTTAGGTCCGATGAACCCAATGATGAAAATGGAGATAGTACATATAGCAAGAAATATATGTGCCTAATAATAGTACTCCAAAACCTAGTGTTAGCACGGTAGATGAAGTCGCCAAGAATAAAGATAACATGTATAATAATACAACATATACTATTGATACTAAACCGATGATATCTCTGGTAGTACTTCTAGTAGGAAGGACACTAGTACTCAAGAATATGCGATGAAACTACTGCTTCGAAGGTATACAGAGTTCAAGTTTAAATGATGATGAATATGAGTCCGAGGGTGAAGACATTGATATGTTTGGTAAAATATTTGAGTCACCAGAACCAGCAGTAGGTCAAACTGTTAGAAGAACTAGTAGAATGATTGCATTACCATTTAAATATAATGATTATGTACTTAATAAGAATCATACGTTTGGTATTGACAAAGTTTTCAAATATTCAAATCTAATTTTTGATAACTTTGTGTTCACTACAAATCTTAGTAAGATTCATGAACCTTCTACCTATGAAGAAGCTATAAAAGATAGCAGATGGGTACCAGCTATGAATCAAGATATAGAAGCCTTAAATAGAAATGGAACTTGGGTAATTATTGAGTTACCTGATGGCAGAAAAGCTATTGGGTATAAATGGGTTTTCAAAGTTAAATATAAGGCTAATGGCGAGGTTGAAAGGTTTAAGGCTAGGCTAGTAGCCAAAGGTTTTAACCAAAGGAGACATTCTCCCCTGTTATGAAAATTGTGACTGTAAGATGCATTATAAGTCTTGCTGTGAATAATCAATGACCTTTTTTAGGCATTTTTGTATGGTGAATTGGAAGAGAATGTTTACATGACAATACCAGAAGGGTTTTCAGATAAAAATGATAAAAGAGTTCGCAAATTGGTTAAGTCTCTGAATGAGATAAAATAGGAACCAATAAAATGGAATGAGAAATTGACATATGTGTTAATTGAAAATGGTTTTGTTCAGAGTCTAAATGATTTCTCATTGTTTATTTAAAATGATAATGGTGTTATTCTGGTTTTACTCATATACGTAGAATATATCATTGTTACAGGTAACAATCTTGATGAAATTAATAAGTTCGAACTGTTTTTAGGAACAAAATTTTTAATAAAAGATTTGGGAAAGTTAAAGTTTTTTCTGGGTATTTAAGTATTGGATACTTCTACTGGTATTTGTTTGACACAGAGAAAGTATTGTACTGAGTTATTATCCGAGTTTGGAATGCTTGGTTGTAAACCTTGTAGTACTCCAATTAAATTTAATCCTGATGATAAGAAAGTTTTTTTTTAAGTTTGGTAATAATGAATCTTTAATTGGTGTTACTAACTATCAAAAGTTAGTAGGGAAGTTGATTTACTTGACTATGAAAAAGCCTGATATTTCATATGCAGTGCATTGTCTAAGTCAGGTAATGCATAATCCCATGAAGTCTCATTTGAGACTGGCTTTTAGAGCTCTAAGGTATCTTAAAAAGGAACCTGGATTGGGGATTACTTTTAACAAATGTGATAATAATGATTTGAGAGACTTTGTGAACTCTAATTGGGCAAAGTGTAAGATCACAAGAAGATCTGTTACTGGGTATTCAATGTTTATGGGAAGCAATCTTGTTTCTTGAAAAAGTAAGAAACAAGCTTTTGTTTCTAGGCCCTCTACTGAGGTAGAATATGGAGCTATGTGGAATGTATGACGTGAGGTGATGTGGATTCTGAAGATCTTAGCTGATCTGCAGGTTACTGTAAGTTTGCTTGTGGATATGAGTTATGACAACAACTCTCCTATTCAAATTTCAGCAAATCTAGTTTTACATGAAAAAAGCAAGCATTTTGAAATTGATTTATATTTTTAAGAGAAAAAATTGCTGCTGATTTTCTTAAACCAAAAAAGGTCAAGTCTGAAGATAACATTGCAAAGTTGTTTACAAAATGGTTAAGTGTTTCTGACCATAACAAATTTTGCAAAGGTCTTGGTTTGTTAAATGTGTTTCAGATCTAAAGCTTATGGGGGAGTGTTGGAAGGCTAAGCTTTATCTCTCAAACACATAGGTCTTATATTCATTCATGCAAAGTTCAAGCCAGAGGTGTACCCTCCCAAAAGCTAAAGGACTGAAGATGACAAGTTGGAGAAGCATGAAGGTCTAAAGAGTTAATATCTGGATGATTGTTATATAATGTGTAAATATCTCTTTAGGATTCATAATTCACCTTCGTTTACTGTGTGTTTTATCTCCCATCTCTGTTGTCTTCTTGAGTTGAGAGAAACCTTAGAATCTGTAATTTTTTTGTTTCATTATGTATTGTAATCATACGCAATCATTCTTTGGCTATTGTTTTTTTTAAAGAAAAGTGAACAAGTGGGGAGGTTGGTTGGGTTCATTCACATATCTGGTGTTGTTTAAAGCATTGGTTTATACATTTTTACAATCCATCTAAATATGTTTTTATATTACGGTTCTAACAAATTTGTGTAGTTGGTCATATTGGTCATGATTATGTCCTCGAACTCATAGCCATCTCCTAACCTAAGGAAATAGAAGATTACATTATTTTCCAAGACTAACCACCTACTCTAGAAATAGAAGATTACATTTTCTAGTACTATCCACCCACTATGCAACATGAAAATAGCAATAATGTATTGCTATAGTGATTCACAAAAGAAAGAAAAGAAACTTGTTAATCTTTTAGAAGACACTTACTCGATGAATAGGTCGAGTAATCTTTTAGAAGACGATCTATGGTCACCAAACCACTACCTCTTCCACTAAATCACAAGCTAATTTTTTAGGTTGCATTTTCCGTCCCTAAGTTGCAGTTGTCGTCCTTAGGTTGCAGGTTCTGATAAAGGCATTTTAGTAATTTTACTTTGGACAAAGACAAAAACTGCAACCCAAAGTTCCCCATAGGGGCGGTGCCTCACGATGTGCTTCCTCACAATAACAGTCAGAAAATATTGCCTTCCCTTTGTATTTTCGAATCAAGTTATGTAATATTATGCATGTATACATCATATTCCTTATTCTATAAATAAACATCGTTCATGCGTGATTGGCTAATATGACCCATTTTTTCTTAAGAACATAAAACGCTCGTTCCACATCTTCCTTGCTACTTCATGCATTTACTTATACCGTATTCTTTTGTGGTCATCATCGCTGGATGTGAAACCGACTAAATATATGTCACCCATTCGGATGTATCCCGTCAACAAGATAATATCCCCAACCGTAACTTACGTTGTTAGCCTCAAACGGATCCTCTTGTGCTTTTCTGTATTTAAGATCGTTGAATATAGGTGCCTGATGTATACCATCGATGTTGTTGTTTGCCCAAGAAACACCAATGAACGCTGAGAAATCCACAAGTCTTATGACGTAACAACTTTCTTCAAAATGAATGGATTCGAACCATGATCACATCTACAATATTGCCTTTTATATGCATTTGGAAAACCAAACCACTCCCAATTTGTACAATCAAGGCTTTGGAACACACGTGCTTTTCTTCGTGAAACTCATAAAGTTTTTCCACATCAATGTAAGTAGGTTTTCGCAAATACTCTACTCCATATATTTCCATAACAAACTTACAAAAATGCTCAATAGAATCACGAGAAGTTGTTGCACACATTTGCAAATTTTCATCAAGGGCATCAGAAATGTATTGTATGCCAATTGACGAATTGCGGAGGTGCACTTCATTAATGCCAAAATGCCTCATCTTCCGGTACAATCAACATTATTACAAAACAATTCACAATGATTAGTTAAATCTTCAACTATGCTTGTGAATAGTTCTCGACTCATTCAGAACCTCTTTCGGAATGTATATTCATCATAAATCGGATCCTCACTAAAATAAGCAGCGACTAAACGATCATGAGCACCATATCGATCAGTATTTATGATGTTTCTGAAACCTCGCGAACTTTCACCTTTTCGTTTATACTTAATAAACAACGCCACTTTTTGTATTAAAATAAATAAATAAATAAATACAAATTTCCTACTTATATATTTTTCTTCCGATAGTCTATGAACATGAATGATTCGGAATTCGTTTGGATAATGAAAAGTGAAAATTTGTTTGAGTTTGTGTAGATATTGAGAAGATGATGTTTGAAGTTGTTTATAAAAAAAGGGGAAAAATCATTAAATAGTAATGAAGTTTCATTAGTGTTCCAATTTAGTCACTCATATTTTTTTTGGTGAGGTTTAACCACTTAAGTTTCACAAGTGTTCCATTCTTATGTAATTTTTATGTTTGAGTGACCAAAACGGAACAGTTTTCAAACTTCGTTATTATTTTGTGACTTATAATTTTCGTAAGTGTGCATAAGTTGGTTGTACATTGAGTCAGTTGAGATTAGTGAAATTCAGGGGGGTGGTTATTTATTATCAAGGTAATACCAACCAATGCTTTTATTTTAAACATTTACACAACAATTTTGAAACTTGAATGGTTTTTGTGGTTAATATAAAATTTGAGTGACTAAATTAGAACAATGATGAAACTTTGTTACTATTAGGCAACATTTTTCCTAAAAAATATGGAGTATGAATATATTTATAGACGAATAAAATGATAAAGCTTAGCAATTTATTTTTTTAACTAGTAAAAATACAAGTTGTGGCCCACATTTTTGACCTTTTTCTATTGAGAAAATTATCAAATTAAGCCAAAAAAAAAAAAAAAAAACCCCTTGGTCCAAGATTTGGTCACCAAGGCCTTCTTATTTTGGCTACGCTCAACCGCCATTTCCATTTATAGTAGGTCAAATGTGTTTAAAAAAAGTATAAGGCATGGACACGTGTCACTAAATAAGTGGAGTCGAGCAGTTAAGCAGTTGAGCATGATCAAAATGAGAAAATGTTGCAAAAGATAACCTAGTCTTAGACCAAATGTGTTTTTTTTTCTTAGTTTGGTAATTTTCACTTTTCTCTTTGGTTCCTTGGTAACTGTTCGGTCATATGCTGTACTCACGATTAACTTTAGTATGGTTTGTATGTGTTATAAATAAACTTTAATGCACTATCCATTATTAAAATTGTAACAATTGGAAAGATTCAATTAGTATATCTCTAAATGTTTATAGAAAAATCTCTAAAATAATTCGTATATACTTTTCTTTTGTACAAACAATAAACTCTCTATACATATTACAAAATAGTGTTTAAATGATTTCATTCAATTCTGTCTTCTGCAAAACCCTTTGATTTTGGACATATTTGCTAAACATTTAAAGGTACGTAATTTCTTATTTTAATTTGCAGGATGATTACGCAATTCTTAAAAGCGTTTTTAGATCATATTTGCAAAATAGTTGATGTACCTAAAGAAATAGAGGAAGAAGGGACTATAAGCATCCCACCTCGATTAGAATATGTTCCGAATGAGTTGATTCATCATATACAATCATTGTTGCCAGCAAAAGATGCCGCCCGCACATGTGTCTTGTCCAAATCATGGCTACACGCTTGGTCTACCATTCATACTCTCAGGTTTGCTAAATGTGTACCTCATGATCAGCTCACCAAAGAAGAAGAAGTAGACTACATTAAGTTGATTGATCGTACTCTTTTACCGTATCTCAACGACAACATGTCAATTGAATGTTTTCATCTTCACTTAGACATCTACAACTCGTCATTGCCTTCTCCTTTAGAAAATTGGCTTCAAACACTAGCTTCTAGAAATTGTCTCAAGGAGCTTTCCCTTACAATGTGTGGAATGAAGCTTATTAATATTAGGAATGAGGTTGGTTGGCTTACACTTCCTGATGCGATATTCTCTTGTGTAAACCTAAATACCATAAGTTTAAGAGCTGATAGCAAATGGTTGAGATCTGGGGTTAGGGTGAATACACATCCTGTCATCAAGTGCTCGTTCCTACGTGTACTTGAGCTATGTCATGTGTGCATAAGTGAAGGGGCACTTCATAACTTATTCTCTTCTTGTAGCTTACTTGAGAAGATACACATAGACTTTGATTTCTCTGTGTGCCTGAAGAAAATTATGGTGAAAAACCTTCGTTTTCTTCGTGGAAATTTCTGATGTCCCAAGTCTTCGGTTACTTTCTTACCGCTCCATAATATCAAAGTATGCTACAATGAGAATGGATACACTACGGAGCGAAGAGAATTGGTTCTATTACAGCGACAATAGATGATGCGTTTTCCGATATGATAAAATCAAAGTTTCCTTTCTGGAACTTTGAACCTTTCAATTGACAACTGCATGCTAGAAACCATTGATATTACTTGTGTTTCCTGAGAGAGATTCACTCTTAGTATGTGCTTAAACAAGCAAATGAATATACAAGTTTACGCTCAAAGTTACTTTATTTCTCTTACGAGGCGACAAAATGCCTACTCTCTTGTTTCCATCTAGTACTCCGCACATATTAAGCTCACACTGATGTTTCTTCAAAACAATCCCATTGATCTGTCCTTTTTCTTAAGCTGAGAGAAACACTTGATTTATCAAGCAACTTTCACATTGAAACCATAGATGATTTTGTGCCATTGAACATAGACCTTGATGATCTCAGAAGAATGGTCCCGTTTCCAGCTAGGAACGTGCAACAACTGTCGTTTGGAAAACATTGGCAAAAAAAGTTGTGGAAGGACTCGCCACTTTTAGATTTTCTTTTTTCAATTTGCTATCCCCGTTACATTAAGGCATATTATAGGTCGACCAACAGCAAGAACTACTTATATAAGCAAATAGCGGGTATGATGGAAAAGAAGACGTGTAATCTAAAAGATATTGAAATAAAAAATCCTCGTGATGGAAAATGGGAAAGCCTAACAAGTACTTGGAGAAGTTATCATTTTCTGTTCGAACTGCCTTGGAGAAGTTTTGTAGTAAATGACAAGGGCAATGACTTCAATTCAGATGAGTTCAAACTATATTGGTTGTCTTGAGAGAACGTGCTCTGGTCGTCATCTTGGTTCAGTTATTTGATTTCATGTTTAAGTTCTTTAGCAAATTACCCTAGCTAATTTGACTTTTAATGCCTCACTCTTATGAATTACAGTATTTAAGGCGAACTTTCACGGGTTAATTGCAGCTTGTTTATGTGACATGGGTAATTAATGATATGAAAGCTATTTTGTGATGTCTCATGTTACTGACCGAATAGATGTGTGATGAATAACTCATTTGATATTGTGTTTTTTTTAGATACCTGTAAGAGTCTCATATTAAGGTCTACATGTATATAAAAGGGTTAATAGCAACGTATTTTTTTATTTGTTCAAATATCATATACAAACGCAAAAAAATACCACAATACCCATCCAACTCTATGCACCGTTAGTCCGTTAGTCATGTAATAGCAATATAGTTTCTCATTTGTTTCATTATCATACGTTTTAGTTGCACCGTCAGTCCTTTTGACTCATGACCGTTTGTAATTAACTCAAAAATATGTCTTATTACGTTTTTATCCGTTTTCTTACATTTTTATACGTATTCTTACGGACAAAGACATGTGAAAACATATGAAAACGGGCAAAACGTATGAAAACTTAAAAACCGTATATGATATATGAAAACGTATAAAAGCCAACAAAAAGGTAAAAAAAAAACGTATAAAAACGAGCAAAAACGTATAAAAACGAACAAAAACGTATGCGAGCGTAAAAAAATGTATAAAAATGGACAAAAACGTATGAAAGCGTAAAAACCGTGATAAAACCGACGAAACGAACAAAACGTAAGAAAACATATAGAAACAAGCAAAATGTGAAATGTAAAACCGATAAAACCGGCGAAAACTTATAAAACAAACAAAACGATGAAACATAAGAAAACGGAAAAACATATGAAAACGATAAAACGGATAAAAGCGTAAAAACATATAATAACGGATGAAAACGTATTAAAACGGACGCAACCGTATAAAAACAGATAAAAAAGTAAGAATACATATAAAAACATATAAAAACGTACAAAAACCTATAAAGCGCTTGAAAACGTATAAAAATGGAGGAAGACGTTTAAAAACGAACAAAAACGGGCGAAAACGTATAAAATGGATTAATACGTATGAAACCGTAAGAAAACGTATAAAAAGGACTAAAGGTGCAAAGAATGACTAACGGTCGTTAGTCAAAAGGACTAAAGGTGCACAGAGATGACGCAAAAACGTATGATAATGAAACAAAATTTGAAAGTTGGATGGGTATTGTGATATTTTTTTTGGCTCGTATCTATTATATGAACAACTGGGAAAGTACGTTGCTATTACATGTCATTAACCTATATAAAAAGACACGAATTTCTGATTGTAGAAATGCCGGCTGTCTATCTTTTTGACCGTTTGACACGATGCAGACATGTATCTTTATCTATACATCACGTATGTTTATTTAACCTTGTTTTTTTCCTGTGACAAATCCTTCAAAAGCATTGTATGTTTTGGATCCTCTTTGATTCTAATGAGCATCAATACATCACGTAACCGATGTTTAACTGACCATTCTATCATTACTATAAAATGTGCAGATTCCGGTAAAATTTTATATTCTTTCATTTTCACACAAATTTGCAATGCACTTTTAGCTTGGTTTAACGGCAAAACATACATTCTCCCTAAAGTTTCCAAAACTTTCTTCAATACGTACACCTTTGCCTTCAAGAAACGCATGCTATGGATCAATATTAGGATTTATCTGAACTGATAAGTTTACATTTACTAAATTTTCCAACAAAAATATACCTCACAAAAACAAAAATATCACACACACACACAACATCATTTCACAACTCAACTCGGTCTTAGCCAAGACTAAGTTCTCCTATTTGTGTAACTTCAACGAATCTTAATGGGGTGACCCTAAAAGGGTAGCACACGTCTTCATGTTGTCATATAGGCTTGGCGCCTATATGCCAACATGAAGACATGTCTTCAACTTCTTAATACTACTAGTCTTATTTCTGATATGGCCTTAGAACCTTGCACAAAAAAGTATTTTGTGTATTCTAACTTCTAAGGAGGTTTACCATGGCTGATATGATTTAGTACATTTGGGGAATAGGGAACCTGTTTAGGTGTTCGTTTTCTCAAGGGAATAGCTACAGGTATCAAAATGGTCATGGGTCAAACAAATACAGTTTAGGATTATGCAGTTTATTATACCCATTTTTATAAATAAAAACTGCAAACAAAACATTTGACTGCGAATGAAATCCACTCCTCTAGTCCCGTACCCATTAACCAAACACCTTTTTAATACTTAAACATCTATTAGTCAAATACTATTGATCCTTCGGTACATGATGGATAACACAGAACAAGCCACTTAACTTTTTAACACATAACGATAGAAAGATCCGAAGTTGCTGATGATATTAAACAAAACAAAGTCAAGAGATCAAATAATTTTGATCCTTGAACACATAAAGATAAGAAGGCAGAAGTTGTTGATGGTCTTAAAACAAAAGAGAGTCAAGAGATCAAATACTTTTGATCCTGGAATACATAACAATAGAAACGTCAGAAGTTGCTGATGATATTAAACAAAACAAAGTCAAGAGATCAAATAATTTTGATCCTTGAATACATAACATACGGAACAAGCCGCTTAACTTGCACCGCCAGATGGTGGTGGATTGTCACCTGCATTGTTATGGGTTACAAGGTCACTACGAGGCAGCCTTTCCAGAAACTTGAGTGCATCTCTGATCTCGGATATTTGTTCCTATCAAAATACGAAAAGTTTAGTGAGACCTTTTTCCGGATTACATAAATAACCCACATAACAAGGGTAACGGGAATGACATATGTAACAGTAGAAAAAATACAAAACATGCAGCAGTTAAAACCCATTCTTTAAGGCTATATGGTACACATAATTTAAAACTAGGGATTCCAAATCTAAGGGATTTGAAATGCTATAGAAACTAAAATCATATACACCAAAACTTGCTCCCATTATTTTTAGGAAAATGATCTCTCCTATCAATCGCACTTAAGCTTGTGTGCAGCAAGGGTATTATTGTAATTTCAACCTACTTTTCGCCTCTTAATTAAACCACTTACTACTTTTTCACATCCAAATTAACAAGAACAACACTGGTCACTCAAAAACAATTTAATCCATGGAAAAGAAAGAGAAATGGAATATTGGTTTTCAAAAACAATGATTATGACTTAACTGAATTGATTGGAAGACTTCTTATGATTTTAGAAGGATGTAATAATAGGAAAAAGATAATTGCGATGGTCTGTGAAACTTTCGGTTTGAACACATAAAAAGCTAGAAATTGCAAATTGGGCCCTTTCTAAGTTACAAATTAGGACCTTTCTACACAATAAATTACACAAACGGTCCCTCACTGCACATAACTTATATGCTGCTTGCAGCATTGATTATCTTACAAAAATGCAAGAACTAAAAACAATACACATCAGATAAGTATAAATTAGAGCTGAGATTTAAACGCGCTAATTGCATGCTAAATATTGAGTTTTCATGTGCAATCACCCTTGTAAAAATGTATCAATTGTAGTTCTTACCTGGGTCAAACCAAGGCCCTGAAAAGTATCATCATCCAAATTTGAAAGTCCAGGCACACTTGACTGCAAATGAAAATAGTAAAAATCAATACAATTGTAATTACTGTAATCTTGTTAACATTTGATACTTACCGCCTTTTCACTAGCATCTTGAGCAAATGAACCAAGGCCAAGCGCCTCAAAAACAGCAGGCACTTCAGAGGGCTGTACAAGACATTTACAATAAAAACGAGAACAATGCCAATGATACTATGCATTAAATGGAAATGACTCGATGAGCATACCTCAACTCCTGTAGTGGCCATATATTGTCTGATTTTGTTCTCACCAGTTGTGGGTTGGAGCATGTTTTGAACAGTTTGCATCTCAGGAGCAGCTGCTGCCTCATTTTGAACCACTGGAGCATCTGCTGCCACATTTAGAACAACCTCTGGAGCAGCGTGCTCATTCTCAACATTTTGCATTTCAGGAGCAGCGTCCTCATTCTGAACATTTTGAGATTCAGGAGCATCGTCTGGTTGGGCTTGGATCACAACAGCAGGTTCTTTGGCACTGCAGCAAGATAGTTACATTGCACATAACAAAATCAGCAGCATGTTTTTGAGAAGGGTATGGGTTTAGTGTTTAAATAAGTTTGTATAGGTTTAAGAGAATAGTACTGTTATTACTTATTATTGAGAGTATTGTTATTTCAATTCGGGGTGAAGGAGGCGGAATAATGCCTACCACGCTTCTATAATGCACCAGAAAGGACCGAAGTTGGTATGAGCAGATAAAGAATCCTATCAAATGACATGAGGGGCAATTAAGTAAGCTTCTGAATTAATGGCAGAAGCAGTGGATTACGACAATTCATGTTTCTGTTTTCGGTAGATATAATAATAAAATGGTTCTGCTGCTTTTAGCATGTATAGAATGATTTACCCTGGTTTTTAGTATAATGAACAAATTAAATTGATGTGACTTACGGTTAAATATGATGATAAGCATATATCCCACAAGCATACATATACATTATACGAGTGTTTTGTTTTTTGAAGTATAATTAAATGGCAGAAAACAAAAGCCTGTTTCAAACAATCGGATAACACAATAGCAATATCAAAATTTCACATGATAATAATTTTAAACACGTGTAGCAAAGCAGGAGATTAATTAGGTAAAGTAATGTCGTTTTCAAGTACAATTAATAGCAGGAGATAATGACAAATAAGTAAAGACAGAAAGCAAGTGTGAAGCTAGTATACTCAATATTCCTTGACATTATTATAGTCTCTACGAATATGATAATGACAAGCATATATACATATACGAGTGTTTTGTTTTTAAGTGTAATATAATTAAGTAGGAGAAAAGAAAAGCATGTTTCATATGAACGGATAACACAAAACCAATATCCAAAGTTCACATGATAATAATTTAAAATACATGTAGCAAATCAGGTTAAATGAAACGAAACTAGAGGCGGAATAATTAGCTAAACTAATGCCGTCTTCAAGTAATAATTAAAACAGGAGATAATGTAAAGACAGAAAGCAAGTGTAAATATCATACTAGTCGTAGTTTCTATGAAGATACATAATAATCCTTGGCATTGTATATAAGCACTTAACACACAAATTGGCAACTAGAATATAGTATTAGAATGCAAAAACACAAACAAAGATATTGATAAATAAGAAAAGGGGAAAAAGAGAAATAAATAGTCGCTGAGATCGATAGTCAAGGTAAGCAGCAAGGCCAACAGCAGCAGCCACCGGGACACCAATAAGAGCAGCAGTCGGCACTTTCTCGAGTAGCGAAGACGGAGGAGGAGGAGACGGGAGCTCGGGTTCCGGCAAAGTAACCGGGTTATTACCAAGGCTTTCCGCTAAATTTTGACCCACATTAGTCCCAGCGTCAAAAGCGGTCAAACAACCTTCGGTGCCATCCCCTTCCCCACCACCACTTTTACGACCCCAAATTTTAGGCCATCTCCGTTTGTATTTCTCTAAACCAGCAGGAAGTTTGGGTTTGTATTTGTCTAAACCAAAGCAGGAAATTTGGGTTTATATTTGGTTAAAACATCTCTTAAAGCATTTGCGATCCCATCGCCGCCATTTTAGGGTTTTGTTGTTTTTCGTGAATCGAAACAACATGTATATACCGAGATTAGGTTACTTAACTCACTACTAGTAATCGCCTTTCTTTTGGGCTTTTCTTTGGGCTCTACTTTTTCCCCACTATCACCAACCTTTTTGGGCTCTACTATACTAGATTAAACAAGGGCAGGAGCCCGCCGTAACTTGCTAGAATTGGTCCCGTGGGCGCATGACTCAAGTTATCATCGAACTTAGCAAAGGTCCATAACGTTTTCATGTGTGCAATTTAAATAAGTGTCTCGCGATGAGGCCACCGTTATTCCTCCGAAGAAACCCGATCGATGAACGATTGAATTTGATAGAAGAACCAGTCGAGATTATGGACCGCGAAGTCAAACGACTTAGGCAAAGTCGTATCCCCATTGTCAGAGTTTGTTGGAACTCCCGTAGAAGTAAAGATAATTAAAAACAGGAGATAATGTAAAGACAGAAAGCAAGTGTAAATATACTCCTTGACATTATATCATACTAGTCGTAGTTTCTATGAATATACATAATAATCCTTGGCATTGCATATAAGTACTAAACACACAAATTGGCAACTAGAATATAGTATTAGAATGCAAAAACAATGATAAATAAGAAAAGGGGAAAAAGAGAAACAAACATTCACGAGATCGATAGTAGAGATAAGAAGAAGCCCAACAACAAAGAACCACTGTAACAACTATAAGAACAAGAATGGCAAGACTTTCTCGAGTAGCGAAGAAGGAGGAGGAGGAGACGGAGCTCGGGTTTCGCAAAGTAACCGGTTATTACCAAGGCTTTCCGCTAAATTTTGACCCACATTAGTCCCAACACAAAGCGGTCAAACAACCTTC
>CM040244.1:252537904-253037904 GCA_022545495.1 Chrysanthemum lavandulifolium | reverse complement strand
GTTTAGGAGGACCCTGTAGAGAACACATACATGGCAAAAACAAGATGTGTATGATAATTTGTATATGTTGTTGGTATTTTACATTTATTTGCTAACTGTTACTATTATGAAAGTAAATTGCAATTATATTGTACATGCTTATTTCGTGAACCAATGGGCGTGATGACACAGTTATAAGTTGCATCGCAACGAGAGATAGGGAAAAAGATAAAATAGGTTTTTAAATAAGAAAAAAAAAAATGCATTGTAATTATTTAATCTAGTAGTTGCTTTGTTTAGTAACAAAAGATGGAAAAGTTTTACTCATCAATCCTTCAGCTATTGTGGATCTATTCATTAAATATTTTCTTCATGGGTCTTGTTTTAATAATAAAATATTAAAATTGGGATCATTAAATCAATTTAGTATCATTTACCTTAGTTATGATTCGAAAATCTGTAAATTTTAAATAGAAATATTCGTAAATCGGTGTCTTGGCTCATAACCAAAATCGAAGATGGCTTCAAAATATATTAGTTTAGACTTTCAACCATTTTGATTTTAGCACATTTTAAAATTCTTAATCACCTTATAAAGGCAATCAAATACTAGAACCGAGATCTAGACTGTTCAGTTCCCTTACCATTTAAACCAGTCCGGTATGAAACTATGCTTAACTTAGTGATTAAAGTTTAACTTCTTGCATAAACAGTTTCATTTTTTCTCTTACAAAAATAAATCTCTACAACTTAACTCCCAGTTTTGAACTGAGCCGTTCTTATATACCGACCGAGATCCGGACTTAAATAAGCAGCTCATGATCCAATCAATAAATTTCGAAAAGTATTTGTGTTAGAAGAAGAAAATGGAGGGATGGGATGGGATAGAAGTCTAGAACAAGGGTTTATTTTTGAAGTTGATAAGGTTCAAAAGTGGTTTAAATGAGGGTTGACAATTGGTTGGTAGGGTTGAAACGCGGGTTCAAAAATTGTTGATAGAGTTCGAAATTTATAAAAGGGGTTCGCAGAGGCAAGAACGGTCGAAGCAAAATGGTGAACTGGGTTTCTTTAACCCGGGAGGGAGGGAGTTCACCTTCATTAGAGGCTATGAGCTTGGTATGTCCTGTGATCAAGCATATATTTAATACACGTTCACCTGAGCCATTCGAAGCATATTATATACTCGGTTCCAGGTAAGGGCCAAAATCGAAAAAATTCGAGTCGAGCCGAGTGCTTGCATTGTTGAACTTGGATCCATTGGGCTACACAATGTAAAAAAAAAACCCGACGCAAATGTATCTTTAACTCGAAAAGTGCATGGATAATTCATCATCACTCCATCGCAATTCAAAACTCCAATCGCGAAGAGATATACATATTTTTTTGCGTATTTACAAACATATGGTCACATCTAAACCATGAAAACGAAAGGTACTAAAAGCAGATTATAAGATTATGTTTTGAAAACCAAGGTGTAGCTTCGAATCTTCAATGTTTTGGAGGTGGCTCAACAAATGGCTTCTTCTCTACTTGACTCCAACCGATTTCAGCGACTCGGTATATGGCTTTGGGTGCCTGCAATCGCAGAAGACAAATATTTTAAGATCACAAAACGAAAAGCAACTATCGATTATGATGGGTATATTCAAGCTGATAACTTAAAGAGGATGTGTAAACTAGCTTATCTAGAACCTTATTGGCTTATCTCACTTTCAGAAAAACACGGTACTCGCCTGAATGTAGCTCATCTAATGGCTTATCAGCTTATTTATGTGGCAATCTTTTTGAGATAGCTTAAGCTCTTCCAAATAAGCTGTATTTTCCAAATAAACTCTAGATGTAGCTAGGGCCTCTAAACACCAATATGTAAGATGATCAAGATGTAAGTCACTCATTCCAAACTGCTTATTGACTTGCAAAATATTAGCAACTTCATTTAGGCTAATAATGTAACACCCTAACCCGACAAGGGTAAAGATATCACAAATACAGTTTCATATCAGAACTTTAAGTACTATACAAAAGCGAAAGTCTTTACGAAATTTTCAAAAGAAAACATAAATAACTTAATAACCAAAATAATTCTAAGATCTCTATGGTCAAATCTTGCTCGCCTCTACTCTCAACCCGGATCGGCTATCCCAAGAGCTCATCTTGAATGCTTAAAATACCGCCGCAGAAAAGAAAAGTCTTGGTGAGCTTACAAAGCCCAAGTGAATGATATAACAAAACGAAAGCTAAACAAAACAAATATACAAATAACGAAATCGCAACGAAATGAGATTATTGAATCGATTAGGATTCGCGAAGCACAAATATACGTAAATCCAAAAGAAACACATAACGCTTTAAACACCTCATAGCACATTAACGACACAAATGCAAACACTTGAATAACCGGACACTTAACATATCAAGACAATAGATTACATACAAACCAAACGAAAAGTCTAAAGACTAACGAAAACAATTCCTAGAAAATAATCATGACATTCATACAAATCAATTAATCGACATTAACATACTTAACTCAACATTGTAGCAATGAAATAGCAACAACACATAGTAGTCACACATACCAATGAGAACACCTTAAAAACTATAATTAAATGAACTAGAAGCATAACATAGCGAGATAGTAAGTTAACAGCCGAGACATTATAAATTAAACCATTTTCCCGGATCAAACTTTAGTATAAGCGTAATTTAAACATGACAAAGTTACACATACGACGTAAAATACAAGAGACAAACTATAACTCAATAGACAAAGACATAACATATCCATTAGCAACTATCGAACATAAATCACATGCTAAACCAGGTTCTCGATCAAATCCTAACATCGCAAGTTTTAACATAGCGGATCAAACATAAGCGAGATAGATACCCTAACGTATAGGCAAAGTTCATAAAATAACCGAACCATCATACATACTAAACTTCCAAAAACTCAATTGTACACTAGCACATTCATCTCACGGATCAACGAATTTCACATAACGATAAACTAACATAACATCGATGACAAAGATGCTAAATATATTTAAACATGTTAATCATAACCTAGCATAGTAGACGATGAGTCACATAAACATACAAAAGCATAAACACCTATTAACAACATATAATAAGCCGAGCACATAATTATTTACACTTGAACATACCGAATCGTAATCGTAATACTTAACATAGAAATAACAGATAAAGATTTAGTTAACTACCACGAGCCCGAACATATCATATCAAAACATCATAACTATATAGAAAAAATCTCAAAATAATTCGGAGTAGCTAGCTCCCGAGTTTTATGAAGACGCGTATTGCACACGACATCATTCACCTAAAATAAATCATATCGGATAATGATCGATCTAGGATGCATCCATACGCCCACAAACATATATTGATAATATAATATAACTTGAGCTCATAACAAATAATAGATAAGTGACGCGGGCGTAACTTCACTCATCGCCCTAGAGTCATGTCAATGGTGCATCAACGACACGGACATGGAACCCCATGACTAGTTAATAATTGGCTCGGTGTCAAACTAACTTAGGTCAAAAAATTTCGGTTATGACACAAGTCTTAATCAAACACAAGGTTCAACAAACATGCATATCAAAGTCTTCCTAACATAAAGTTCAAATCAGGTATCGCATGGTTCAATAAAACATAAGTTCAGATAAGTTACAGGTCAAACAATCAGGAAAGGGTTCATAGCAATGGCATCGGAAACCCTAATAAGTAAAATAGGAAAGCTAACGAAAAGAACATCATAAGGAACCTTTACTGAAAAGGTCAGAATATCTGTACCTTAACGCAAATGAGAGGAAAGCAAACGAATGTAGGAATACGAAGATGTAACGTCGCGTCTCCTTCAACGAATCTACACGGATTATGATTTATTAAATACTTATTGGCATCATTAAAGCTATGACGGATTAATCGCATTAACATTCTTAGAGTTATAAGTATATTCTCATTTTATAAGCTTCTTATGCATTTGTAAGTGTGTTACCTATTGATATCATATTTTATCTTTCAGTTTCTTAAACCCATATTCGGACCAGACTTTAGCGATTTTTATAAAATACTTACTTAGCTCAAATGAAATCAAGCAAAATCCCAGAGGTTCCCATATGAGTTAAGAGACTCTAAAAAATTGGTGGGTTCTATTTCCATGCTAAATGGCCTATGGAAAATCATAAGTCCGACACCGCCCGTAAAGTAATCGAAAATACACCTTAAAAGTTTACACTTATTGGACCTATTTAGACACCTTGGAAAAATCCCAGAACTCTCAGAAATTCATTTATGTCCTAAATATCACTCCTGTAAAAGGAGAGCTCCCAATTCATTATGGTTTGAAAATTAAAATCAAACAATCCAACTAAATTTCGACCCGCTTTCTCAGCTTTGACACTTGATTTTGTAAAATTCAAAATACGACTTAGACAACTCCAAATCCGACCAAACCACTTGGAAAACTTAACTAAGACATAAAATAAACTTTCCCCACAAAAATCCAGATTATTGCACTTATAAAATTGGATCTATAACACACACAAATTCGACATATGATGCTGTCCAGTTTTAGGGTTTATTAAAACCATCATAATTACATGCTTAGACCATTAATTACACTTAGGGTTTCATTCCAATTAGGGTTTCGAATTTATTAGGCATGATAACATCTATATATGTGGTTCGGTTTTATAGTGGCTCGACATAATTAATACAAATTCATACAATACATATTACATTACATGCTCTCTAATTATATTAGATCCGATTCATATTTGTTGTTTTTGTTTTCATACGGCTCGACCAAAAACACAAGATCCAATTCAAAACAAAACATGTTACAATATCTAATAACGTTAGGTATCAAAGTAAGACGAATAGAACACGTTATACCTTAGCTTGTTGGAAACAAAGCTCTCGACACTAAGGGAGTTGGTGCTCGGCCGAATAGAGAAGAAAGAAAAGAGGCAAAACTAGGGTTTCCAAATGTGTTTCGTGATTGTATATAGGTGGTACAAAATTCGGTTCTAGGGCTTTGAGAAGGTGTGTGGGCTTCGCCTAACTCAAACCGAACAAGGAAACAAGCCCAAGTGGCTCTCGCTTTTATCCCAACCGAACACAACAACGCCCATCTTGGGCTCACCAAGAAAGGAAACAAAGCCGACTTGGCTTGATAGGAATCGGTCACACAAAACAAAAGTAAAATGACCCAAAGGTATTCGGATTATACAAGAACAACGACTAAATTTTATTTATACTCATGACGTTTATTTCGTTGTACCAATTGTCGATTTCTTAATATACACGTCAGTTTTTAAATATTCATAGATTAGGTTTTAGTTTCTTTAATTGAACGTTATTATATTTTACATATTTTAAAATTTTTGATTGTGAGGGTAAAATAGTCTTTCAATACGTTTATAATTTTAGGGTTTTACAACTCTCCCTTCTAAAAGAAAATTTCATCCTCGAAATTGGACAAGACGAACAGATGACAAACAAATGCATTTCGTGAGTTCGAGGAAATTTAAAACAAACACGTAACGCATCTCGTAACAAACGAATCAAAACAATAATCAAATACTTACAACAGATCATCCTATATACATCAAGTAATGGCGATAACGGATGAGATGCGAAAATCAAACGACAATTCTAACTTATCGATATCTAATGACGAGATCAATCATATGCATAGACGGAACTAATCCTAATGGTCTAATTAGTCGCAGATAATCAAACTAAAAGGATCTAATGTTCCTCAAACACTTCACGAAAATCCTAGGACCGCAATAAGGGTACACGGAGACGCATACATATAGAGCAAACATAGCAATCCATAGTTTACACAAATCATAACAATTTCGGATTCCAAACGTACAAAACTTATAAGTAATGAGATATCGACGAAAATCTCACAATTAGGTACGTAATTCCAATCAAACATGAGGAGTGACAAATAAGCAGTACAAGTCAAAGTCCAATCACGATCAACCACAAGCGTTTCCCACATTGTAATACCGAATTTCTAAAATTCACAAAAGACCAAAATACCCTTATGATCAAAAGTAAGAATAATTAATTAATGTAATACCAAATAAGCTATGTAAATTCGTAAAATTTTAAGAAATATCACATATGATCTAAATAAATTTTGAAGACTTTGTAAAGTTAATTTTATAGATTATAATTTTATAAAATCATTTTTTGTGTTTTTATAATAACCGAATATATTTAATTAGTTTTATAAAAAGAATTTAATTAATTAAAAGCCCAATACAAGTTTATAAAATTAAGATTTTATTTATTTCAAGTCCATTACAATATGAAGCCCACAAGAAAATTGGAAAACCATATAAATACATATTATACGGTTTAATCTATCCCTAATAATCGATTATACCTAAACCGACTTCAAAACCCTACAAAATTCGACATCCAGTTTCCAAGGCCTGAAGCTATTTTTCTTGGACGAGTTTGAAGGTAAAGAAGGTGAAAAAAATTGTGTTCGAGGTCCTAAGGTGCTGGGTTGATCGTGGTTAGTTTTTGGTCGATTAGGGTTTCGCCGAGTAGGAGTTTTTGTGTTCTTTTGTTCTAACGACCAAATATCCTCAAGGGTATGTTTCTAATGTTACTTTCAGTCCTACAAGTCATATAGAACCTGTAAAAATTGGTCATGCATAATTAACAAGTCGCACGAAATTGTTTTGGATTAAAACCCTAAAAGCGTATAAAATAACGCATGAGCGTATAATAATTTTTAAGACCATGAATTGATTTTTCTAGAAGCTCTTACATGCTATACGACCTGAATAAAATACCTAATTGTGAATTCGAAGCTTGTGTGAATCGTCTTGAGTTTTATTGTTCGATAATGCATGGAAAAGAAAAGAAAATAAAAAGGGACGATTAGGGTTTATATAAAACTAGGGTTTGCTTGTCCTCATTAAGGGTAATTAATGAAGTAATAATGATGAGCTAATGATGGGTTAAACCTAGGTTTAGGGTTTGTATTTGAATTATGCATAATTCGGTTCTTAATAAAAGTTTTGGGTTGGTTTGTAAATTATGAAACTTAAGGGTTATTTTTGTAAAACAGTAAAATACATGTACTAAACGTATAAAATAAGTGTGGGGGTTAAACGTGTAATTTTGGATACTTAGAGGGCCATTTGAATTGTTATTAAATTAAAAAGGGTACGTTTTGTAAATTCTAAAACCTTTGGGCTAAAATGGTAAAATCTGATAATATAAGGTTAGATCGTGAAATTAAAGATGTCAAAGGTGTAATTTGTAATTCTGAGTAATTATGGGTTCGACAAGTGTGAGTTGATTTTGAAGAGAGTCTTAAAAACCATTCTTGGTAATTATAAACCTTATACTTTAAATGATGATCATATAAGTCCTCAAATAAGATAATTATTGTATTAAGCCTTTAAGTTTACTAATTGTCATTTCCAATATCTTAAGTTTGGCTAATTAATGATTTATACTCTAAAATGTTGGAATTAAATCGTCACTAAAATGAGTACATTCGACAACTCTAAGAATATTAATGAGATTAATCCGTTATAACATTAATGATGCTAATAAGTATTAAATAAATCATAATCCGTGTAGATTCGTTGAAGGAGATGCGACGTTACATCTTCGTATTCCTACATTCGTTTACTTTCCTCTCATTTGCTTTAAGGTGAGATATTCGACCTTTTAGTAAAGGTTCCTTATGATGTTCTTTTCGTTAGTTTTTCCTATTTTACTTATTAGGGTTTCCAATGCCATTGCTATGAACCCTTTCCGATTGTTTGACCCGTTGTTTATCCGAACTTATGTTTTATTGAACCATGCGACACCGATTTGAACTGCATGTTAGGAAGACTTTGATATGCATATTTGTTGAACCTTGCTAGGTTTGAGTATGAATATTTGATTATGAACTTCTAGATATGAATGTAGAATTTGTGATTGTGATATAACTTCTACTCCTGAATATGTGAATATGAACCTTATATGAACTATTTGATATGATATATGTGACCTTGTGTTGATTATGATCTATGTCATTTATGATAATTTGTTTGACCTAAGTTAGTTTGACACCCGAGCCAAATAGTACCTAGTCATGGGGGTTCCATGTCCGTGTCAGTGATGCACCTCTGACATGACTCTAGGGCAGTAGAGTGAAGTTCTGCCACGTCCCTTATCTATTATTTGTTATGAGCTCAATGTTATATTATATTATCAATATATGTTTGTGGGGCGTATGGATGCATCCTAGATCTGATCAGTTGTCCGATATGATTTGTTTAGATGAATGATGTCGTGTGCTATACGCATCTTCATAAAACTCTGGGAGCTAGCTACTCCGGATTGTTTTGAGATTGTTTCCATATAGTTATGATGTTTTGATATGATATGTTTTGGGCTCGTGGTAGTTAACTAAATCTTTAATTGTTATTAATATGTTAAGTATTTTGATTATGATTCGGTATGTTCAAATGCTTATGATTATGTGCTGGGTATATTATATGTTATTATATATGTGTATGCTTTTGTATGTTTATGTGATTACCGTTTACAATGCTAGGTTATGATTAATATGTTTAAATGGGATTTGCATGCTGTTATCTGATGTCATGTTAGTTTCTCGTTATGTGAATTCGTTGAACTGTGGGATGAATGTGTTAGTGTGAAGTGAGTATTATATAAGTTTAGTATGTATAATTTGTTCAGTTAATTTGTGAACTTTGCTTATATGTTAGTGGTTTATTTGCTTATGTGAACTGCCATGTTTAACTCTCACGATGTTAGGATTTGATCTTAGAACCGGTTTAGCTTATGATAGTTGTTTTGATAATTGCTAATGGTTATGTTATGTTTTGTTTGGTCTATTTAATTATAGTTGTCTACTATGTTCCTATTTGTTTGTGAGATTGCTATGTTTTGATCGCTATTTCATTGTTGCTATATTGATTTAAGAGTGTTAAATGTTGATTAATTGAGTTGTATGAATGCTATGATCATTTGTCGGTAATTGTTTTCGTTAGTCATTAGACTCTTCGTTTGGTTTATATGTAATTTGTTATTCTTGGTATGCTTATTGTTTGGTTGTTCGATGTGTTTGTGTTTGTGTTTTGTGTGTATTAATGTGCTATGAGATGTTTAAATTGTTACGTGGTTGTTTGGATTTTGTATGTTTGAGTTCCGAAAATCCTAAAAGATTTCCTTATTATCATTTTATTTTGTTTTTGTCATTTGTACATTTTGTTTTATTTAGCTTTTGTTTTGTCATATCTTTTCACCGAGCTTTGTAAGCTCACCAGCATTTTCTTTTCCTCGGCGGTATTTTAAGCATTCAAGATGAGCTTATGGGATAGGCGATCCGGGTAGAGAGTAGAGGCGAGCAAGATTGATTATAGAGATCTTAGATTTATTTTGAAGTTTAGTTATTTATGTTTTCTTTTGAGTATTTTGTAAGGTTTTCACTATTGTATTTTATTTAGAGTTCGATATGAAACCGATTGTGATATCTTTACCCTTGTCGGGTTGGGGTGTTACAATTTATGGTATCGAGCCCAGGTTTTAGGACCCTAGAGCTTAGGCTATGACCGTGAGGATTGGGTAGATTTAGGATTTCCCTTCGCATACTTTCCTTGCCCCCTACCGCACTTAGACTTTGCTAATAGTTGATTGTTCTTTTAGATGGTGATCCTCGTCGTTCTAGTTCACCCGATAGGAGCAATCAAGGACCTACTAGACAACCTAAGGAGAAGACGAGGTGGGCCGTTGTTGTTGCTAAAGGGCATGACGAGGTTTGGTAGAGTGAAGCGAACCAACAAGAGGATACGAGTCCGGCCTATATGTGGCCATGCACGATCGAGAGAAGGCGACCTTGAAGGACGTGGACGGAAAGATAGTAGAGGACTACGAAACTAAAGTTGTTGACAACCAAGGTTTCACCACTACGTATCATGATAGGTGTCCAAAGTTCGTTGAAGATGGAGGAGTGAGTTTGACTAGGAATCGCGATTTGTATGCTTTCGTGGACCGTGTGTCGGAAGAGGAGGAGAGGAATCGGAGAAACGATTTTGTTAGCCGCTTATTACCGCAGTGAAGGAAATAAACGGGTGGATAAGTGAGAAGAGAGGAAGAAGAAGATGAGGAAGAATACGAGGTGGACTCGGAATTGGAGTCTACTGACTACTAGTAGGTTTAATCCGACACAAGGATAGGAATTTGCGCTCTGATTAGTTGCCCTCGTTATGAGAAGTTTTGACATTGGATTTTGGGTTAGGTTCTTTTGTTTCATTAGATGATTGAATCTTGGATTATTAAGTTTTATTTTGGGAGCTCATCTTATGACGATTTTGCAAATTTTGTTTGATTAATGGAAATGAAACAAAATTTTGATAGTATAGTTCTGCTTGTTGTTCTCTTTCGATAGATTCGTTGAGTTTCCATTAGTCCTCATAAGTTTAAATCGCTATTTATTTTCTTGATGATGTTGTTTTATTGTCGCTTGATTATATATGACCATCATGATGGTATACTCATGTGGTTTTGGCTCGTTATAGTAGGTTACTTGTTATCGTATATTATCTCTATATGGTGTGTTTTGCTATGATATTAGTTATGTGTTGTGTCATGACCCGAGACCGAATATAGTGACAATAAGAACTTGTTATGTGATGCAAGTATTATGACGCCTGATCAACGTGATAATACCGAGATCATATAATTTGAACTTATTGAAATTATATGACGTCTGGGAAATGCATGTGGTTGTTACGTGATTGGACTTTGACTTGTAGCTGTTATTTGGTACTTTTCATATTGAGTTGAGACTCTGTACCTAATTGTGAGATTTTAACCGATATCTGTTACATATGAGTTTTGTACCATTGGGATCCGAAGTTGTTATTATCCGTGTAAACCTATAGAATGTTATGCATGCCTTAGATTTGTATGCCTCCACATACTCCTGCGATTAGTAAGACCGTTAGGATTCGTCCCATCTATGCATATGATAGTTTTCATCATTAGATACCGTATAAGTTAGAGTGTGTTTTTGAATTTTCCTTATCTCATCTTTTATCGCTAATACTTTATAAGTATCGATTAGCATTCGTCATATATTCCTTGAAGTTCAAATCCACATTTGTCGCCGTGTTGTTCGTCTTGTTCAATTTCGAGGACGAAATTTCATTTTAGAGGGAAGAAATTGTAATACCTAAATTTCTAAAATTCACAAAAGACCAAAATACCCTTATGATCAAAAGTAAGAATAATTAATTAAAGAATACCAAATAAGCTATGTAAATTCGTAAAACTTTTAAGAAATATCACATATGATCCAAATAAATTTTGAAGACTTTGTAAAGTTAATTTTATAGATTATAATTTTATAAAATCATTTTTGGTGTTTTTATAATAACCGAATATATTTAAGTAGTTTTATAAAAGAATTTAATTAATTAAAAGCCCAATACAAGTTTATAAAATTAAGATTTTATTTATTTCAAGTCCATTACAATATGAAGCCCACAATAAAATTGGAAAACCATATAAATACATATTATACGGTTTAATCTATCCCTAATAATCGATTATACCTAAACCGACTTCAAAACCCTACAAAATTCGACATCCAGTTTCCAAGGCCTGAAGCTATTTTTCTTGGACGAGTTTGAAGGTAAAGAAGGTGAAAAATCGTGTTCGAGGTCCTAAGGTGCTGGGTTGATCGTGGTTAGTTTTTGGTCGATTAGGGTTTCGCCGAGTAGGAGTTTTTGTGTTCTTTTGTTCTAACGACCAAATCTCATCAAGGGTATGTTTCTAATGTTACTTTCAGTCCTACAAGTCATATAGAACCTGTAAAAATTGGTCATGCATAATTAACAAGTCGCACGAAATTGTTTTGGATTAAAAACCCTAAAAACGTATAAAATAACGCATGAGCGTATAATAATTTTTAAGACCATGAATTGATTTTTCTAGAAGCTCTTACATGCTATACGACCTGAATAAAATACCTAATTGTGAATTCGAAGCTTGTGTGAATCGTCTTGAGTTTTATTGTTCGATAATGCATGGAAAAGAAAAGAAAATAAAAAGGGACGATTAGGGTTTATATAAAACTAGGGTTTGCTTGTCCTCATTAAGGGTAATTAATGAAGTAATAATGATGAGCTAATGATGGGTTAAACCTAGGTTTAGGGTTTGTATTTGAATTATGCATAATTCGGTTCTTAATAAAAGTTTTGGGTTGGTTTGTAAATTATGAAACTTAAGGGTTATTTTTGTAAAACAGTAAAATACATGTACTAAACGTATAAAATAAGTGTGGGGGTTAAACGTGTAATTTTGGATACTTAGAGGGCCATTTGAATTGTTATTAAATTAAAAAGGGTACGTTTTGTAAATTCTAAAACCTTTGGGCTAAAATGGTAAAATCGATAATATAAGGTTAGATCATGAAATTAAAGATGTCAAAGGTGTAATTTGTAATCGAGTAATTATGGGTTCGACAAGTGTGAGTTGATTTTGAAGAAGTCTTAAAACCATTCTTGGTAATTATAAACCTTATACTTTAAATGATGATCATATAAGTCCTCAAATAAGATAATTATTGTATTAAGCCTTTAAGTTTACTAATTGTCATTTCCAATATCTTAAGTTTGGCTAATTAATGATTTATACTCTAAAATGTTGGAATCATAAACTAAAATGAGTACATTCGACAACTCTAAGAATATTAATGAGATTAATCCGTTATAACATTAATGATGCTAATAAGTATTAAATAAATCATAATCCGTGTAGATTCGTTGAAGGAGACGCGACGTTACATCTTCGTATTCCTACATTCGTTTACTTTCCTCTCATTTGCTTTAAGGTACGAGATATTCGACCTTCTTAGTAAAGGTTCCTTATGATGTTCTTTTCGTTAGTTTTTCTATTTTACTTATTAGGGTTTCCAATGCCATTGCTATGAACCCTTTCCCGATTGTTTGACACGTTGTTTATCGAACTTATGTTTTATTGAACCATGCGATACCGATTTGAACCGCATGTTAGGAAGACTTTGATATGCATATTTGTTGAACCTTGCTAGGTTTGAGTATGAATATTTGATTATGAACTTCTAGATATGAATGTAAGATTTTGATTGTGATATAACTTCTACTCCCGAATATATGAATATGAACCTTATATGAACTATTTGATATGATATCTGTGACCTTGTGTTGATTATGATCTATGTCATTTATGATAAATTGTTTGACCTAAGTTAGTTTGACACCGAGCCAAATAGTACCTAGTCATGGGGTTCCATGTCCGTGTCGATGATGCACCTCGACATGACTCTAGGGCGATGAGTGAAGTTTCGCCACGTCCCTTATCTATTATTTGTTATGAGCTCAAGTTTATATTATATTATCAATATATGTTTGTGGGCGTATGGATGCATCCTAGATCCGATCGGTTGTCCGATATGATTTGTTTAGATGAATGATGTCGTGCTATCGCATCTTCATAAAACTCGTGGAGCTAGCTACTCCGGATTGTTTTGAGATTGTTTCCATATAGTTATGATGTTTTGATATGATATGTTTTGGGCTCGTGGTAGTTAACTAAATCTTTAATTGTTATTAATATGTTAAGTATTTTGATTATGATTCGGTATGTTCAAATGCTTATGATTATATGCTGGGTATATTATATGTTATTATATATATGTATGCTTTTGTATGTTTATGTGATTACCGTTTACAATGCTAGGTTATGATTAATATGTTTAAATGGGATTTGCATGTCGTTATCTCGATGTCATGTTAGTTTTCGTTATGTGAATTCGTTGAACGTGGGATGAATGTGTTAGTGTGAAGTGAGTATTATATAAGTTTAGTATGTATAATTTGTTCGATTAATTTGTGAACTTTGCTTATATGTTAGTGGTTTATTTGCTTATGTGAACCGCCATGTTTAACTCTGCGATGTTAGGATTTGATCTTAGAACCGGTTTAGCTTATGATAGTTGTTTTGATAATTGCTAATGGTTATGTTATGTTTTGTTTGGTCTATTTAATTATAGTTGTCTACTATGTTCCTATTTGTTTGTGAGATTGCTATGTTTTGATCGCTATTTCGTTGTTGCTATATTGATTTAAGAGTGTTAAATGTTGATTAAATGGGTTGTATGAATGCTATGATCATTTGTTGGTAATTGTTTCGTTAGTCATTAGACTCTTCGTTTGGTTTATAAATAATTTGTTATTCTTGGTATGCTTAGTGTTTGGTTGTTCGATGTGTTTGTGTTTGTGTTTGTGTCATTAATGTGCTATGAGATGTTTAAATTGTTATGTGGTTGTTTGGATTTGTATGTTTGAGTTCATGAGAATCCTAAAAGATTTCCTTATTATCATTTTATTTTGTTTTTGTCATTTGTACATTTTGTTTTATTTAGCTTTTGTTTTGTCATATCATTCATCGAGCTTTGTAAGCTCAACCGCATTTTCTTTTCTGCGGCGGTATTTTAAGCATTCAAGATGAGCTTATGGGATAGCCGATCCGGGTAGAGAGTAGACGAGAGCAAGATTGATTATAGAGATCTTAGATTTATTTTGAAGTTTAGTTATTTATGTTTTCTTTTGAGTATTTTGTAAGGTTTTCACTATTGTATTTTATTTAGAGTTCGATATGAAACCGATTGTGATATCTTTACCCTTGTCGGGTTGGGGTGTTACATACACATTCATGCAAAGATATACGACATCAAAACAACTTACCATACCGACGATCCGTAAAGAAAAGGCGAGTTATACCGAATGCTAAACGATAAAACTTCACGATTCAAACCGAGTTCGAGCGAATCAAAGAAAAGTAATGCCGATCAAAATCGCGTAGCAAGATATCAAACCGCCCAAAACGCGTGACAAACGAATCGAGTAACACACGTCGCGCCCAAATCATATGAAGTAGATGAACCTTCTCACCACCGTTGAATCTTATCTCCGTATTTTGTGCCTTTGGTTGGTCCGTCCGCTTCCTCCAAGAAGATCTCGATGTTCCAACAAAGACGGCGGTCGGGTGGCTTCGCTACGAACCTCTTCAAGACAGAACTGCAAAGAACGCAGGTCGGCACCATCTTCTTCGCTCCACGGGTAGTCTCCATCTAACGATCGACAAACGGACGAGCGAAAACAAAATAACAAAATTTGATGCGAAAGAGGAGGGCCGACTCGGTGAAGACAAAAGAATATCAAGTCGAATCGAACGGCGGTCAAAAGGAATCGAAGATGTCTCGAATGATGGAAACCTAATGTCTACCCAATCCTCACGGTCATAGCCTAAGCTCTAAGGGTCCTAAAACCTAGAGCTCGATACCATAATTGTAACACCCTAACCCGACAAGGGTAAAGATATCACAAATCTGATTTCATATCGAACTTTAAGTACTATACAAAAGCTAAAGTCTTTACGAAATTTTCAAAAGAAAACATAAATAACTTAATAACCAAAATAATTTTAAGATCTCTATGGTCAAATCTTGCTCTCGTCTCTACTCTCAACCCGGATCGCCTATCCCAAGAGCTCATCTTGAATGCTTAAAATACTTGCCGCAGAAAAGAAAAGTCTTGGCCGAGCTTACAAAGCCGGTGAATGATATAACAAAACAAAAGCTAAACAAAACAAATATACAAATAACGAAATCGCAACGAAATGAGATTATCGAATCGCTTAGGATTCTGGAAGCACAAATATACGTAAATCCAAAAGAAACACATAACAGCTTTAAACACCTCATAGCACATTAACGACACAAATGCAAACACTTTGAATAACCGGACACTTAACATATCAAGACAATAGATTACATATAAACCAAACGAAAAGTCTAAAGACTAACGAAAACAATTCCTAGAAAATAATCATGGCATTCATACAAATCAATTAATCTACATTAACATACTTAACTCAACATTGTAGCAAATGAAATAGCATCAACATATAGTAGTCACACATACCAATGAGAACACCTTACAAAACTATAATTAAATGAACTAGAAGCATAACATAGCGGATAGTAAGTTAACAGCCGACATTATAAATTAAACCATTTTCCCGGATCAAACTTTAGTATAAGCGAATTTAAACATGGCAGTTACACATACGTATGTAAAACACAGTGAGACAAACTATAACTCAATAGACAAAGACATAACATATCCATTAGAAACTATCGTAACATAAATCACATGCTAAACCGGTTCTCGATCAAATCCTAACATCATCAAGTTTTAACATAGCAGATCAAACATAAGCGAGATAGATACCCTAACGTTAGGCAAAGTTCATAAAATAAGCGAACCATCATACATACTAAACTTCCAAAACACTCAATTGTACACTAGCACATTCATCTCACGGATCAACAATTTCACATAACGATAAACTAACATAACATCATATGACAACATGCGAAATATATTTAAACATATTAATCATAACCTAGCATAGTAGACAGTAGTCACATAAACATACAAAAGCATAAACACCTATTAACAACATATAATAAGCCGAGCACATAATTATTTACACTTGAACATACCGAATCATAATCAGAATACTTAACATAACTATATAGAAAAAATCTCAAAATAACTATATAGAAAAAATCTCAAAATAATTCGGAGTAGCTAGCTCCTAGAGTTTTATGAAGACGCGTATTGCACACGACATCATTCACCTAAAATAAATCATATCGGATAACAAATCCTATCTAGGATGCATCCATACGCCCCACAAACATATATTGATAATATAATATAACTTGAGCTCATAACAAATAATAGATAAGGGACGTGGCAGAACTTCACTCTACTGCCCTATAGTCATGTCAATAGTGCATCACAGACACGGACATGGAACCCCCATGACTAGTTAATAATTGGCTCGGGTGTCAAACTAACTTAGGTCAAACAAAATTTCAGTTATGACACAAGTCTTAATCAAACACAAGGTTCAACAAACATGCATATCAAAGTCTTCCTAACATAAATTTCAAATCAGGTATCGCATGGTTCAATAAAACATAAGTTCAGATAAGCAACAGGTCAAACAATCAGGAAAGGGTTTATAGCAATGGCATCGGAAACCCGAATAAGTAAAATAGGAAAGCTAACGAAAAGAACATCATAAGGAACCTTTATTGAAAAGGTCAGAATATATGTACCTTAACGCAAATGAGAGGAAAGCAAACGAATGTAGGAATACGAAGATGTAACGTCGCGTCTCCTTCAACGAATCTACACGGATTATGATTTATTTAATACTTATTGGCATCATTAAAGCTATGACGGATTAATCGCATTAACATTCTTAGAGTTATAAGTATATTCTCATTTTATAAGCTTTTATGCATTTGTAAGTGTGTTACCTATTGATATCATATTTTATCTTCGTTTCTTAAACCCATATTCGGACCAGACTTTAGCGATTTTTATAAAATACTTACTTAGCTCAAATGAAATCAAGCAAAATCCAGAGGTTCCCATATGAGTTAAGAGACTCTACAAAATTGGTGGGTTCTATTTCCATGCTAAATGGCCTATGGAAAATCATAAGTCCAGACCTGCCCGTAAAGTAATCGAAAATACACCTTAAAATTTTACACTTATTGGATCTGTTTAGACACCTTGGAAAAATCCCGAACTCCCGAAATTCATTTATGTCCTAAATATCACTCCCGTAAAGGAGAGCTCCCAATTCATTATGGTTTGAAAATGAAAAATCAAACAATCCAACAAAATTTCGGACCGTTTTCTCGCTTTGACACTTGATTTTGTAAAATTCAAAATACGACTTAGACAACTTCAAATCGACCAAACCACTTGGAAAAATTAACTAAGACATAAAATAAACTTTCCCACAAAACCCAGATTATTGCACTTATAAAATTGGATCTATAACACACAAATTCGACATATGATGTCGTCGAGTTTTAGGGTTTATTAAAACCATCATAATTACATGCTTAGACCATTAATTACACTTAGGGTTTCATTCCAATTAGGGTTTCGAATTTATTAGGCATGATAACATCTATATATGTGGTTCGGTTTTATAGTGGCTCGACATAATTAATACAAATTCATACAATACATATTACATTACATGCTCTCTAATTATATTAGATCCGATTCATATTTGTTGTTTTTGTTTTCATACGGCTCGACCAAAAACACAAGATCCAATTCAAAACAAAACATGTTACAATATCTAATAACGTTAGGTATCAAAGTAAGACGAATAGAACACGTTATACCTTAGCTTGTTGGAAACAAAGCTCTCGACACCAAGGAGTTGGTGCTCGCCGAATAGAGAAGAAAAGAAAAGAGGCAAAACTAGGGTTTCCAAATTGTGTTTATGTGATTGTATATATAGGTGGTACAAAATTCGGTTCTAGGGCTTTGAGAAGGTGTGTGGGCTTGACCTAACTCAAACCGAACAAGGAAACAAGCCCAAGTGGCTCTCGCTTTTATCCCAACCGAACACAACAACGCCCATCTTGGGCTCACCAAGAAAGGAAACAAAGCCGACTTGGCTTGATAGGAATCGGTCACACAAAACAAAAGTAAAATGACCCAAAGGTATTCGGATTATACAAGAACAACGACTAAATTTTATTTATACTCATGACGTTTATTTTCGTTGTACCAATTGTCGATTTCTTAATATACACGTCGGGTTTTTAAATATTCATAGATTAGGTTTTAGTTTCTTTAATTGAACGTTATTATATTTTACATATTTTAAAATTTTGATTGTGAGGTAAAATAGTCTTTCAATACGCTTATAATTTTAGGGTTTTACAAATAAGCGGTTTGATGACCAACCTCAACTCGTATAGTTATCTACTTAATGAAACAATATAATTGCTTATAAACTAATCAATCACAAACACCTATAATTCATTTAGCCATGCATAAAAATACTTAAAAATAGAAAGTTATTCGGTTGCATACTCTGCGTATGTATCCCCACGAATAGGATCAGCCATGACTTCTTGTCTGTCTGCATCTTGCACATGTGCAATCTTCCTAAAGAACGACCTTTAATGAACTCGTTAGAGGCTTGACCACCTCATCCGGTTCAACGAGCTCGGGCAAAGTCTCTTTTCGATTTCTTTACGGACACATTTGGTGCTCTTTTTAGTCGATGTGTGGCAAGATACACTCTATGTCGACCGACAAGGCAATCATCCCAAGGAGATGTACAGTGTTGGAATTATATAACATGACTAATCATAAATATAAACAATAAACATCAAAGTAAGTGCGAAGCGTATAGAAACATATAATGAATAATTAATTAACTAAAGAATAAAATATACGTACCTTTCTTGATTCTAGCGAACAAGAATCAAATCCACAAAACTAGCAATTGGATGAACCCTAATTAGGGTTTATAGGATTATGTGAATTACCCTCACCGCTTTGTAATTCAATCCAAGATAATAACAAAAGTATGTTATTACTATGTTCTTGTACACACGCACTAAACCGAATTAAAGTAATGCTAGTTTTATCAAACAAATAACTTGGTTTGTGGAAAAGTGATGTATCGACACCAATAGGGTGGCCGATCGGTTTAATAGAGCAACACACACACAAAACCGATTTTAGGGTTTAGCTAATGAGCAAAAGAGATGGAAAAATAAAACCCTAGCCTTGTTTATATACCCAAGCAAACTTGGTGAACAAGTTGGTTTTTCTTTCCTTGTTTTGTCCCTATGGCCGATCGGTTTGGAGTCCCTCAAAGGGATTCGGAACCTTCCCAACTTTTGCAATTTGATCCTTTCCATAAACATTTAACGACCGTTAGTCCATTACATTAATTACTTAACGTTCGTTAGTTATTTAGTTTAATAAATAAATAAATATAACATTTATATTTAATTATTAACTTTAAATTCTCACACGTAAAGTGTGCAATCCCATAGTCTAGAGTTCGATCCTAACTCACGCCTACTAATTTATATCCATAAAACCAACGACTCCACTGGATATATCTTAATAGAGTGATCACATTCGGTTAGCGTCTAGCAACACTTGATGCCTCTAGTACAACTCGAGCAAGGTCTCTGGAAAACCTTTAATGATTTCTCATTATTATTATCCTTTGTTTCTAATACCATGTTAAATAAAGATATGGAATTAAGTCATTCTTTATCCAACCATTCATTTCTCGTTATTAAGTGATTGAGCAAGATTACCAAATCTTCCGAACATATTGGGAGAACTTTGGGCATGGCCATGCAAACATCTTGTCAACCCTACGAGGGCCCAAATTGATAAGGTTTTAAAAGGTACCATTTTGAGGGTCATTTAAGTCCTTATTTGATCACTTTGTATCCGTTATTGCTTAATATCGCTCCTTTTCACTTTTTAGGTCTCGTGAAGGCAAAATGTCGGAATGACACTTATTTGGACGAAAAGGCGCGAATATATGAAGAAAATGGCCAAAGTCAAAATCGAGACACTCACGCTTGTTGAATGTAGAAGGCGGCGCCGGGTGCTATTTGCACGCCGTCCTGCACTATTGTGACGACGAACCCAAAACTCAGATTTTCAAGAGACGGCGCCTAGTGGTGAAAGAGTAGGTCGTCGCTACTCGCACGGCCTAGATGCAATCCGCACGACGCCGAAAGTCGAAGAGGACGGCGTCACGGACATAAGGTGACGCCGTCGCAGTTAACGTGGCCAAGACGAAACCCTAATGAGCGGCGATACGACGCGGCCACTAAACATAAGGTACGCCGCCGCAATTGTAATCTTATATATAGAATCCGAATTTTTCGCCTTTGGGTGGAGAGTCTTTGGAGTAAAGACCTAAAACCGAACCTAAGGTGTCTTGTACAAGATTTTAGGGTTTTAACCCTATCTTACACCAAGATAAGTCTTTACTTCATTAATTCAATTATGTCTTTGATTATTTTGTGTATGCTTGCATGTTCTCCATGTCCGACTAATTTATTTGTGTGTTTGCTTAGGAAGTATGAAACTTAATTATTAAATATTGATTGGTTGTTTCTTATCTTAGTTGATTAATGATCTAGTAGTGCGATAGATCATTCGTTGTGCACTTAATGCTTGATTCATCTTTGTGAACCCTAGAGTATAATTACCGAGTAATTGTAGTCTAAACCATCCCAAGAGCGCCTTAGAGTAGGAGTCTATAATCTCTAGTGGGTTTGTAGACAAGACCCTTTGGTAAGTTCAAGAGTTAGGGAGAAACGACACCCTACAACTTTAGAAACACAACGCAACTAGGACTAAGACGTGACACTCAACCATCAATAGGAGATAATTAAGGAGTAATACAAACTAAGTAAACACATCTTTAAACTATCATACGAGCACACATTAATTAGACATAGACTCCCACAACCTTAGTTTAGATAATTAGATAATAGTAGAGTAATCGGTAGAAATACCAACCCCCAAATCCAATACCGAGATTCGTTACCTTTCCATTTTCATAAAATATAAAAGATAAAAATAATCTTCCTCAACCTTAACCTTAGCGTAGTAACTCCCTACTAGCATTCCTATTCCCCTAGAGAACGATATCAATACCCGTGGCTTACCCTAATTACTACACTACAACGATTAGGTTCATCGCTTAGGGTGTTATAAAACTTGCTCAAGAAAAGGAAGTTCCTTTGACCTCGAACGACGCGTGTAGCGTTATCAAGTTTTGGCGCTACCGCCGGGAATAGAATAGCTAGTTAGTAGTCCACCTCGCTTAGGTTTCTTTGCTTGATTCCTATCAAGTAAACTTTTTCTCATTTTAGATTTGTCTTAGTCTATCCCCTTCTTCGTGACCTTTGTTAGTAATTCCATCACTTTTCATCATGGAAGGTGACAACCCACTACCCTTCATCAACCCACCACCAAATGACCCGCCAAGAGCCTGCACTCTTGGTGAATACTCGAGACCAAGCCACCTAGGCTATAGGAACACCATTGAGCTTCCCGACCAAGCCCAAACTACAACTCAGCGATCCGACACCATCCGGTTGGTGCAAACGGATGTGATTCCATGGACTTCGTTCAAGATCCAAATCAAGATCCGAGGATTTCTCAAAATCGCCGATTCCATCGACCTTGATGCTACTACGGGAGACCACGCTAGCGCTCTTCCAATTCTCTACGGGACCAAGCTAGTAATTGGCTTGAGCGACTTCCACGGCTCCATCTCAAGTTGGTATGATCTTACCTCTCGCCTTGCTCAATTTTTCCCACCGGGAGAACCACTAAGCTTAGGAATGACATCTTGATGTTCCAACAACGTCAAGGTGAATCTCTACGAAGCATGGACCCGATTCAAGGACTTAATTCATAAAGTCCCTCATCACGGCATTGATCTTTGGCTCCAAGTCCAAATCTTTTATGATCATGTCAACCGTCCCACTAAGCGATCCATTGACCAAGCGCCGGTGGAAAACTTAGTGATTTCACCGCAGAAGAATCATGGGAAATAATAGAGGACCTCGCCTCTATGACAACGAAAGTTGGGATGACCCCGTGAGTGCCCAAAACCATCAAGGCAATCTCCTTGCCTCCTCCCGATCAGGGATGATCGAACTTGAAGATCAAGTTAAATTCCTCATGAGTTCCTACGAAAATCCTAAATCTTCACACCATGTGAACAAAGCTTCTTCCTCGTGCGAGCCGCTTTGTGATCCTCATAACACGCACACTAGCACCCGATCCCGAACACGCTTCGCTGACTACGCATCCTCGCAGATTAATGGAGCGGGAGGAAGATTCACAACACCCGACCTAGGAATTTCAATGAAACCCGTGAAGCATGGAAAAACAAGCCCGACTTTTATTGGGGACAAACCAAAGAATTCACTTCTAATGATTTCTCATGGCCCCACCTAACGGTCCTAACCAACAAAACATCGAAGGAATGTTGCAAAACTTAGTTGCATCCCAAGAAACCCAAATGGCTAAGCTCTCGGACCGCTTTAATAATCAACAAGCCGAGATGGATAGGAAAATAGACAACCTTTTGAAAGCCATAGCCAGTGATAAGAAGGTTAGTGCCATCTCAACTCCCGAGCCTTCAGGCATAGAGATTAAGGATCCAAGCAAGCTAAAGTATGTCCAATTCGTCAATACCATCGCCTTAGTTGAACCTGATGAAACAAATGACGAAGAGGACTATACACTAGTGGATGAGGAACACCCGAGGAAGTAGATGAAGTAGACATTGACTATTTCGACAAATTTCCTACGGAAGAAGAACTATCTCGCCACCCTCACTTAGTGCGTGACCTCCGCCACATGTATGTTAGGAAAAGTCCTCGAGTTAAGTTTGGGAACCCGTGGAATCTTAACATACCATGTGTCATAGGACACCTTTTGTGGCAAAAGCTACATTGATCGCAAGTCCCCAATCAACATAATGACTAGCACCTACTACAATTCGATATTGAAGAAGCCTATTCCAACCAGGCAAGACCCCAATGATCCTAATGTTAGTTGCAATTTTCTTGGTAGAGTTAAGGGATTGCCTGCTTATGTAGGTAGTTTCACGTTTCCTACGGATTTCATAATTGTGGATGATATTAGCAACGCCATAGACCCTAGCTTGTCCCATGTTATTCTAGGAAAACCTTTCATAGAAAGCACCGAATGACCTATGACCCTCATTAGAGTAGTGCGATTCAAGAATAAGACCGATGACATAGCTTACCAAATGCCGCTTAAGATTGAGAAGTTTTCATCACTCTCTAATGATGAAAAGGAACTTAAACTATCGGTCTATTATAGGAATGATGAGGATAGGGAGAAAGGTGTTGATTATGTTATGGCTAAGATTTTCGGATTCTACAAGGATTGTTTGAGCCTAGGACCGAATACAGGACCCGAATGGGAGAGGATGAACTCTTAGAGAAGCGCATTTGTGGCACTTCTACAACATGGAATCCCCATTGTGAGGTCACAAGAGGACGGTGGTGAGGAAACGAGAGCACGACTATGAGTCTAGCTACAAGACTCTTAAATAAAGAAAAGCGCTTCGTGGGAGGCAACCCATGCTTAATTGTTTGTTTGTTAGTGTCATATATCTTTTATTAATTGTTTATCCTCATGTTTAAATTTGTAAAATGCTTTATTTTGTTTTTAACCTCGCCTTAATTGCATATAAAGGTATTTTACATAAGGGATAAGTGTAGGGAGGATTACACACGTTTTCAAAAGAAACGTAAACATGAGAATAACAATTAACTAAAAGATATATATGTTTGCTTGTTCGAGTCAAATGCTTGTATCGAGTCATAATGGATGTTTTGCGTAAATTTTTCCGATTCTAAAGATGTAAATTTTCCGAATTTTTTCCAAAATCGCAGCACCGCTTTTTGTCGAGGATAACTGACCGGCGTCAGATTGCAACCGACCGCGCCAGAAGGAGTAAAACATCGATTACTTTTCTCGTTTTCGAGCTACTTATAAATTTTGGAATTTTCCGTGTCTTAATTTTCTTAGAAATTTCAGAAACATCCATTCCACAAGCATTATATCCTAGTTTAAATTGAGTCTTATATATATTATTACCGCCGATTTTACGAAGGTTTCGCTTTGTTTCTTCAAGTGTGCAGGTTTAGTTTGTCGAAGAAGTTACATAAGATTGGAAGGAGCTTTTCACGCATTAATTCTTCTTGAAAAGAATTTAACCACCACTTTACACGGATCCTACCGAGCTAATCGGGGGAGTATTAGTTTCTTTCGCTTTTAATTACCTTCTTTTATCATATCTTTGATACTTTCGGGGAACATTGGGGACAATGTTCGGCTTAAGTGTGTGGAGGAAAATAAAACGGAACTTTGAAACTATGCTTATCCTTGACTATTTGCTTTGTCTAAATTGCATTTGTGTAATAAACCATGAGAAAATGTCGGTTAGGGTAATTTTGGCACCAAATTTAAAATTTTCATGACATATAGGAGTGGGCCATTAGTCTTAACAAAAGCTGCCTCACGGATAGGAAGTTGCATGACTAGCACAAAAACCTTACCACCCAAATTCCACCCAAAATGTAAGGATCGCCTTAGATTAGTAGGAATAAAAGCATTCATCTTTAATGCTTAGAGTGTGAACCGTAGTATATTAGATTCTAGAACTTGTTTTGTGATGCATTCCGAGATCGCAAGTGAGGCTACACTTGTGTAGTTAGGAATAACTAAATGATAAGAGACATTAGGATAACCCTTGTTTAATACCCGTAATATAATTACTTCTTCCACATCGGTTGAGTAATTCCCCACACCCTTTGCGTTGTACTCATTTTTAGTACACGATACCCTAGTTAACCCTTCGAGCCTATCCTTTCGCGGTTCTCGTGATATTTCGGTTTTCCGAATATCAATGAAGAGCATTGTTTACACCCCACCCCAAATATACACCCAAATCGCCTTAGCCTACCCCTTATGCACTCACTTTTAGTGCAAATATTTGTTATCACCCTAAACCCTTAGTTCAATTATCCGGTTGCTTGCATGAGTTGCTAAGTCGAGTCATATCCTTTGTATACGTTTTGGGATGATTGGGATTCATGGGAAAAGTTAAAGTTTATGAAATGACGGAAGGGAACGTTAAATTCAAATTCCTTTGTTTGCGTAATAATGTACCCCAAGTGTTTTGATCTTTTCAATTCGGGTCAAATTAGTGTTAGAGTAATAAAACTCAAGTGTAGGATGTGCCTATAAACCCTAGTATTTTGATGTTATCGTAGAGGATGGTAGAGTAAAAGTGTATGAAAAAAAAAAAAAAATCGAAAAAAAATAGAAAAGAGAGAAGAAAAAAATATAGAGTGAAAAAAAAAAAAAAAAAAAAAAAAAAACATACTGCTACCATCCCACATCTATCCTTTAAATTTATGTTTATTTATTTCAGTTATCTAGAGTTTAGAGTGTCGAGTCTTCGCTTAGCAACGCCATTCTTCATATGCATTTAACATAAAGATTTTGACTTACCACCACTAAATAGCCTATGCCACCAAACCCTTTGTTTCCTCACCGAAGCCTAACATTACAACCCTTTAAAAGACCTCTTGATAGTCTTTCCTAGGTGCTACGCCAAAGCGATGGAGGTTTGATCTATTCTCAAGCCTATGGTAATCTATGTACTAGGACCGGTTAATGAGTGTTTATCTTCCATTTCCTATATTGTTATATTTCATTTATACACCGAGAGATGTGAGTATCCAAACACCCCATGCGAGGTGCTAGTATGTATTTCCGTGCTTGTTATGACTTTCATGGGCTTATATGTGTTGTGGACCGCTTTGAATTAATGTTGAATGACCCCTAACTTATAAATCAATTGGTTAAAACACATTTGCTTGAGGACAAGCAAATAACAAGTGTAGGATATTTGATAAGGTTTTAAAAGGTACCATTTTGAGGGGTCATTTAAGTCCTTATTTGATCACTTTTGTATCCGTTATTGCTTAATATCGTTCCTTTTCACTTTTAGGTCTCGTGAAGGCAAAATGTCGGAATGGCACTTATTTGGACCTAAAAGGCGCGAATATATGAAGAAAATGGCCAAAGTCAAAATCGAGACACTCACGCTGCTTTGAATGTAGAAGCGACGGCGCCAAAAGCTATTTCATGACGCCGTCCCTGCACTATTGCGACGGACGTAACCCAAAACTCAGATTTTCAAGAGACGACGTCTAGTGGTGAAAGAGTGAGCCGCCGCTACTCGGATGGCCTAGATGCAATCCGCACGACGCGAGGAAAGTCAAGAGGACGCGTCACGACATTAGGTGACGCCGTCAAAGTTAACGTGGCCAAGACGAAACCCTAATGAGCGGCGATACGACGGCGTCACTAAACATAAGTGACGCCGTCGCAATTGTAATCTTATATAGAATCCGAATTTTTCGCTTTGGGTGGAGAGTCTTTGGAGTAAAGACCTAAAACCGAACCTAAGGTGTCTTGTACAGTATTTTGGGTTTTTAACCCTATCTTACACCAAGATAAGTCTTTGCTTCATTAATTCAATTATGTCTTTGATTATTTGTGTGTATGCTTGCATGTTCTCCATGTCCGGCTAATTTATTTGTGTGTTTGCTTAGGAAGTATGAAACTTAATTATTAAATATTGATTGGTTGTTTCTTATCTTAGTTGATTAATGATCTAGTAGTGCGATAGATCATTCGTTGTGCACTTAATGCTTGATTCATCTTTGTGAACCCTAGAGTATAATTACCCCGAGTAATTGTAGTCTAAACCATCCAAGAGCGCCTTAGAGTAGGAGTCTATAATCTCTAGTGGGTTTGTAGACAAGACCCTTTGGTAAGTTCAAGAGTTAGGGAGAAACGACACCCTACAACTTTAGAAACACAACGCAACTAGGACTAAGACGTGACACTCAACCATCAATAGGAGATAATTAAGGAGTAATACAAACTAAGTAAACACATCTTTAAACTATCATACGAGCACACATTAATTAGACATAGACTCCACAACCTTAGTTTAGATAATTAGATAATAGTAGAGTAATCGGTAGAAATACCAACCCCCAAATCCAATACCCGAGATTCGTACCTTTCCATTTTCATAAAATATAAAAGATAAAAAATAATCTTCCTCAACCTTAACCTTAGCGTAGTAAGTCCCTACTAGCATTCCTATTCCCCAGAGAACGATATCAATACCCGTGGCTTACCCTAATTACTACACTACAACGATTAGGTTCACCGCTTAGGGTGTTATAAAACTTGCTCAAGAAAAGGAAGACCAAAGAAGATTAAACTCCAAAATAAATTTGAAGGAACAAATTCTATCTTGACTACGAGAATAACCCACTTAACTTTGCAACACTTCGTGAAACAACCCTTATGACTACCGCCACGTATAGCGTTAAGTTGTTCCACGAAGTGCACTATATTCATGACACTTATCCGGTATCTCAAGTCCGAGGATAACTATTCATAATTTACTTATAACAATATCCACAAAGTAAATTATGTAGTTGGGATAAGTCCTATATTCAATTCATTGAATATCATCCGAAATTGGTATGCATTCTCATCAATATACTTTCAAGTATATTCTACCATATCTCTCAGATTTGTCTTAGTTTAATGATACTCCCATATCATTAATTGACAACGGACGATTTAGAATAAATAAATTTATTCACGGATTAAACATGCAAATATAGGATACAATATATTATAAAATCAAACATACCAAGTATTTGATTTATTATAACAATTGTTTAACATCCCTTATCCAAATACCAAATAGATCAATGCATGAAAATTCCAATTGATGAATTATGCCTCAAGTAATGACAATCATACTTGTTGACAAGGCATAAATCAACCAACTTGATCTATCGTAATTTTGAGAATACTTATTTCAAGAATTCAATTAGTGAAGTCCTTGTATGTGTGCATTCACCAATCCACATAATAATTCATAAAGTGTGTGACATCCTCTATCACCAATTTATGATAATTTAAACTTTCAAACATTTTAAAGTTTAAAGTATTCTTATTCTTTTAATGTATAATGCAATCGTGCTTTTAGTAGCACAACTAGTTCACATGGCCATTAACAAGGATGAAATCCTACCATGACTAGTATTGAGTGTCATCTCAATTAAACCAACATCATTGTATACAAACAACAATATGCTCATTAAAACTCTGTAAACTTTAATATCTTATTGTGTAATGTTTGATGCTTTCCTAACTTTCAAGTTTAAAGCTGATGACAATTTGCACAACATTTGACATATTGTTCATCCATAGAATCTAGGAGCAATTCCAGGCTGAGGATGTAATTCTATTTAGAATATTCATTACACAAGTTATCTAATAACTTTTAGTTAGATATCAATGTTGTCAAATCACTTCTTATTCAAGAATGACACAACAATTTTAATATACACAACATGATGTACATGTTGAATCTACATGTCAAACTTAGACTTCATTCACGTTCTATCTTGTCAAAAGATATTTATCCATTTCCCAAATGATATATCATGTTTTATTAGAATCATTTATTTTATCGCACATGTTTATTAACAATAAACATATATTTCAAGGTTGTATGTTTTAATTCTTAAATCTTACAAGTGAAGTTTCATTCCAATCTAAGACTTAACATTTAGCTTACAAGGAATGTTACTTCCTATATGTTATAAAACATATAAGATTTAAAACCTTAACATAATACTCCCACTAGCTTTTAGGAATACTTAAAATTTATCTTATTTCAATTATAAATCAAAACTCAGATTTTAATAATTAATCATAAGAATAATTTCATAGATGCATGCATTTATCCATTCATGAATTATTGCACTTTGTACACTACCAAAGATTATATGAATTCAAAAAATCTTTCAATTACTTACCGTCCTCGCTCAAGTAATTTCTCAAGAAAGAGTTTTGATATTCCATTGTCATATTTCATATTAATGAAAACAAGTATGACAATTATCATCTTTATATATTTAATGTGTCTAGAAAAGAATATTCAATCATAATTAATTGCTTAAGTATGATCAATAATCTTGTCATAAAACATGCATTAAATATGTGTACAATTTGTCCATATGATTTCTACATAGAAATTCAAACCACTAGGTTTTTCATCTCTTTGAAGAAACTCATTTCCATTCTCTAGTCTAACTATTAAGATAAACCAAATTTTCAAAATTGATTATCTTTATGGACAACATCTTTAACATTCATAGTATGAGTAATTTACCCAATTCAATATTTGGTAATCCATCATAATGATTATAGGTTTACTATAATCCTTCAACTCATGTTTTCTCAAAGATATAAGTCAAATATCCGAGATATCCTTGCAGATCTATGAATGAAAATTCCATCATCTTGAGTTCTATCATTTACATGTCTAACCTCATCATGATATTTACTAGTGTGTTTTAGAAGATTATGTATCTTGTAATTTTATCTTTCAAGATAAAAAAACTCCCACTTGCCTTTTGTAATATATAGCGATTAGAGCAAAACTACATCTATATAATTCATACTTAGCAATTAGAGCAAAACTACATTGTTTTTCTCTTTTTGGACATTACAAATACTCAATTTTCATTGACTTTTTAAGAAAGAATTCTTGATCAAATTTAGTTTGATTCTCCTAGCTGAATATACCATCAACTTGTGGTATTCATTAGAATTAATATTGTAAGAAAATGTAACAAAATATAAGATAAACATATTCCTTTTGGCTTACCTATTTACCAACTAAGTCAACTTAATGGTATAATAGACTTTTCAAGCCAATTGCATGCTTTATAACATAAATACTCTTTAACCAAGTCACTTCATATCCATGTCTCATCAAGAAAACAAAAATTGTCATAATCCCATTATACGTTATAAATCATTGATCAACTCAATGACTTCTTGTATAGAATTAGAAAAAAACTTAACAAGTTAACGTCTTACTTTAAAAGTCTTAAAGACTTTATGTTTATGTCTCTATAATGAATCATAAACATGTTTAACTAAAGTTGTTAGGAATTAGAAATTCCGGTATTAGAAAGCTCAAGTATATGTAATCGTTAAGTCGTCGTAGTTCTTTTAAGTTAAGTAGTAATTTAGTTAAGTAACACCGTGGAGGACGGACGGGTCTTTACCCATCAGATGCCCCGATCCACACCCAAAGTGTGGCGAGTTATGTAAGACTATAAATACTCTCTACCTCCCAAGGTAGAGTTGGAGCTCATAATAATATCTTTCACTTTCTCACTAAGTTCCCTAAACCTCTAACTTTCTCTCTAGAATTCCATCTATATGCTACTTTGTGTTATGGTTTGATGTGTATGTCAAAGTTATATCTAACAATTGGTATCAAGAGCCATGGTTAGATCATATCTTGCACATCTTTGGATTTATAGTGGTTTTAGGTGGTTTTGAGTTTGAAAAAGTTTAGTGGTTTTGCATCATTTGGTTGATTTCTTGTGTTAAAGTTTGAATTTTGTTGGTACTTTTGTGTTTAGAATCATCAAAAGTGTTTAGGTTTTCATTTGGTAAGCTTGAATCATCTTGGTTGGGTTGTTTTGGATTGAAAAGTGATGTTTATATGGTTTTTCATGCTAGCGACTTAGTTCACGGAAAGTTTCTTGGTAGCGACTTGCTTCATTATTTTGTAGCGACTTACGGTGTTGGTGCTAGCGAGTTAGATCTAGCGAGTTAAAGTACAAGTAGTGGACTCTCCACTACGGTAGCGATTGTAGTAGCGACTTGGTCGATGTGAGTTGCTCTTTAGCGACTTGTGTTTCTAGCGACTTGTGTAGTAAATCGTCGCCAAAATTTGGTTAGCGACTTGGTCCGTAGCGAGTTACTACTTAGCGACTTGCTTTCTATCTAGCGACTTGGGATTCTAGCGACTTGGTTTCTAGCGAATTAATTGGTAGCGACTTAGTGGATTTGTTTCTAGCGACTTAGAGCTTTATCATCTAGCGACTTGAGTGATTGTTTACGGTTTCTCTTGATTTAGTAAAATCCGTGAAAGAATCTATTTCCGGTTTAATCATTGAGTTATAAAATCCCGTATAACTGTTAACATGTCTACCAACGTACCCACCGTCATCTCCACTATTGCCGAGGATGTACAAGCGGTGGCTCGGATACTCGTCCACCCATGCTTGATGAACCGACTACGATTCTTGGGCTCAACGAATCGATTGTATTTCCTTGGAAAGGAAAATGGTGTCAACATTCTCAAATCCATTGATGAAGGACCATATCGGGTTGAGACGACTAGAGACATACTTGATACTAATGAAGATGGTACTCTGCTTACGGAATGGACGGACCTAAGATGTACGATGAGCTTGATGATAAGGAGAAAAAGAGATTCGATGCGAGATATCGTGGCTTCAAACATTGTTCTTCAAGGTCTTCCTAAAGACATATACAAGTCGATCAATCATAACAACGATGCAAAGGCTGTTTGGGATAACGTTAAGATGCTTCTCTCGTGTTCGAATTAACTATGGAAGACAGAGAATCCCAACTCTATGACGAATTTGAGCACTTCAAGATGAAACCAGATGAGAATGTCTATGAGTACTATGAGATTTCATAAGTTAGTTAATGACATGAGGAACATCGAATGACTATGCCTAACATTCATTGAACTCAAAATTTGTGAACAACATGAATCCCGAATGGCACAAGTTTGTTACATTTGTGAAGCTCACTAAAGGATTGAAGAACACAAACTATGAGCAACTCTATGCCTTCCTCCTTCGAATGAGAGACATGCTATGTTTGAAAAATTGATTCTCAATCGTTCAAAACCAACCGAGGGAGAGACAAGCTCGTCTAATGACTCAACAACTTTCTACTCAAACATTGGAATCACAACCAAAGCATCACAAGTCATACCCTTGGGTAATGGTAATCACAAACTCATCCACGATCCTATGTTCAAACAAGGCGATGCCGATGCACACGTGGGTAACATCATTAATCAACTAGCTCTTCTCATTAGTCAAAACATGAATTCTCTCCCACAAACCAACAACAACCTCGAAGCGCATCTAACCCACATAATCAAGCCCTTTGTTAAAGATGGAAGGATCGTGGTGCAACCGATTCGGGAAAGACAGTATGATCGGGGAAGAGGTGGAGTCGGGAGAGGTTATGTTGGCAACCGAATCGAGGAAGAAATGGTAACCAAGGTCAAGCTAAGCCAATCAAATGCTATAAGCGTGGTGGTGAAGGACACATTGCAAGGAACCGCACATCTCCAAAGCGCCCGCGAATCTTGATTACTTGAGAGATAAGATGTTGCCGCACAAGCTCGGGACAATGGTCTTGCGTTGGATGAAGAAGAATTGTCGCTTTCTTGCCGAGGGCAATGCCAAGACCTATGATGCGAGATGTGGATGAGCAAATTTATTCGTGAGATAGGTCACAATCATCGAACGCCTTTCAAGTCGCAGATCGTGATGCATACGACTACGATGTAGATGATGGACCCTCGCACACACAATCTTTATGGCTAGCATCTCTCCAATGATTTCTCCCAAGATCTCTTCTTCACCACAAGTGGCCCATCCAAGGACAAACTCATCTCGTAGGTATTAAAACTATACGATGATCTTGATGTGCAACAGATGCATGACAAAGTACAATCAATCGAAACTATTGAATCAAATGTTGAAAATATGGGTAATAACAATATTGTCCCATACGATCAATACGTGAAACAAAGTGAAAGTGAAGTTGTACCAAGTGATGCATCTTCCGCAATCAACAATGACTATGTCTTTGATGAATACACCGCATGTGCTCCCGATGATTCCGTAATTTCGAACTAAATGCCTATAAGGAACGTGTTGCTATTTATGAACAACGTGCTAAATTTGAGTTGACCACTCGTGAAGCGGGAAATGGATGACCAAGTTAGTACAAGAATTAGAAAAGTAAGTTTAGAGAAGAAGTATTGAAACAAGAATTAAATTCCTTGCAAGAAAAACTTTCTAAAACAACTAAACAAAACAAGAACTTCAAGAAAATGTGAAAATGCTTAAGCAAGAATTTAATGCAAAGGAATCAAAACTCTTGAGAGATTTTTCTAATCGAAAACTTTGAAAAACAAACTTGAAAACAAGTTGTACATACAAGGAAACACCATTCGATCGCTCACATGATCACTAAGCATAGAGTTCTAAGCGATAAGCATAGTGTTCCCATTGTAGAGGAACCAAATCCGGATGTAATTAAAAGGATAGAAATGCTCATAAGGTGCTTTATGATGGTAATGAAGTCCTTAAGCCTAGGCAAAAACCTAGTTGCGTTGAGTGCACCGAGGAAGATAAGAAATTAAATGAAGTCACTAGGAAAAGATGAATAAGAAACTAAATGATCCCAAATGCAAAGAGAAAAACATAATCATCTCTCCCCATGACTACAAGAAGGAAACTGGATTTCCTTGAACAAGTTTAAGCCTCAGACATTGTTGACTCCGAACAAGTCTTTTGGAAAATGGATTTAGATAAGCGAAAAATGAAAATATTGTAGAAACAAACCCTCCCTTTGGAAAATGCCTAAAGCAACCGTGTATCCTCCTAATACACCAATGCATCTTGTACCTAGAACAATTGCCACTAAAAGCAAGATCTTAATTAGCCAATACGTTATATTTCAACTATTTGTTGATTTTGAGAAAACTTGCAAGAAAAGGATCACACCCACCGGTATAATCAAGGAGAAAGGGTTTTGAACAAATGAAAGAATGTTATTTAAGCGAGGTCATGCCCTTCTTTAAACTTCTAAAGATCACTTTGAGAGTCTTAAAAGGGATAGAAACCGATATTAAGGGAATGGAAAGGAATTTGATGCAATGGTAGTTGAAGTTAGTGACTATGAGCGCACTAAAATATAATGAGATTGAGAGGAAGAACACGCATACATTAAATGAGAATCTTATTCTTGAATGTGTTGCTCAAGATGTCTTTTTCATCGCTTCAAATTGCTCTATTAATGCTTCCAAATTTCATGAACTATCTCGTGGCCCGAAAGTCTCCCATGATCGTGTCATTGAGCTTGAAAAACTAATTCTAAACTAAATGAGAAAATTGAACCGGATGATCATGACAATTTGGTTAAACATTTTCTAAACTAGAAGTTGAGTATTTTAATTTACAACTAAAATATCAACATCTCAAAGAAAATGTCAAAACTTCAAATGTCAAGACATCTTCGGATGCTCGAGTTTGATGCGTTTTCAAATTAACAAACGTGATGAATGATTCAAGCTCGATGTAACACGATCGAGAAAATTGAAAGCCCAAATCTCTCAATTAAAGGGTCAAACAAACAATATGACAGCTCCCAAATGCCTCCTCTTTAGATTCTCGGAATTCTCAAACGTTTCATCTTCAAAACCTAGTAAATGCTTTACAAAAGGAAAACGAAAGTTTTCTAGAAGAAAATGAAAAGGTTAAACGTCATTTCAATGAGTTGTTTGAATCAATTAAAGTCACTGTAACAAAAACAACGAACAAATAACTTCATTGCAAAAGGAAATTGAGAATCAAGAGTCGTAAAAGGGAAAATGCCAATGATCAATGAGGAGAATGTTGTATCTAAGGTTCACTCGGTAATAAATCGCTTTATCATGACATATGTCCCCTCATCTAAGGAACAACAAACTTGCCATTCAAACATATTTCTCATCCCTTAAGGATTGCTTAGAATGCTGCGTGAGATTGTTGAAGAGGATAAGCTAGAGAAACCTCATGATAATGCAATTGGACATGCATGCTTATATGCCAAACGATCTCAAGAAATCTTAGAATGCTTGATCACAATATGCCCAAAGACATTAGGTGAGAGAGTTAACCCTTTGATTCCATGCTCAATGCCTAAGGCCAAATATGATATGCACTCGATTCCCAATGTTTTGAATGTGAGCCGTAATGTACCTTTAAGTAGTTCGATTCTAGATCCATCAATACTAAGAAAGAGAACTCAAATGTGCCTTCTAGAGTACAAATTTCAATACTCTAGTTTTAAGAAAGTGAACCTTAGTGCACCGCATGTAGTTCGAGATCCCAAGACATCTAAACAGTGGTGCAAAGAGTAGTAAAACAAACTAATGTTCCCATTCCTCTACAGAGTAATCGGTGACATTAAAGGGAGTAGGTCAAAGTCTCAAGACAATACAAGGAATGATAGGACCTCTCAAGCTAAGAATGTGCCTTTGGAAGAGAGTAGAAGAACAATCTAGGAACTTTAAGTTTGAATCGAATAAAACGAATCGTGTTGATTCTAGTATTAGCCATAGGCGTCTTGTAATTAATTCAATTCGATACTATTTGCAAACCTTGTATCGATGATCGCTTGAATTTCATTTCTAATCATGAATGTGATGTTAATGTTATGCCTAATGATGTTAATTGTCCGATTAATATTGTTAATGCTAAAATTCATGCTAAAAAGGCTAAAAAGCAAAAGCGAAAGAAAGTTAGAAAACAATGGAAACCCACAGAAGAACATTCAGTGAGAATAGGCTTTTATTGGATACCGGTGGTCATAAGACTAATCGAGATAATGCCCACTAGAAAATGGATGCCTCTTGGTAGAACTATTCCCTTAAGAAGTGGTCACACCGTAAGCAGGCTATCTGAGACACTAGTATTGCATCTATTCACAATGATTCCATTACCTCACTTTCGATATGAATGCTTCTATTTCGATGTGGGTGTTCCAACATTGCTACTAACCAAATGGAACCCATTCTTGCATGGGGATCCCAATTATCCGATTATCCATTCTTGTCCGTGTTCAACCGCAGATCGCTCAAATCGTTCGTGGTACCGGACTCAGCCGCTCCAAGCATATGACTGGAGACCGGTCACGGCTCATGAACTTCGTGAGCAAATTCATCGGGACTGTTAGATTTGGTAATGATCATTTCGGTGCTATAATGGGTTATGGAGATTATGTAGTTGGTGATAGTGTCATCTCGAGAGTGTATTATGTGGAAGGTTTAGGTCATAATCTGTTCTCTGTTGGTCAATTCTGTGATTCTGATCTAGAAGTAGCCTTCAGAAAACATACATGCTTTGTTAGAGATCTTAACGGTAAGGAACTGTTGAAAGGAACTCGTGGCTCAAACCTTTACACCATCTCTATCGATGACATGATGAGGCATCTCCAATGCTTGTTATCTAAGGCTTCAAAAACAAAGTCATGGTTATGGCATCGTCGCCTCAATCACTTGAACTTTGGCACCATCAATGATCTTTCCGTAAAGGACTTAGTTGTAGGTTTACCTAGACTAAAGTATGAAAAGGATCATCTTTGTTCAAAGATGTCAATTGGGAAAAAGCAAGAAGTATGCCCATAAACCCAAACCTACTAACTCATCACGAAGTTCTTCATATGATTCATATGGATTTATGTGGACCAATGAGGTGCAGAATATCTTTGGAAAGAAATATGTGTTAGTTGTGGTTGATGATTACTCTAGATTCACAGGTCAAGTTCTTAAGGACAAAGGATGAAACTCCGATATCATCATCAAACTCATCAAACAACAGGAGTTCGACTAAACAAAACCGCCGTAATTGTCGAATGCATAATGGAACCGAGTTTGTCAACAAACAACTTAGTGAATTCTATGAAAGCGTTGGAATCACCATCAAAGAAGTGTTCCACGAACCCCTCAATGTAGCGTGTAGTTGAAAGACGAAATCGTACTCTTGTTGAAGCCGCTAGAACAATCTTGATCTACTCAAAGGTTCCAATGTTTCTCTCGGGTCAAGCAATTGCCACCGCATGCTACACACAAAATCGTTCCACGATTCACACCATTCATGGAAAAACTCCATATGAACTTGTTCACAACAGAAAACCTAATCTATCTTTCCTTCGTGTGTTTGGTGCCTTGTGCTATCCAACTAATGAGGTCAAGACTTGGGCAAACTTAGGGCTAAAGTCGACATTGGAGTATTTGTAGGATATGCACCAAACAAAAGGATACCGAATCTACAACAAAAGAACCCGAAATATCATGGAAACAATTCACGTTACGTTTGATGAGTCGACCGGTCAAATGGCTCTGGACACTCCACTCGGGACCCGCACTTCAAAACAGTCCTATTGGTTCATCTCTTGTTCCAAACTCCTCTCAAGAAACTCCATATGTACCTCCATCCGAAGATGATGTAAAGAAATTGTTTGATCCCATGTTTGATGAACTGTGATGAGTCTACTACTAATGAGGTGATGATCCCACACAAGAGGATGCTCATATTCTAGTGAATGAAGTCAATCCATCGCCTCAATATCGTAAGTCAAGAAGCACCTGCCGATCCTTCGCCTCATCAACAAATCATCATTCTTCAAATGTACATCATGGAAATGTTTCGCATCAATGATGAAGTTAATCCCTTTGCAACTCCGAAGATGCTCCATTTGAAAACATATTTGCTACTCCGAATCATCATCGAACCATCTTCTTGGAGACATCGACTCACTACCTCGGCCTCAACAAATGCCACATGAACACCTCGGAAAATGGACTCACGATCATCCATTAGACAACATCATTGGAAATCCTCTCGTCTCCGTATCAACCCGGAAGCAACTCGCAACCGATGCCTTATGGTGCTTCTTCAACTCCGTACTATCTAAGATCGAACCAAAAGATGTTAAACCGCCATGAATGAAGATAGGCGGTTCAATGCTATGCAAGATGAAATTCATGAGTTTGATCGTCTTGATGTATGGGAGTTAGTACTGCCTCCAGATCGTGCTATGATTATAGCTCTAAAATGGATCTTCAAAGTAAAACTTGATGAGCATGGTGATGTGTTGAAGAACAAGGCTCGATTAGTTGCTAAAGGATATCGTCAAGAGGAGGGTATAGACTTTGAAGAATCGTTTGCTCCAGCTTGCTCGAATCGAGGCAATCGTAATCTTTCGGCTAATCTTCGCTAGTAAGAACATGGTGGTTTATCGATGGATGTAAAGACGGCATTTACGAACGGAGATCTTAAAGAAGTCGTCACGCCGCCCAACCTGAAGGATTTGTGAATCAAGAGCATCCTACTCACGCTTATCGTTTGAAGAAGGCTCTTTACGGTTTAAAGCAAGCTCCAAGGGTATGGTATGATACATCACAAAGTTTCTTCTATCAACCGGATTCAAGAAAGGAGCGATTGATCCTACATTGTTCACCGTGAAGTCGAAAACATTTAACTCATGTTCAAATTTATGTTGATGATATTATTTTGCCTCGATCGACCCAATGGAATGTGATCGTTTTCTAATGAAATGAGTTCAAAGTTTCAAATGTCAATGATGGGACAAATGTCATTTTTCTTGGGATTACAAATTTCACAAAGTCCCGAGGCATTTTCATAAATCAATCTAAATATGCAATGAGATTTTAAAGAAATTTGATTTGATTCAAGTGACCGTTGACACCCCCATGATTGATCGAACCAAACTAGATGAGGACCACTCGTGGATCATGATTGACCAAACGAAATATCGTAGTATGATTGGATCCCGATGTATCTCACGCTAGTAGACCGGACATCTTGTTCTCTGTGTGCATGTGTGCTAGATACCGTGCTAAGCCTACTAAAAAGCACCTTGAAGCGCTTAAACGGGTCTTCGGTATTCCAAGGAACCATCAATATGGGACTATGGTACCGAAGGACACCGTATGTCACTAACGGCCTATGCAGATGCCGATCATGCATGTTGTCAAGATACACGTCAAGTACGTCCGAGGTGCTCGGTTTTTGGGTGATAAGCTTGTGAGTGGTCTTCAAAGAAGCAAATGAGTACTTCTATTTCTCTACAGAGGTGAATACATAGCCATGTCATCTTGTTGTGCTCAAATCTTATGGATGAGATCTCAATTATCCGACTATGGCTTTGAATTCAACAAAATCCCTCAGCATCGTGATAATAAAGTGCTATTGCTCTCTCATGCAACAACGTTCAACACTCAAGAGCAAAGCATATCGACATTCGACATCATTTCATCGGGAACAAGTGGAAAAAGGTGTGGTGGAACTATATTTTGTGAGGTCCGAATATCGGTTAGCGACATCTTCACCAAAGCTCTTCCAAGAGAACGTTTTGAGTTTATTCTTCCACGACTTGGTTTGAAAAGCCTTCAACCGAAACTCTCAAACGTCTTGAGGAGGAAGACGAGGAGTAAAGGTCTATCTTCATCTATCTCTTGTAAATATTTATTCATAAAACAAAATAGAAAATTATAAAACTTTCAAAATCCATAAAATTTGAAAAATTCGAAAAATCTTCAAAAATATTGTCTTTTTTGTCATGTTTTTCTCGATTCGATAATATCTACGGTCTTTGTGCTGTCATTCAAAGAATGACACGGGACTTTAGATGTTGTTCAATTCTTTAAAAAAAAAAAAAAAAAAAAAAAAAAAAAAAATCAAAAATATTTTGGGAGAAAGAGAAATATGGTTTATTGTCATTTCGTGCAATAACCGGTTTTAAAAGAAAGAACAGAGCCATGTTTTATCATGTTTTCAAAATTCCATGCTCGATTCTATAAACATTTATCTCTTGAAAACTAAATGCTTTAAAAATAACTCAATCTCTATTTTGATAATCATCGGACTTATTTGTCAAAATCTCTATCTCTCAATCAACAACCTACGTCATTGATTGAGGGGAGAATGATTTCAATTAAATTAAAAGTTATTTGGCATTAAATTGTTTTCAAAAGATATACATGCATGTTTTATAAATGGAGTTTAAAGTCTTAAAATCCGATCCGTATCGGTTAAAACACTTTCACAATCAAGTCACAATTCTCCTTAAAGCTTTCAAAATCAATTTAAATCTATACGAGATCACAAATCTCAAATGATTTGATAATTGTGATCGGGGAGAATGTGTGATTTAAATTAGATAATAAGGTAAATGGTTATAAAAGGATGTACATGCTATCCGCTCACATGTGACAAACGATTTCAAATTTTCAATGCACATGTTGAGGGGAGCATCTATCTTAAACCTTTGATTTGAAACGTGATCATTCATCCTAATGTGCAGGTTCCTCTAGTATGTGCAAAACTCTTTTCAAACCTCGAGGCACATATTGAGGGGAGCAAAATTATGGAAACCTCATCCTTCCGGAAATGCTATACCAACTTGATCTTTTGAGGAAGTGATGTTGATATCTTTAGAAAATGGTAATTAAAAGAAGTTAATTCTTTCTCTTGCCTCCGTGTGCAAAACATTTTCAAATACTTGATGCACATGTTGAGGGGAGTTCTCGTTCTAAAATATCAAAACAATTCGTGTACAAAATGCTTTGATAATATATCACAAGTATCCGAATTGATTTTCAAATGGTTTTCAATTGGATCCAATGGCAAATGAACAATACCAAATTGACCGACCAACTTTACTTTATGTACGGTGATATAAGGATGATAAGGTTAGGTATTGGTTCCCATGATCCGCCGAGCAGGAGGGATCTACCCAGGACAATCCACTAGTTAGTGTAGAAGTCCTTAGGTATGATGATAAAAGGAGAAAAATGAGATAAGGGAAGAGTGCGGACTAAGACCGAGCTAGTCTTGGAATAAACCCAACAAGGTTCTAGCTATGAAGTCTCGGTAAGCCAAGGGTTGAAGAATTAAAAGAATTGAATGAGAATAGGGTGAAAACAAATAGCCCTCCATTAATTCAACCTTAGGGCGTAAACCGGGTTCAATTCATATGCTACCGATGGTAACATCGGTATTGAAGACAAGACGTCATGGACCCGGTGGACGATCGCACTTCAACTTTCCAAACCACTCAAGTTCCTCTTAAAAGGACTTGTTTCATTCTCACGGGAACCGACATTATCTATCGACTTTCTCTTAGAGATTGTTGATATTGAAGTAGGAGACCTCTCCCTAGTCTCCCAGATAGGATCCAAATATGCACAAATTGAGTCTAGAGCCACGAGATCATCAATAAATCTCATTAGGACACTTTCAATGAAGACTCTCTGTTTCACACAATGTGGAAGAGAGATTATATCTTGAGTCCCACGCATTATCCTTGTGGTATTGCCGTAACATCCGAGTGATGTGTTTACATATTCACAATGAAGATGGAAAGCCTCGAGCCAACATCAAACAAGCTCCGGTAGGTGGCATGTGAGATCTATTATATAGATCAACCATGTGACAACCGAACAGAAACAATGGGGCGATTCAATCTCTTGAATCAAACTCGGTTCGAGTTATGGATTGACGGATACCTTTGAAAAACCGGTCTTTGTGCTTAAAAACTCTTTTCTTTAGCACATCGACCGTGTACTCATTTTTCAAACCAAAAGGTATTTTATGATTGATAATTGATTTTCAATAAAACCTTCGTTGTATTGCAAAACAATTTCTATTGAGCAATACACGATTGTTTTCAAATCTCTTTTCATCAATCGGTGGACTTAAAATTTATTGGTTCACTCACTCCGTGTTGTCTTCTTTGAGATGTTCCGGTTTGAGAACAATAGAACAATTGCGAAACCCCGTCAAGGAGATTCTTAGGAATCCTACCGATCACAGCAAGACTTGTAATCGATCAACGGGAACCGTGGGCGTGTACCTCAATTCAACGAAGTGATCAAAGACACTTTCGTGCGATTTGTTGCTAATTGTATGTATGTGTACGCCCGACGTTCGCGTGATCATCGTAATGAAGCGGTCAATCCATAGCCGCATGCTCACTTAACACATTCAACTCAAAAGAAATCATGATTAGTGCATCAATGACTCGATATTTTCACTCCATGCTTCGCCACTGCCGCCAATATCGTGATTCAACAAAAGCTTCCGCTACTCGATGAGAAGATATCATGATCCGTAATGTGAGCATGTCGGTCCCAAAGTCACAACATCACAAAATACCAACACCACAAAGGATGTGTCGAGATTGTTGATAGTGATGATCTCCAAAGATGGCTCAAAATTATCATCACGTGGATCAAGAAAAGACCTCCACTTGGAGTAACCAAACATGCAATGTGAAGAATCAATGACTACGAGCTTAGGAGCAAAGGACTACATCAAGAATGCAAGATCAATTGTTAATGTAATATCTATTTGTATTCAATGTAATTTTGGTACATGATTGAGGTGACCTCCTTGGGGAGATTGTTAGGAATTAGAAATTCCCAGATTAAAGAGTCGGTCACCTCAAGTATATGTAATCGTTAGAAAGCTCGTAGTCGTAGTTCTTTTAAGTTAAGTAGTAATTTAGTTAAGTAACACCGTGGAGGACGGACGGGTCTTTACCCACTGTATGCCCGATCCACAGCCCAAAGTGTGGCGAGTTATGTAAGACTATAAATACTCTACCTCCCAAGGTAGAGAGTTGGAGCTCATTATAATATCTTTCACTTTCTCTCACTAAGCTCCCTAAACCTCTAACTTTCTCTCTCTAGAATTCCATCTATATGCTACTTTGTGTTATGGTTTGATGTGTATGTGAAAAGCTAATATCTAACATTTTAACAATCTTCTAGGTTGGAGTCATATTGAGTATATTGAATCCATACTCAATTTTCTAACCTTGTTACTTTTTAAGAAAGAAGTTATGGTTATCATGAATCAAACCAATCAAATAGAGTTTGATTTTCCTAACTGAACATACCATCAACTTTTGGTATTCATTAGAATTAATAATGTAAGACAATCTAACAATATATAAGATAAACATATTCTTTTTGGTTTACCTATTTACCAACTAAGTCAACTTAATGGTATAATAGACTTTCCAAGCCAATTACATGCTTTATAACACAAGTACTTTTTAACCAAGTCACTTCATGTCCATGTCTCAACAAGAAACATAAATTGTTATAATCCCATTTAACGTTATAAACCATTGATCAACTCAATGACTTCTTGTATATGTCTTAATTAAAAAACATAACAAGTTAACGTCTTACTTTATTATAAGTCTTAAAAGACTTTATGTTTATGTCTTTACAATGAATCATAAACATGTTTAACTAAAGTAATTATGAACACAACTCTTGGTTTCAATAGTAATTTCAAGTTAATTTATTTACTTCACAATAATGTAGGACTACATTATTTTTTTATTTATGTCATTCCAAAATACATAAATAAACAAATTGAAGTAGTATTAGATTACTTAGATTTATGTCATTCTAATAATACATAAATATCTAATTTGAAGTAGTCTTATATATCATTTTGACACATGTTCTAAATACTTGTCTAATTTAGAAACCGCAAATATGTCCATGCAAGGTCGACTTCACATAGAGATTTACTTTGTTGTTGTAATCTCGCCAAGTTCTCACATGACGTAAATTGCAACACCAAGTGTTTCTTGAATTAGATATGTACAAGTTATATTAGAATGTTAGTCTCTTACCTTGCAGTCAAGAGAATCCGTTAAATCATATAACATATATGTTGTACCTTGCACACAATATAGATTTCTCCCACTTGTGCATGGAACAACATCATGTAGCGTATAAACAACACGACATATGTTTGTTTATGTGACTAATATGATTGTGTCATTGATATTAGCATAACTAGTAGATGTAGAACCACTTCATTGTCTAATAAGAAAACGTACATGACTATCCTTGAAAACATAAGTGTCTACAAGTGGAAAGTAATTATCTTAAGACATTCTAGAGATAATCTAGGTTACTACCAAGATGACAAAGCTTGTAACTCCGATAATGTTATCGGGTCGGGTTAGGTTAAAAAAATATAGAGATCATTACATTAACTATGTTATTCAAGCAATAAGCAATACTCCACATGAAATACAACTCCCATACCGGATTTGACAACATTGTAAGATATGCTTTTCTCGTTGTGTCACCATATATATTCAATATTTCAATTATTAAATGTTGTATGTTCATTAACCAATACGCTTTTATTATGTGAAAGAAAATATCGGAGCCGGGTTCGGTATTTACTTAACCTCTACACCTTTGAGAAAGTCCTTTTGAGAAAGTTCATACATAACAATTACTTATGTACTTAAAAGAGTGTATTCTACTATGTAGATGATGAACTATCCATCAATGCTATTAACTTGAAAAATTGGGCATGCAATTTCTTTCTTAATAGTTCTACTATTCCAACAATTGTAAGTAGTACTTTTAAATGGTCAAAACACAACAACGACATAAAATATGCTAGTTTGTCTTTTACCAATTATACAGTAATTAGTCTAGCTTCTAATTTAATAACTCATAAAATATGCAATTTTCTTAACTATTAAAATTTGCTTACGAGTTACGTATTTAGAATTTAGACAATTCTAATTGTCCTATCATACCTTTCTTCATTCATGAAAAGGAATAGGATTTAATCTCACTCTTTCGCGTGAAAAGAGGACTAGGTTTATTCTTTTAGTAACGTTGACTCTACCAAAAACCCTTACAGGTGTAGATCAATTTACCAATACAGGAATAACCTACGTTTACGGTTTAATGTTGCATTAATACATTTAAAGAATTAGCAAAATTCAATTTTAGTATTTTCGATAATTAAACTTTTCAAGAAAATAAAATACCCAAGGTAATATTCATATAACCATAGAATTTTCTCGAAAACTAGGATCCAAATTATCATAGGTTCATTACATCAGTTGATCTGCTAGTAACGAAAGCATATAATAAGGTAATCTGTCGAACATTAATTGGCAAACAATTTCCAATTCCTAGATCATTATGGGATTTATATTTTCCAACGCTATTGCAAATATAAACATGTTTCATCCCATCTTATGCCATTGAGTCCAAGTCTCACTTCCTACTCAACTTAAGTGTCTAACTTAAAGAACGCAAATATGTCCATGTAAGGTCCGACTTTACATAGAGATTTACCTCTCCATCACAATCTCGCCAAGTCTTGTCATGACGTAAATTGCAACTTCAAGTGTTCCCTTTAATTAGATGGCATATAACTTAATTTATAAAGGGTACTAGTTTTGATTTTATGTGGTCAAATCAAATATGTACAAAGATGTCATGCATTCATCTTGTAGCATAATTTTAATAAAAAACTTTTATTACCAATTCATAAAGATCAAATTATCAAAGTTTTGATTGAGGTATTGGGTTCACCAATCAAGGAATTTAGTGTTAATTATCATCCATTATACCATACTTTTGCATAAGTGTAAACACTTAGTGTTTCGGATAATTACCACCAAAGTGGCGCATGGAATTAAAACTAATTCGCCTTAAGATGAGCTTGTACTTTTATGGCTTACTAAGTAGCTCCATTTGAACTTACAGAGCGGAGAGTTTGGTAAGCGCAAAGCATAACCTTAGACATCCTTTCACAATTTAATGCGCCCCTTTAATAACCCCTTTATAGTTCATTCTAATGGGTGAGCCATTCTCACCATTGTACCAAAGTCACCAATCAATTAAACTATTGAAAACTTAACTCTTCCAAAACAAATCAAATTTCACCATTGTTTAGTCCGTATTATTTTTCTATTCAAAATTACCCTTTGCTTAAAACCGTCTAACATAATAAACAAACAAGTAATACCAATAAAAAAAAATAAACAACTAAAAACAATGCACACATAATAAACAATTTATACGTGTAAACAAGTAATCACATGCAACTTATTCGATAAAACCCTATTAATAATCAATGTCTAGGTTAAATTAATGTATATATTAATTAGGGCTTTCACTCTCAATTGAAAGTGAGCCACATACATCGACGAATCGATTATGTAAACCCATAATTAATGATATACCAAATTGCACATAATTGATTCATTAATGTATATAATTGAGTCATCCCCAATTCAAGATTTTTCATAAATATACATGTGTATAAAACTTAACAATTAATCCAATCTTAACAATTAAATAATAATACAAGCAACTATCTATGACAAACATGCATGTATCATCATGGATATCATAACAATTATTTAATTAAGTCACAAGATCGCATATAACAATTCCATGTCACATAACACTTTATTCATGAATTTATCACGTAACAAATATATTAAATCTAGGTTTCGATATGGATAACATAACAATTAATATAAACCCAAAAAAATTTAGAAATCGACTAAAAATTTTAGGGTTTCCACCCATAAAAAATTTTCGATCCATAATAGATTTTAAAACCAAATTAGGGCAAAAGTCTTAACCCTAAAATTAGGGTTTATATAATCATAACCAAAACCCTAGAATAAATCATATCAAACACAATACAATATCCGTTTTTTTACGTGTTTAGTAATTAATTACTCATTAAAACCAATGACTCGTGATGCCACCGTTGGAATTATATAACATGACTAATCATAAATATAAACAATAAACATCAAAGTAAGTCAAGCGAAGCGTATATAAACATATAATGAATAATTAATTAACTAAAGAATAAAATATACATCACTTTCTCGATTCTAGCCGAACAAGAATCAAATCCACAAACTAGAATTGGATGAACCCTAATTAGGGTTTATAGGATTATGAATTACCCTCACTGCTTTGTAATTCAATCCAAGATAATAACAAAGTATGTTATTACTATGTTCTTACACACGCATTAAACCGAATTAAAGTAATGCTAGTTTTATCAAACAAATAACTTGGTTTGTGGAAAAGTAATGTATCGACACCAATAGGGTGGCCGATCGGTTTGACAAGAAAACACACACAAACGATTTTAGGGTTTAAATAACGAAGACAAGAGATATGGAAAATAAAACCCCTAGCTTGCTTTATATACCCAAGCAAGCTTGGTGAACAAGTTGGTTTTCTTTCCTTGTTTTGTCCCTATGGTCGATCGGTTTGGAGTCCTCAAAGGATTCCGGAACCTTCCCAACTTTTGCAATTTGATCCTTTTCCATAAACATTTAACGACCGTTAGTCCATTACATTAATTACTTAACGTTCGTTAGTTATTTCGTTTAATAAATAAATAAATATAACATTTATATTTAATTATTAACTTTAAATTCTCATACGTAAAGTGTGCAATCCCATAGTCTCGAGTTCGATCCTAACTCACGCCTACTAATTTATATCCATAAAACCAACAACAGGTACATAGTCAATTTTTAACGACCTATACGATTTATCACACATTTGAGCAACAAGTTAGTTAGTACATCCTAACAACGGCATTTCATATATGAATAAAGGGGAAAATGACAAAATAACCAGTTTTACAAACTATATTACACAAAATACTCGATTTTTATCAAAAGAAGGTCAAACTACCCATGAAACTAGTAACACCTTGTGAATTTTTTTAAAAAAATCGCAAGACCTTAGGAATTTTTTCAAATAAGTCGCATTTAGAAAACTATTCGTTCATCATCAGTTTATAGTACATTTGACATAATAATTTACAATTTTATCATTAAATTATCCCTCAATTTACATGATACATAAAATAAACTTTAGTACAGCATGAAATAGCATCTGAACACGACTTTTAGATCCAAAAGTATCTCACCTAAATAGTCTTCATTTTCAGAAACAATCCAGTTCTTCTCAAATGATTCATCAAACGAGTCGTAAAATATCTAAATATGAACAAGAAAACCGTTAGTACGTGCCCAAAGCAATAAACTAACACATAAAAAGTCAAGACTCACAGTGCCAAAAGACGAAGCGTATATCTCGAAAGCAAAACAGCCTACTAAAACCAAACAAAACAACTGCAAACAACACATTTTGCGTTTGCATTCATCCATAATCACCCGAGCTAGTATCAAATTTTTCGACGAGAAATGTATGCACACAATCAAATATGTGAATATATATACTTGTTTATGGTACTTTTTTTATTGAGTGAGTGAGTGAGAGTTTAGAGTGATTGATAGATATGGATCTTGAAAGTGGTTACAGTCAAATAGTTTAACCAAAATTGGCGCGGAAATCAGTTAGTACAATGTTGCCACGTAGGACATGTTTTTTTGGCTTAGTCTATAGCAAAGTCCGAGATTAACGGTTGTATTTGTCTAGGTCCAACATATGTAAAAGAAATTAAAATATGTGTAAAACAAAACCATAATAAAAGATAACTATACCTCAAAGTTTTTATTAAGCTTACCCGACATAAGCTAGTACGTCTATAAGCAAGCAAATCGAACGAGCTTGTGGCAATGTTGTTCTTCAAGACGTACATCAAGTTGCATTAAACATACACTATCGGCTATTCAATGTAACACCCAACATGTTCTGAACTCATCCCTCAAAGTCAATAAAGACTCCGTTAGGAGGTCTATTTATTTGACGTTGAGGGAGAGAGTTCAGAATAAATTGAACTTTACATGTTTTATAACGGATAAATATTTTACAACTTGCATGTGTTGTGGACCTATATATAGTATAAGCAACGTGAAGTATATCGTATTTGCATTGTTTCATGCTCAACAAGAATGTTTTCCCACGACATACGGAGTTATTTCCAAGAAAACGCGTATGGTATTCGAAGAACATTCGACTACCTTTCATCCAAGTTCCATGTCGATCTGTGTCTAGTGAAAGCGACACAACCTCTAACTGGTCGGTACTAGACAAAATGATATGAGATTCGACTTGTTACTTGCATGAGAAGGTTTGGTTAGAATAGCTGTACATGTGTTCTATCTTTATGATCAAGCATATACTAGTAATTAATAAGTAGTTAATACACGTCAGTTTGAGTCACAAGAAGCATATTATATACCCGTCCAATAAAAGGGGCGAAAAATCGACAAAATATTTTTATACACATGTAATATGTTTTCAAACAAGGTGCACAAAACCGTTTTTACGGTTTTGTTTTTAAACCGGTTTTAAACCGGTTTTCCAAAACCATTCGTTATGTTCGTTGTACAGAATCGGTTTTTTCGGTTTTAAAAGTTCGAATCGGTTTTTTTGGTTTCAAATTTCGGTATCGGTTTTTATCGGTTTTTACCGGTTCGATTTTTCGGTTTTAAATGTTCGGATCCATTTTTTATCGGTATTTTACCGGTTTTTTTTCGAATTTAAAACATTTAATACTAATACATTTCTAATACACTCATAACTTTTATTTAAACAATACAATTATACAACTATAAAATACGAATACATTTCAATACAATAATAACTTTATTTAAACAATACAATAAGAATAAAAATAAATACTAATAAATTTCGAGCTTGGCATACCATCACCCAAAACATATTAGTATACTCAAGTATATCGAGCTCGACATCGCCATCACCCGCAGTATACTCAAGAAATTAAATCATCCAAAATTCTTCTACATCTAACTCTTTCAACATCAAATGGGTCAAATTCACCTTCATCTTCTTCTTCGCTATAGTTTCTTCAATTTCTTCAATCGAAGCTTCCAACGATCTTTCACTATGAGAAAAGGTCGATTCGGGGCTTAGTTTTGTCCTTTTTTCCTATATAATTCTATCACTATGAGAAAAGGCCGATAATTAGACTTAAAAACAAAAGGCCATCTCGTTTCTTTAGAAATAAGACACCGCACGCACGATACTTGTCCACTAATAACGCAAACATTCATAATCAAAATTAAACGTAATAAGAATGTTATATTATTACGCTTAAGAAATCGTTCGAAAACATAATTTCTACATTGTTCGGCATCGAAAGGTACGTTACTCGAGGATTCGACAAAACACGTAGACAACGATATTAATAAATAAAAGGATAAGATACAATAATACTACCTACTCTAGCTTTGATATCATTGCCTACCACCACACCCAAAAGCAATGTCCCTTTTCCTTTATCTCGCTCCACAAGGTAAAATGATACTCAAGTAAATCACTATCAATGTTTTGTCTTCTCCTCCTAACGCAAGTTTCCATGGTCAATTTCAATCTACCCTCAAAAGAAAAATCTCTCAAGGATGGTGTTGGAAATTTCTTGGTCCGATCGATGATTGGAGAGATTCTTACGCTTCGATGCTTCTTGCTTGCGTCGATCAAGTACCTTGTTTTGAGTTCATTGTTCTCACTTTTCCTTCTTCTTCAATTGGCCACATATACGGTTTAAAAAAAAAAAACCGGTTTTAACCGGTTTTTTAAAAAAACCGGTTTAACCCGGTTTTAAAACCGATAAAAACCGGTATTTTAGAAAAACTTAAAACCGGTGCAACCGGTTCGGTTTTACAAAACCGGTTTCGGTTTAGTAAAAACCGGTTTTTGCTAAAACCGGTTCCGGTTTTTTTTGGGCGGTTTTTAAAAAAACCGGTTCTCTTGTGCATGTCAGAGTATGCGAATTTGTCCGTACTTTATTTTGGCACCTTATAAAGTTATATCGAGCTGAATGTTTTGCATTTTTGGATCCATTGGGCAATACAAAAGCACTCGGCCCAAAAAGTTATTAAGTTGAAAGAGAAAATGGAAACTATATATCGGACGAAAATTTGATTTTTTTAACCATGGTTTCGACTTTCTTTTTGGCCCATAATGTTTGAATGCACTGTCACACAAAATCAAACTTGACTGACCTCACGTTACATTTAGTAGATATTGAATTTGAAACTTCATATATTTTAATTTTGCAACTAGCAGAAATTGAATTTTATACCTTACACATACATATTTCAATATGATAGCCGTAAACCCTTTTGCCACTAAGCAATAATTTTGTTACAAGCGGAAATTGAATTTGAGACCAACATTTTATTACTAGCAGGAATTGAATTTGAAACCTCACACACACACATTTTAATGTGATGGCCATTTTGCTACTAAACAGTAATTTTGCGACTAGCAAAAATTAAACTTAAAACCTTACACATACACAATATTAGAGGTGGTAAAATGGGCCGGCTGGATCTTGGCTAGAATGAGGCACGGTTTAAGCGTACACGGATAAACGGACACATCAAACCAAGACACGTTATACAAATCGCTTAATAAAAGATCTAAAACGACTAAATAAATTTCTTAAACGTGATATCTTATATATATTAAAAAACTTAAATATATTATATAAAAAAAAATTCTTTAAAACGATCGTAATAATCTACAATTGAGAGAAAAAATGTGTCCGTTAGTGCCCATTTAAGTTTTCAATATGTTATATGTGTACACATTTCAAAAAAAATGATAGCAAATGTGCCCAAATCTTTTAAAAATGTGCCTATTTAACATATCTTTTTGCTTTTGATCACATTTTGACACCACTGCAGTATAATATGATAGCCATAAACCCCTTTCGCCACTAAACCACCGCCACCCCGAGTGGTTATAAGGTCGTTTACCAAAAGATTCGTTAGAAAGTGGCGGCTTAGGGTCGTTTGCCAATAGATCCGTTAGACAATGTGTTAAGGAATGCACATTTTACTCTTAGCCTATTGTTTTTGTTGGAGACTTCCTAATTTGACTCTTACAATATAATTTAGCCTGATATTTTGAAATCTAACAAATTTTAACTTGAAACATTTCTAAGTTGATAATATGTCAACACTTTGCGCTATACATTTGGACTTAAAAAGTAGTTCCGGAGAGTTTGAACCATAATATATCATTTCGATGGCATAAATATAATCATACATCCGAAGTTGTCTAAAAGTAGGTACACGAGTACAATTTCTATGCAACGAGAAGCGAAAAATTAGACGCAAATGAAACTTATTTTGAAGATTTAAAGCTTCAAATCTTCTATACAATTAGAAATGTAACAAAAATATGTTACAACATTATCAGATGCCGTTTACGGTTGCTACGCATAATGTCTACATAAAACGCACAACACACATGTACCACAGACTCGAAAGGGTGTATCATTATCACTTCATCGCAATTCAAAACTAAAAATCGCGAAGAGGAAATATCATATGCATATTTACATAGGTGAAAGTCCGTCTCTAAAAACAAATAAAACGAAACAGAACTAAGAAACAGTTTATATGATCATGTCGAGAAAACCAAATGCAGCTTCAAATCTTCAATGTTTCGGTGGTAGCTCAACAAAAGGCTTCTTCTCTACATCGACTCCAACTGATTTCAAAGACTCGGTATATGGCTTTGGGTGCCTGCAATCCAAAAAACAAAATCAGAACAAAAAAACAAGAACCATATGATCATGTTTGGAATAACTTATTTTGGAAATATCTTGGCTTCTTTCGGTTTCGAACAACATTCTATCAACTTATTAACTTTTGTAAGATTCTATTTGGAAGAGCTTAAGCTTAATCTTCCAAAATAAGCTATAATCCAAAAAACCTATTAGATGTAAAATAATCCATATGCGATTTGCTTATCCCAAACCGCCAACAGGTTTACAAATACCAACAAATATAATAAGCATCATTTAGGTTCTCCTAAATAAGCAACTTTAAACTCTTTCAAAGTTCTTAACTTCTTATGTACTCATTGTAACATTAAAGCTTATATAGCCGCGGCTTATGGCTCTTAATCTCTTATTGTGGCTTATTTTGAAACTTTTCGGCTTATATAAACTTATTTTGACATAATAAACTTATATACGCCAAAAACTTCAAAATAAGCCACAATAAGTGAGCTTATGAAACATAAGCCCAAAACCAAATAAGCTATAAGCCGGAACAAACACCCCTATAGTAAAGTATATTAGTTCCATACTCTGCGTATGTATCTCCACGAATAGGATCAGCCATGACTTCTTGTCTGTCTGCATCTTGCACATGTGCAATCTTCCTAAAGAACGACTTTTTAATGAAGTCGTTAGAGGCTTCAGCCACCTCATCCGGTTCAACGAGCTCAGGAAAAGTCTCTCTTTTCGACTTCTTTACGTATACATTTGGTGCTCTTGTTAGCTGATGTGTGGCAGTATACACTCCTATGCTGACCGACAAGGCAATCAACCCAAGGGAGATGTACACAGGTACATAGTCACCTTTTAACGACCTATACGATTTTATCACACATTTGAACAACACATTTGTTAGTACATCCTAATAACGGCATTTCATATACGAATAAAGGGAAAATAACAAAATAACCAATTTTACAAACCATATTACACCAAATACTCCATTTTTATCAAAAGAAGGTCAAACTACCCATGAAACTAGTAACACCTTGTGAACTTTTTTAAAAAAATCGCAAGACCTTAGGAATTTTTTTTCTTCGGAAAGTCGCATTTAGAAAACTAGCTAGGTTCACCTTGCTAGTTTTCTTTAAAAAAAAAGCTGTGATATAGGGCTAACTAAAGAGCAAAGTGAGACAATCGTAAATGACATGCAATCATTCTTCGCAAGTCATTTATGACATATATACTCTGTACTGAGTTATTTATCATTTAGGATCACTTTAGCGCTCTTTAGTTAGGTCTATTTATCATTTTCCTAAAAAATGTTAAAACCTTAATGTTTTTAAAAAAAAAAAAAAAAAAAATCTCAAGACTTGCTAATTTATAGAAAACTAACAAGGTTGGCAGGCTAGTTTAGTACTACAAAATGGCACGTTTAAGTGTTTTAACACCTTAATGTTCCATCTAGGCTAGGCTAAGAATATGTTTTTGATAAAATGGCACAGTTTAGTACAACAAAATGGCCAAAAGCAACTTTTAATGACCTAAACGGACAACGTGTTAGTTTTTTAGTCGTGATTAGTAAACATTTATTCGTTCTTATTGACTAAGAATAAAAAGGCGTAAAATAACTAAACTAAAAGTATTCTGAATGCAGTGTTTTAAAATCCGACCGGTCGGACCGGTAACTCGGAGACGATAACGAGTCATTGCTAGCCGGTTTTCTAGAGATTCAAAACCCGTATTTAACCACGGGTCGAACCGGTGACTTGGTGACGATATGCTTGCCGGTTTTCTAGAGATCCAAAACCCGGATTGAACCGCCGGGTTTCAATAGACCCTGGTCGAACCCAATGCATCAAAACCGGCCGGGTTTTTTATTTTTGTCCGTTGGCGACAGAATGTACTAAGAGGATGGTATTAGAACTAGAATTCAGAATATGATCAAAATGAGTTTAAAAGTGAATTAAGTAAACTATGGTCAGTTTAGTTTCCAACTAAGGTTGAACCAGTGACCCGATAACTTGAACGGGTCAATTAAAAACCGAGTTTCAAAACATTGGTAAATATTAGCATAATAAGATTTTCATAACTAGCAAAATGAAACATATATATTACTTTGGCTTAGGATCTTGGTGACCAAAACCTTGATCAGCTGTAGGAGCGTAAGCTTTCATCTTAGGAGAAGTTGATGTTGCAAACGTTGTCGTTCCTCTTGCTCTTAACATCATTGATTTCACCAAATTCTGTAACCACAAACATTAACTATTACTTTAAACACATGTATACACTTAAAAGGCTTAGTTAAAAATCAGTAAAATTAATGCAAAAATATACTTACACTTGCTCTTAGTGCCATTATAGTACTAGTATGATGGAAATTTGTAACTTTAGTTATTGTGAGTGTAAATAAGGATTTGTGGATAGATTTGTTGGGGTTTGGTAATGTATATATATTGGTGAAAATTGACACGCAGTTTCGAGAAGTGAGTATTAAGGACACGTGGCTAAGAGTTGATGAGTACTCCTTTTTTGGTGGAGAAGTCTGGAAGAAACACGTCGACTGACTCACTGTGCATGGAAACTTGAACCAACTCTCACTCTCGCCAATCGGATCATTAAAGGCGAATCAGATAATAGAAAATGTTACGTTGTTTTTTTGAACGAAAAAATGTTACGTTGTTGCTTCATTACTTTTTGTGTACAAAATACTTTATCGGACATTTGAGAAATCATAACGATGCATAAATTAGAAAAACAAAATATGGGTAGCATCTTTTTGTTGAAATTAAAAAGTGAGTTGAACGACGTATAGAAAGTGGAGATACGGTGGGACGAAAAATTGAAATAGAAAAGTAAAAAAGATTTTTAGCCACAAGTAAAATAGAGAATTTAAAAAAGATTTGAAATGGGTGATTTTGATTTTTTTTTAAACCCTTTTCATTTTTTCTTTTTTTTTTCTCATTTGATCTGAACTACCTTTGCTCAACAAAATGTATTACCAACACGTTTTTTGTATTCAAAGTGTGGAAACTGAAAATGGATCAAATAAGAAAGAAAAAAATGAGAAATGATACATGGACTTAAACTTAGATCTAAAATCAAGTGTCAGCATCCTGATGGTTGCAGACAGGGACTCACTTATTTTATAACCCATCAGGATAATTACGAGTGGTTTTAGGTCTAACTTTAAGCCTAAGTTTAGGTCCATATATCATTCCTAAAAAAAATTAATGTGAAATTAGTAAAAAATATTTTTAACCACACATTTCACATAAAAAGAAAATTTAAAGAAAAGACTAAGAAGTATTTTTGTGGGTGCATATAAAATATACAATTATGATTTCTTAATAATTTTTTTATTTTCATTTTACTTCTCATTTAATCTTAACGTTGTAAAGCGTCGCATGTGTTTATTGTTTAAAACTGAAAATGAATGGAGTCAAGTGATCTTAATTTACTTACTTCGGATTAAAAGATCTTTAACTTATAGATAAGTGGTCATAGCTAGTATTTTCTAAGTTAAGAGATAAATAAATCATGTTTGATTAGTGACATAAGTGTGAATGATTTATTCTAAAAAAACTTGACTGTGTATTTATCACCTCTAATTATCGATGACTGCATATTCGGAGAAGTTTATATTTGATTTAATACGAAGACACTGGAACAATTAATGGTGGGGTTTGTTAGCTATAACATGTTCAGTGTTTGGGACATCACTAGAAAGTAGAATCCTCTATGACACCAAGTCTTTTTTGGTACATTAAGTTGAAAGAACATTTGCCTCATTATTTTTTGAGAAAGTAATCCAATTTTTGATTGACACTTTAAGGTAAAAAGTACAATAAACATCATATGATATATATACAATTGTTTATAGCATAAAATGAAATGTGTTAATTAAAACTTGAAGTATGTAAATCAGTTCACTTATTATATATATATTTTTTAAAGTTTTTAGTTAGATTAAAATTAGAGTTAATTACATAAATCGTCCTTGTGGTTTAGTAGAAATTACGGATCTTGTCCTCATGGTTTTTTTTTAATGGTCTCGCCCGTGGTTTCTAATTTTACGGATCTTGTCACGTCTCGACCCGATCTCAAAAAGGACCTCCTCTGCAGTTACTCCCAACGCGAGGCTAACATCAGATTTTGGTTTTAACGATCGCTATACAAACCACATGGACGATTTATGTAATTTACTCCTTAAAAAAATAAAGTTTTTCTTTTTAATTTTATTATTCAAATTTTTTTAATTTTATTAAGATTAAATTTTAATAAAAACTTTTTTTTAATTTAATTTAATTTTATTAAATAAAAAATTAAAAATAAATAAAAAAAAAATTAAACCACAGGGACGAGACCCGCTAAAAAAGAAACCATGAGGACAAGATCCGTAATTTCTACCAAACCACAAAGACGATTTATGTAATTAACTCTTAAAATTATAAGCATAACTTTGAAATGCCAATATATTGTTGAAATGAATGACAAACTTCTCGTTTAGATATTGTACGTTTTTCTTCACTATAATTTCTTCGTTCTTAGTTAATTAACAAACATTTAATTTAGTTGTGATCTACTATGATTATTTTCTTGATAACAAAATGACTAAAATAACTTTTGTAAACTAATTAAACTTTGGTAATTTGTATATGGTAATCGGTTCAAGAAGTTTGCAATATACGGGGTTATAAAGGATTAAAAGTTATGGGCTCAACTAATTAAAATGGGCTGAGCCATATATTTCTATTGGACATGTGAATTGAATCAATGGACGGCCTTGTTTTCATTTATATGTTTGATTATAAGTAACCAAGTAGCGACTAGCGAGTAACATATGAGTACATACCGTTAGGTTTTACTAATCATAACAATTATTAAAAACAATTAAACATCATCAAAGCATGCAGCGAAAGTAATAGGAAAAATACTAATTGAATTAACTGAATAAAAGAATATGCGTACCTTTTAGCAATTCAAGAAATACACAATATCGAGAACAAGGAACAAAAACCCAAACCCTAACTTAGGGTTTAAAACCAATCGACCCAAAGAAGTCGAATACCAAAAATCCCACAAACACAAATGTATTTGTCCTTCGTTCTTGTACACACGTACTAATATCGATTTGATGTGAAAAGCTAGGTTCTTGAATCACAAATAAAACCAAACACTTGTTTCTTGGAGTTGAAAAAATCGAAACCCTTGGGGAAGGGTGGTAGACGATCGCCAAACTAAGAGGGAAGGAGAGAAGAAAGAAATTAGGTTTCTAAGTGATCAAAGGTTAAAATTATGAATACAAGGGTTCAGATTTATAGTTTAACTTAACTTGATGACCAAGAAACTCTCCTCCTGGGCTTTAGGGAGCCACAACCGCCATGCAACCCAAGAGGGTTCTAGAATTTTCTTGTCCACTAATTTCATCTCTAGTCCTTGTAGTTTACATTTAACGACCGTTAGTCTAACCTCGTTAAATATTAACTATCGTTAAGTTTTATTTCGTGACAAATAATTAATAATAATAACGTTTATATATATTAATTATTTTAACATCAAATATCATACGTAATGTGTGCAATCCCGAAGTCTCGAGTTCGAATCCGGTCATACGACGCATACTAAATTATATCCATAAACCTTTCAGCTCCCACTTGGATATTACTTAATATAGTAATGCCATTGGTTTAGTCTAGCCTAACACGCCAATGCCCCGGATCGAATCGAGTATGGTATCCTCGAAAACCATTTAATGATTCATCATTTTACTTATCCTTTTGCTACTAATACTACATTAACTATGAATATGGATCAAGTCATTTCATAAGTTAATATTCTCTTTTCGTTATATCCGATTGAACAAGATTACCAAATCATCTCGAACGTATTCCGATTGATCTTGGGTATGGCCATCTGAACATCTTGTCAACCCTACGAGTGGCCCAAAATAGTATTATGTTTTGAAACAAATTCAAAGGAACAAATTCTCTTGACTACAAACATAACTCATGAATTTTGTAACACTTCGAAAATAGCCCTTATAACTACCGCCACTTCACGGATAGCGTTAGACTATCTTACACAAGTGCACTACATTCATAACAGTTATCTGGTATCTCAAGTCTGAGGATAAACATTTCATGATTTACTTAATGACAAAGATCCATAAAGTATAATCATGTTAAATTGGGATCTGTCCTATATTCAATTCATTGAACATCATGTGAATCTGGTATGTCCCACACATCAATATACTTTAAGTATATTCTACCAAAACTCATATTTGTCTTTATTCAATGATATTCCCACATCATTGATTGACAACGGACTATTTAGAATAACATAAGTCATTCACGGATTAAACATGCAAATATAGGATATAATATTAAGAAAATGAAAAATAAACATAAACAACTATTTTATTTCATTAAAATAGTATTTGTTCATAACATCCTTTATCCAAATACTAATCACAGATCTGCATGAAACTACTAGCTAAACGAAGTCCTATCCCATCAAGATGATCGAGTAAGTTTTTCCTTTGCAAAGGCTTCGTAAAGGGATCACCTAGATTATCATATGTATGAACTTTGAGTAGATTGATTTCACTATTTCGACTTGTTCTCGAACATAGTGATATCGTCGAGGAAAATGTCCGCGCCTTCATGACTCTGTGCTCATTGGCAAATGTTATCGCAGCAGAGTTGTCACAATACACATTTAAAGGTAATTCGATTGAGGCATTAATCTGAGTCCGAAATGAATTTCCTAATCCAAACAACTTCCATCGCAGCCTTCCGAAGCAGCTATGTACTCGTGATTTCAGATTGACATCGCAGTGTAGTCGCTTCTTGCTCTTCCAATCAATCGCTCCTCCATTAATGACAAATACATATCCCGCTTGAAACTTCTTATCATCTTTATCGCTTGAAAGACGATCGCAAAAACTTGTAACATCAAGTTCTCGTGATCCGGATTCCCACCATACACTAGAAACATTTCTTTAGTAGCCCTTAGATACTTAAGAATGTTCTTAACAAAGATGCCGTTGTTTCACACCGGATTCTGCTGATATCGATCGGTGATATTCTGCAAACGCCACGTCGTGCCTTGTACATCTCACAACATACATGATAGATCCTACACCAAGCATAAGGAACTTTTTCATGTGTGCCACCTCTTCGTGTGTTGACAAGATAGTTTACTACTTAAGCCATGTTCAACTTGATCGGCAAATATCCCTTCTTGAATTATGCATATTGAATCTCTTCAATATTTTATCGATGTAAGTACTTTGGCTTAGTCCAATCAACCGCCTTGATCTATCTCTTTGAGATCTTGATTCCTTAATAAATGTTGCTTCCCTAAATCCTTCATAGAAAAGCACTTTCCAAGATAAGACTTTACATCTTGCAAACTTGGAATGTCTTTTCCCATGATCAATATGTCATCAACATATAAGATAAGGAAAATAACATTACTCCCACTAGCTTTGTGATATACACATGGCTCATCAAGATTTTGAGTGAAACCAAATTTCTTGATTTCTTCATCAAACTTCTTGTTCCATTGCCTTGATGCTTGCTTCAACCCATAAATGGATCTTTGAAGTTTCAGACACGCTTTGGAAATTTTGGATTCACAAACCCTTCAGTCGCGCCATATAGATGTCCTCATCTAGGCGACCGCTTAAGAAGGCGCTTTGACATCCATTTGCCATATCTCATAGTCATAGTACGCAGCCTATGGATATAAGAATCCTAATAGCTCTAATGTCCGCACAGAGAGAAAATGTCTCCTCGTAGTCATCCCAAAAGTTCGAGTAAACCCTTGAGCTACAAGACGAGCTTTATAGGTATGTACATTGCCATCCATGTCGGTCTTTATCTTATAGAGCCACTTACTCCAACTACCTTAGCATTTGGAGGTAAGTCAACCTCTATCCGCACTTCGCTATCTCTCATGGATTGCATTTCATTCATTGCGACTTGCCATTTATCCTTTTCAGACTCATCATAGCAGACTTTATAGTTAGCGGTGTTCACCAAGATCCCTAACATATTTTCCTCGCCTTCACGTTAAGACATAGGCGCCAGTACACGCAGTAGTCCTCATGGATCTACGAATGGGAACCACTTCAACTTGTGTGGAACACTCTGACTTTCGTGTTCTACTTTAGGTTGGCTAGTGTTTTCGTAAGGTGATGTATCTTCTTGATCATCTTCCGCATCATAAACTCTCTCACTAAATTCATGAGATATGAGATCCCTTTCAAGGAAGTCTCCATACCTAGCAACGATTACTTTGTTTTCGTGTGGAAAGTAAAAGTAGTGACCCATAGTTTCCTTTCGGGTATCCTATTTAAGATACACTTAATGATCTTTGTTGTAGCTTATCACCGAGTCACGCTTAACAAACGCCTCACAACCCTGCACCTTTAAGTAACACAAGTTGGGAGCTTTCCATACCACACTTCATAAGGAGTCTTATCAACCTTCTTAGTTGGAACCATATTCAAAATGCGAACATCGGTTTTAAAGCATAATCCCAAAAGGATAAGTGGAAGAGTTGTAAGATTAAACATTGATCGCACCATGTCCAACAATGTACGATTTCTTCTCGTGATACACCATTTTGTTGTGGAGTATATGTAGAAGTGAGTACTGGACAATCCTACACTCAAGAAGATAATCTTTAAACTCTTCGCTTAAATATTCACCACCTCTATCGGATCGAAGAGCTTTAATCTTCTTTCCTAGTTGTCGTTCTACTTCACTCTTGAAAACCTTAAATGTTTCAAAGACTTCATGTTTATATTTAAGTAAATAAACATAACCATAACGACCAAATCATCCGTAGGTTAAGAAGTAGCTAGCACCCTTCCTGACACATGTCTTAGTGGTCCACATACGCCAAGATGTATCACACCAAGAATATCATAAGCCCTTTCTAAACTATTTGTAAAAGTTTTCTTGGTCATCTTCCTAGATATGCAAGATTCGCATTTATCAAATGATTCATCATTGATATCTTGCAAAGCCCATCGTGTTGCGCTTTTGCATGCTTTCTTGCCTATATGAGCAAGTCTACAATGCCAACGATATGAAGAATCCAAATCACTTTTGATTCTTTTATTATTGATGCTAAAAACAAAATTATTTTTATCAATCACATTATCATGCAAATCAATTACAAACACACCATTTATCGGAATAACATTAAAGTAAAAACGTCATTTAAAGAAACCGAAATTCCATAATCAAGAATGTATGAATAAAACCAATATCTTTCAACAAGGAAATGTAAACGACACCCTAATTATGAAGCCAGAATGACAATCGCTCAAAGACAAGATTAAACCCGAAGGTAAAACTAAATCAAACGTTTTATAGCTTCAACAATCGCATGTGCTCCATTACCCACGTGTAGGTATTGTTGTCCATAGGTGAGCTTCCTTGCACCTCTAAGTCCCTGCAATGTATTACAAATGTGAATACCACATCCAGTAGCATATACCCAAGAATTTATTTTATGAGGAAAAGCAAATAATTTTATCATCAAAAGAGTACCTGAAGTGCTAGCAACAGTGCCAACATTTTTATACCTCTTAGTACGCAACTCATCAAGGTAGAGTGGACAATTCCTCTTCCAGTGTCCTACCTCAGTGCACCATGATAAGCTCGATCCTTTTAGGATTCTCACGCTTTTAGGGGTAATTTTGGTTCTTCACGATAAGCCATAACTTGTTTTCCTTATCAACTTTACCCTTACCTTTCCTTTTCTTGTTCGCTAATGCTTATTAGGCTTAGAAATCCTACCCTTTTGAATAGCAAGCACCGTAGGTGTAGGAGCCTTCTCGGGCAAACCTTTTCGTAGTCAATGAGTATTGCATGTACCTCACTAACTGCCTTCCCTGCAATGCATGTTGTAATCACAGACGAAACCATCAAACCCTTGTTGCGGATTTGTTGATAAGGCCAATTTGTATGTCATTGGGGTAGACGAATTGAGTCTCTCGAATGGTCCATGTAACTCATCATTTCCGCACAGGTACACAAGAATTCTCAAACTGCTTTTGCAAGTTTGAAGCCATACTTCCAAGCATAATGCAAAGCGACCTCATTATGTTTATCATACTGCTTGCCATCACTCGTGCTTCAAAGTAGTAGCATCACCGCAGTTCGTGGAGGACAAGGCGTAGTCAATAATCTAGTCTTTTGGCAACCTCAAGACAATTATGAGTCACGATACCAATCATTGAAATTTGCGTTACGGTCAATTTCTCTCGATCAAACATGGATTTGAACGACGAGGCTAATGCAAGAGATCTCGCTGAGCCATTTCTACATAAAATAAAAGTTCAAAAGTTAGTACTTTCGATAGTTCAACCATTCAAGAAAATAAAATACCCTTTGGTCAATATTCATATTAACCATAGAATTTTCCTTGAAACTAGGACCCTCATTATCATAGTTTCACCACATCAGTTGATCTGCTAGTGATGAAAATATAGAATAGGTAATTGTTGAAAAACAATAATTGACAAAGAAGTTTTCAATTCCTAGAAAATATGGGATTTACAATTTTGCCAAATAATTATATAAAACGTAAGCATGTTTTATCCCATATTGCACATAACGAATTTTTATTAGATATATTGAGGTCTTCCCCAATTTAATATTAATCAAACTAATTAAGGTGTATATCACTTAACAATTAATCAAAACAATAATCCATGGCAAAACATGCATGTTCCACAATGGATTTCTCATAACAATTATAATCCCAAGATACGCATATACATGGCACATAACAATTATTCATTAAAACCACATAAAATATACATGCAATCCTAGGGTTTCTACAAGTTTTACAAAAAACAAAACCTAATTAAACAAATTAAGGGTAATCGACCCTAAATAAAAAAATTAGGGTTTCAATTTTCAAAACCCTAGAAACCAATAAAAGCATGTAACAATCATAAAGATTCAATTTTTATGTGTTTCGATAATTAATTACAACATATTAACGGCTCGTGATGCCACTGTTAGGTTTTACTAATCATAACAATTATTAAAAACAAGTAAACATAATCAAAGCATGCAACGGAAGTAATAGGAAAAATACTTGTAATTGAATTAACCGAATAAAAGAATATGCGTACCTTTTAGCAATTCAAGAAACAAACAATATCGAGAACCAGGAACAAAAACCCAAACCCTAACTTAGGGTTTAATACCAATCGACCCAAAGAAGTCGAATACCAAAAATCCCACAAACACAAATGTATTTGTCCTTCGTTCTTGTACACACGTACTAATATCGATTTGATGTGAAAAGCTAGGTTCTTGAATCACAAATAAAACCGAACACTTGTTTCGTGGAGTTGGAAAAACCGAAACCCTTGGGGAAGGGTGGTAGACGATCGGTCAAACCAAGAGGGAAGGAGAGAAGAAAGAAATTAGGTTTCTAAGTGATCCAAGGTTAAGAATTATGAATACGTACAAGGGGTTTGTATTTATAGTTTCTCAAAACTTGGTGACCAAGAAAACTCTCCTCCTTGGGCTTTAGGGAGCCACGACCGGCCATGCAATCCAAGAGGGGTTCTAGAATTTTCTTGTCCACTAATTTCATCTCTAGTCCTTCTAGTTTACATTTAACGACCGTTAGTCTAACCTCGTTAAATATTAACTATCGTTAAGTTTTATTTCGTGACAAATAATTAATAATAATAACGTTTATATATATTAATTATTTTAACATCAACTCTCATACGTAATGTGTGCAATCCCGAAGTTTCGAGTTCGAATCCGGTCATACGCATATTAAATTATATCCATAAACCTTTCACTTACCAAATATATACGAGCTTCCTTTGATCAAGTTATATGCTCATTTAAACAAAGATTTAGTTATCCCTAAGCATAGAACATTTTTTATTATGTAATGACCAAATATATTTTTAACCGGGTGCACAACATTTTACTAAAGAATCAACTGAGCAAGTATTAGAAACACAATCTCTTTGCATCGACGCATTTAGTTTTCTTTTATTTCTTTTGTATTTTTTACAAAAGTTTATACTACCAATCAAAATTCAAATACATACCCAAATAAGGTAATTTGGGTTGGTTAATAATGACACTCAACTACTATAGTCAAAAGCAATTTAAGGAGGGGTATAATAAATTCGGTAAGTAAAAGAAATGAGATTAGAGCATGCCCAATCGTAACACAATAACATCAATAACACCGTCCATGTAAGCGCCACATCAGTTTTAACATTTCACATTAACATCCCCAAAAAACACCCACAACAATAACATCCCAATAACATCAATAACATTTCATATTTTCAATTTCAACCCCTAAACTAAAACAAACACTTTATTTATTAAAACACATATCACATTTAACATTAAAACACCAAGTACATTAAAGGTTAAACACGGATTACATTAAAGATACAACGCATACTGATGAAAATAAAACTACTAAAACTTAAAAAAACGAATCATCTGAGACCCAACCCTCAAAACTTGAAGGGGAATCAAACTCCACATTAAAGAGCCGATGCTCCATTATGTCAAGTAATTGTCTTGGAGGCACCGAGCTTCCCGTGCTTTTGCTCACAAGCAACTTCTTCACGCCTCGCCTTCCATAATCTCCCTACCGCTTTCTTCATCTTGTTCTAGTTCTTGGGAGGAAGCCTCACTTAACTCACTGGGGTGGTTTGAAGATCCACCGTGGATTGTTCAAGTGGAGTTGGAACAATTGGGAGGTATGGGATGTTTCAAACCCACCGGAAGACATTTTCCGGTGGTGTTGAGTAAACTTCAAACTCGTAGAGTTGGAAAGTGGATCTCCAGCAAGTGATTTGGAGTTGGAAAGTCGGTTTCAGGTAGCTTTTCCGGACTTGAAATTGCCGAGAAAAATCTTTGTGAGACATTTTGTGTGTCTCGAGTTGTGTGTGTTGTGTGTTCTAAACAACTCGGTAGAGTTGTATATATAAGCGAGTTGATTTGAGTTTGAATAAACCCGCCATATTTGATTTTTAAATTTCAAATTTGAATTTGAATTTATCCCCCTTTAATCGACTAGTATAATTTAAATTTAAATTTGAATAGGTTGAGGGGTGTAAGTGAAAATTTATTTGAAATAGTTTAGGGGGGTGAAATGAATTTTTTATTTATTTTATTTTAAGTTTAACGCGCGTTAGCCCTGTAACGCCCAGGGACTAACGGCGTGATAATGTTGCACTTCCAAGGGCATAACGCCACAAACGGCGTTATTTTTGCTTGTAACGGTGTTAGCGCATTACCTTTGGTAATGCTCTTACATCATGCTTAACTCTGTCTAAGTTTTTCTCATATTAATACGTTATGAGAAATGCGAGATTAGTGAGTCTCGTATTTTCATGGTTTTAAAAAGCGCGCAAAGGCTTCGAAAAGACGTGAATTTTGGTCATGCCGTCATGTCATGTCTTATGCCGCTTTATATCATATCTTTTTGTAAACTCGATATATATGAAATCTGATATAAATATATAAAAATTTTCATATTTTGTACCGCCTTATAAACGCAAAAGGTTCACTTTAACTGCTAAAATATGAGGATTAGTCATACCGTCACCTCGCCTCGCTATTATAACCTCTCATATTTTACTTAAAATGGCCTCATTCAAAATAATCAAACACTACTAGAAAAATATTATTAATAATTATTTTAACAACAGAGAAATCGTTGCTATAATTGTGTATTTAGCATCTATTTAGCAACAATTGTTAACAAAGTTGCTATTTTTTTAGCAACAAAAGTTAGTTGGTACTTCACAAAGATCATAAATATTTGTTGTTAATTTAGCACCACTGTAACGATTTTGTTGCATTCAATACACCACCGAATTAGATCAATTGATTCCTGCTAATCTCGACCGCCGCTAATTTTAGAACGCAACGAAATTGCAGTGGTTGCTAAATTAGCAACAAATATTTATGGTCATTTGTTAAAATACCAACTATTTTTTTTGTTGCTAAAAATATAGCAACTTTGTTAACAATTTTGTTGCTAAAATGAGATGCTAAATGTATAATTTAGCAACGATTTTTCTATCGTTGTTAAAATAATTGTTGCTAATTTTTTCTAGTAGTGAAATGAGACACAAACATTAAAGTATTTTTTTTTATCAAACTCAGAAAGGCTGTTTTTTCTTGAAGAAAAAGTTTGGAAGTACATAGTACATTTGTCTCCAACATATGAACATATTGTTTTGCTTTTTGTTGTTAACTTTGTCTTCACCCAAACACTCAAAGTGACACAACACAAGTAGCAGCAGTCATCCACGGTTTCAAAGGTTAGGAGGCTCTGTTTTATATGTACAGTTTCACTTATGTGTTGCTATTATGTTGATGATATGTGTCATTTCTTGGGTTGTTTGGATAAGCATATTTACACAACTAAAATAACTTATATTTGGGTTATTTAAGCACAATAAGCTGATAAAAAGTGTCTCTATAGAAAGGCTTAGGTGTTTGTTTCGGCTTATATAGCCGGTTTATGGCTTATTTGGTTTTGGGCTTATGTTTCATAAGCTCACTCTTAGTGGCTTATTTTGAAACTTTTCGGTTTGGTTTGTATAAGTTTATTTAGGAAATAAACTTTTTATATAAGCAAAAGTTTCAAAATAAGCCACTAAAGAGTGAGCTTACGAAACATAAGCCCAAAACCAAATAAGCCATAAACTGGCTATATAAGCCGTAAACTGGCTATATAAGCCGAAAACTTTCAAAATAGTCAAGTGTTATTAAAGAATCATTTGAAAATAAACTATTAACAGGTTTTATACAAACGCTAAGGGGGTGTTTGTTTAAGTTATTTGACTCGTTTAGAATCCTTAAGTTGGCTGTTGGGCTTATTTTACAGCTTATTGACTTATTTTCCATATGCAAGTCATAATAAGCTCGTAAGTCAAAAAATAAGCCGGAAAAATTTAGCTTGCAAAATACTATAAGCCGAGTCAATAAGCTTCAACAAACACCCCCTTGAATTGTTTTAAGCTTATATTTTGGCTTATGAAGTTATCTAAGTTCATAAACTCAACTTGATATTGAGCTTCTTAGCTTTTCAAAAGTTAAATAAGCCCATAAGCAGCACAAATAAGCTTTAAACACCCCCTATAAGCTGTTATTCTACTTTAGAAATCGCCATATACATATGCGGACTTAAATCAGAAATCGCCATATACATATTCTACTTTAGAAATCCATTTCATGTTTCACTTGTAATTTGTGTTGAGAACTATCGCTTAAGTTGTGAAGACATATTTCGGTTGGTAAAAGGGGGTGTTTGGGATTGCTTAGTTAAATTTGTTCGTTTGTAGACTTCTGAGTGTTTAGATAAGGAACTGCTGATGATTTGTAGAGAATATGGAATTTAAGGATATATGATGCCTTTTATTATTCCATCAATTTGCACTTATGGCTTATATATGGTTTTAATTTTGCATAACGAAAACTGTTTCATTGGACGTGCATTCATATATGCAACCCTAAACAGATGATGGGATTTAGTAGAATATGTTGTAACCAAAACTTAATGGAAGTTAAGAACTTAAGATAGCATGGTGTATTCAATAATGTGCTAGAGTATCGTAAATGTGTACTTATTCCGTTAATTTTCACTCATAACTTATATTTGTCTTCTTTTTAGTATGATGAAACCGGCTAATGGGACATATAAAGCATCAAAAGTTGGCTCAGAAGATGTTATTGGCAACATGCCTGAGAATGTTATAACGCATATTTTGGATTGTTTGCCCATACAAGATGCGGTGAGGACTGGCATCTTGTCAACAAACTGGAGGTATAAGTGGACTATGCTCACTCAACTTGTATTCAAGAAGGAGTTCTTTAAAGTTTGTCCCATATTAAATTACAATGAGGGGACTATAAGTAAGATTCTACTTCAGCTTAAAGGTCCCATATTAAAGTTTGTCCTTTGTATACCAAGTTACATGGAATTGAATGTTGAGTATGTTAGTTGTTGGGTTATGTTCTTGTCCACCAAAGGAATTAGGGAGTTCGATATCACGAGCATGTATCCAACACCACTTAAGCTGCCTAGCCATCTTTTCTCATGCCTAGAACTCATATATTTGCGGCTTCGTAACTGTTGTTTTCGTATGACACCTAGTTTCCGCGGTTTTCCAAATCTATTGAAATTACTCTTTTCTCATGTAAGATTTGAAAGCGGAAACATTGGTGAATTTATAACTCGATGTCCCTTACTTGAAGTTTTGAGTCTTGGCCAAAACTGTCGTTTCGGCAAAGTGAAACCAATTGAGATTGCAAAGCTCACAAGTCTAAAAAAATTACAGTTGCCATTATGTTACCTTGAAACTATGGCCATCACAAGTTCAAGTATCTTTCAGCTTGTAGGTTGTCTTCCAAAACTTGAAATGCTTATCTTGGATTTTTTTAACTGCGAGGTAATACTATCTGATTTTGTTGGTCTATGATATTCAATTTATAAATTATCACCGCAAGGCTTTATGATTAATTGTCTGCCTAGTTAATTGAAGTGTATCAGTTTTCTTCTTACAGGTTGTAGTAGAAGGTGTTGATAAGAAGCAGGTCACTAACACATTTCCTTGCCTCAAGACTCTTTTACTAGAGTTTCTGAATCTCAGCAGTCCTGATATGTTATCATTCGCTCTTGATATGATGTGGGGATTCCAGAATTTACAGACCTTTGAAATCGATGTTAGTCGAATGAATATGTAATCATATTGTTCAACTTAAAATATCATAGAATGTGTGCATCTGAATTCTGAAATACTCCATTTAATTTAATCTTGTAGGTTACATACAGAAATCGTAGGCCACCGCCTTTTTTTGAGCCTTCAGAGGTAGACTTCAGTCGATTAAGGAAGCTGCAGCTAGAGTCTGTGTGGATTGGCTGTTTTAGATGTTCAGAGCCTGAACTCCATTTGATAAAGTGTATACTTGCTTGTTCCCCTTTGTTGAAGAAGCTTGATCTTTCTCCTCATCATTCGAGAGTGTTTGGTGGTGAAAGAGGAAAGTCGAGGTTTGCTACAAAGTTGTTGCAATTCTATCGATCCTCCCCCATGGTTGAAATTTCCATCTTCGGGCTTTAGTATATTTGGAATCTAATTGGTTTATCCTATTGGTTTTGTGTAATTACATTCATCTATGGCTTAGGCAGACTCGATGGTAATTTTAGGCGGAACTTCTGTTTTTAATATGGTGACTGTGCCATCTGTTTAGGAAAAGTGTAGGGAGTTTTGAAGATGTGATCTTTTAGGTAATGAGTATGTTAATTCTAAAACTGTTGTTGGGTAAATTAGTTATTCAGATATAAATGTCTTAAATTAGTTATTCAGATATATAACGTGGCACGTGTGTGAAGAGCACATGAATCAATGCTCGATACATCAAGATCACTGGTGCCCATTTTACAACAGTAATTAAGAGAGCTCGCCCTTTGGTATTGAACTATTGATCCAGCTCTTTTATGTTGTAAAAGATGTGTAAGCTATAGTAGCCCCTTCATCGGCTCGGTCTATTTGAATCTGAATTCTATCTGTGAACTGTAACAAAACTGGAGAATCTAGATATTATGAAACCTAACCCAAACTTTTCTCTGGCCATAAAGCAAGCCGGCGCACGTTCAACTCTACCAATCATGACTCCATGAGTGGAAATTCATAAAAATGCAAGTTTGATAACTAGAAGTATCTGAATCAGACTTCATGTTGATGTTCATGACTTTAAATATAAGCTTGATAACTGGTAATGATGGGTTGTTGGGTAAAGAAGTGACTTTTTTTATATTCTTGTCATCAACAAAACTATAGCAGATAACCAAAGTTTATGATTAACAAATAGGTACATGTATTTGTATTACATCAATAACAGCACAATTCAATCCTTCCGAAAATAAAACACAATACAAACAAAATAATAGAACGCGCACTTCACAAGCTCTCAAAGACTCGAACTGAAAATAATATCAAGAAAAAAAGCACCTAGCCATAGTTGATAGATTTTACGCTCTAAAGCAAGCGAACCAACGGTTTAAGGGTGTCTGTGTAACGAAAGATTTAGCAAACCATAGACTTAATAACATAGAAACTAAAACCCACAACGAATATCATCATCATATGATGAGAAGCTCCAATGTGTGCATCACTTTTACGGGGTGTATTATTTATGTTTCCACCTCCGGTTCCCCTTCCTCCTCCTTGTGCCTTGGCTAACGCCACAATATCATCTTTCATGGATTCTTCAGTTTCATTCCAATTTAACACTGCATAGTTAATCACAGTAACTTATTATAAGGTTACAATAGGATGCTAAAAAGTAAAGCCTAAGAACACTTACCTCGAGATTCTTGGACTAGGCCTAGGCTTTTGAATGTTCAGTCGTCGCATTTACTAGAGATAGCCTTGATGGGATATTGGCACAAAGTAGAACCATGAGTAACCAACAACAAATATTTAGCTTTGTTATTTCCATTTTGATTGGTTCACAAAAGCCGGAAGTAATTGGATATATAAGCTTGTAGGATGTTGACTAGAATCGATCCTATCTCAAAATCTTATGCTAGAAGTTAAGAACGTTATGCTGGATAGTGGTATTAGCACAGGACATATTCGCTATTGAACTTGGAAATATATGAAAAGTAGTCATTGTATATTGTATAAACAAATCATACATGATACTAAAATATAATTTTTCATCCTCGTGTTTCACATTACTATGGTTTTTCCTAGTTTTTTATGAATCCACACAAACATACAAAGTGAAATGAAAGAATAAAATCAATGTAGTATTTGTCAAATCAAGCATACAGCTTAAGGATGACAGCAATGAATGTAAGAGAAGAGCATATGATACCATTTTCATCTAAGGGTAAATATGAAGCTATGTTTTGTTTTAGTTTGTGGGGTTTATAAGGGAATCACATAAATTCTATAAACCTTTATCAAGACTAAAAAAATGAGCGATTTTTTCAAAAAATGTTTACAAATATATAAATTTCCATGTTTGTTACCGTATAACTGAAATCGACTAAGCAATGTGATCATATACCTAAACAGATCTTATAATTGCAATTCATGTTGGTGTTGTCCGATACTGTTCAAAACCAAATATATCTCATCAGTTTGAGGATGCAAATCATCACCAGCCACAAACTCATGTGTAGCACCATCTAACTGAATCAAACTACAACCGGCATTTTTATTGACCCTCCTTGAATCCCTTAAACTTCTTATCTTTGTTAAGTCATCCCACCGCTTAGCATTTGCGTAAATATCAGCCATTGTTGAATAGACTCCACCATCTTCAGGACTTATTTCCATAATATGTTCAGCGGCTCTCTCAGCAACTTCAACATTTCCGTGGAGTCTACACCCTCCAAGCAAACTTCCCCAAACGAAAACATCACCCGACATTGGCATGTTCTCTATCATATCACTCGCTTCTTTGATTAAACCAGCACGACCTAGTAAATCCGCCATACACCCGTAATGTTTAAGCTCTTTAGGAACTCCATAAAGAGACTCCATCTCGTCAAAAAGCCCTCTTGCTTCATTTATTAAACCAGCATGGCTGCACCCAACCAACACACCTAGAAAAGTCACCCCATCTGGTTTAACTCGATTTTTCACCATCTTGGAAAAGTAACTTAGCAACATATCCCCATGACCATGCATCGCAAATCCAACAAGCATTGCATTCCAAGTGAACAAATTTTTATCCTTACTCGTTTCAAATATCCCCATAGCAGTCTCTATACACCCACATTTCGCGTAAAAGTCCACCAACGCTGTACACAAGAACGAATCTATCCTAATCCTACTCAGTTCAATATACTCATGCACTTCCTTCCCTTTCTCCAACTTCCCAACACGCCCAGAAGCACCCAAAACCGCAACCAACGCTATATTATCAGGCCTCACCTTAAGCTCCATCATTTGATCATAAATCTCCAAACACTCATCAAACCTTTTCACTTGCACATACCCCGCCATCATCGTCCCCCACGTCGTCGCGTCCCTAACACTCCCACCCATCTCATCAAACACTCTCCTCCCACTTTCAATCTCCCCACATTTCACCAACCCATCAATCACAACATTATAAGTAACCACATCTCTCACATCACTTTCATCAAACACCTTACACCCATCCCAAACACACCCACAAACACAATACACATGGACCAAATTATTACAAACAAACACATCACATAATAAAAACCCAAACTTTATCAAATGGGTATGCACCATTTTGCATAAAGATTCATTTTTCATCATTGCAATAGCTTTTAAAAGAAAGGGGAACGTATGGGTATCTGGCGAAACACTTTTTCGACGCATTTTCGCGAAGAAAAGTAGCGCGTTTTCGGGTAAATTTAAGAGGGTATGTGTTCTTATAATGGTGTTGTAAGAAAAAGGTGATGGGTTGGTAATGAGGTTAAATATAGAGAGAGGGTAATGGTGAGGTTTATGTGTCCTCGGGTAAGGGTGTGACTGTCTGCATTCTGTAGCGACCATGTTGTTAAAAGTGGTTAAGAGGGTTATTAGGAGGTTTGGTGAAAAGAGGCCTTTGGTGATGATTTGTGCATGGGTTTGGTGGATTTGTTTTATGGTTTTGCATTGGGTTTTGAGTGTGTTTAGGAGATGTGTGGAGTGTTTGCAGTAGATCATTGGGGTTTAGGACTTAGGTTCATGTCTTTGAGTTTCAGTTTAAGTTTGAAATGCAGGATTCAAGAGGGTATACAGTGTTCAGTAAACACTATTGGGTGTTTGTTTTTCGGCTTATATAGCCGGTTTATGACTTATTTGGTTTTGGGCTTATGTTTCATAAGCTTATTTTTGTGGTTTATTTTGACACTTTTCGGCTTATATAAGTTCTTTACGGCTTATATAAGTTATGAACTTGTATAAGCCGGAAAATGTCAAAATAAGTCACAAAAGTGAGCTTATAAAACATAAGCCCTAAACCAAATAAGTTATAAGCTGAAACAAACAACGCCTAAAAATAAGCACTCTGTGTTTAGCATTTTGGGTCGGGTTAAAATTGACAAGTTGAATGATAATCAGATATTAAAAGCTAAATTTCTTTAAAAGTCAAACGGGTTAGTTAGGTCGATCCGTTAACCCACCTCTAACCCGTACATACATTAGACCCAATCATAATTCATTTTATTTTTGTATAGATATTAGGTCATGTTTTATGTCAGGCCGGATATTTTCATCAAACTTATATTACTAGTTCTTATTTCTACAAATAACAACTTCTTATTTCTACAAATAACAGCTTAACAAGTTTAGAACACATTGGTAACTCTATAATCTCTCTATGGTCTTTAGTCTTTACTGTTCAACTAATTTACTTTCAACTTAGCAATATAAGCGTTCAGAATAATTGACATAATGATTGTAAGCAAAACTGATTTATGCTCACATAGTCACGTCCCTAGAGGGACAAAAGTAGTGGGGTGTTTATCGATTCGGTTATCAGGTTATTCGTTTTGTTTTGCTTTGATTATTTCGGTTAAATTTGTTTAAGGTAAAATCAAACGAACAGAATCGAATTCAAATTGGATTAAACCGAACCAAATATCGAATTTGAATTTGGTTCAATTTTCGGGTTGACCATGAATAAATTGAATTACATAATTTATATATTTTTTTCATTTAATTATATAGTTAGCACAGAAAAAACTTTCAAGCTTAAAAAATGTTACATTTAGCCTAGAAAACAATTTTAATGCTATAAAATATGGCAAAAGTGAATGTGTGGCTGTATTTTATGCAACCTTAGGTGTAAAACCCCCTAATACTACGTCGTTTTAATTAAAACCATATCACTCATCTCCAACATCAAAAATCTTTTTTATCTGCTGTTTAAAATCACAAATAAAACCCTAATTCACACTCATCTCCAACATCAAGATACCTCTTTATATGCTCTCTACAATCACAATTAAACCCTAATTCGTTCTCAACACTTTCGTTATTTGATCACATGATTCAGGTACGTATCTCATCTCTAATATTGTTATTAGAACTTCATATAATTTATACCAACAATTGCTTGTAATCTCTTTTGTGATATAAAACATATGTTGTTATTTGTTTTCTATGAATTACATCTATCATGAAATTTTATGCTAATAGAGACTTTTATTAGCAGCTAAATGGTACAAGATAATCCATCAGGAAATGAACCCACTAATGCTCTGTCAATTGATGATATCGATGTAAATGGTTATTTGATCAGCAATGTGGAACAAGATAATGAAAGTGACAGACCATATGATGTTGATGTAAGTCAAAGATGGGATGAAGAGGGACCAATTGATGGCAATATTATTGGGAAGGCGTTTGATACGCCTGATGATGCTTATACATTTTATAATCAATATGCCTTTACACATGGATTTGGTATACGTAAGCATTGGGATTATAAAAACAAGATGACTAATGAGATTTATAGAAAGTGGTACGTATGCAACAAAGAAGGTTTCAAAAGTGTGAAGGATGATGGTACAAGTGTGGATACTAAGAAACGTCGTAGAGATGTAAGGACCGGTTGTCAAGCAAGACTTCGAATTACAATAACAAAAGATGGGAGATGGTGTGGATTTTTTGATGATACACACAATCATGATTTGAGCACAACACCTACGAAAGTAATGAAACATCGCTCACGGAAGTTTCATCTTCTATGGCATGCAAATCTCTTATGTTGGAACTCGCCGATCCGGATGAGACCTTGTCATGTCAAAAAGTCAGAATGCAATGAAACCTCCATATGTCGCCGATGTTACCTCAAAACAATGTTCGATATTTTATCCGAGCAACGAAAAGAATACAAAGGTAAGGAGTTTTATGGACTTATTAAACATTTTCAAGATAAGGCATCGTAGATATTAACCAATATTTTAAGATCGATTTGAATAGTGATGGGTCTCCTAGAAATATATTTTAATGATGGAAGATCACGTGATGCCTATATTAAATTTGGGGATGTTCTTGTGTTTGATGTTACGATTTGACCAACAAATTTAAGTTTCCATTTGCGCCATTTGTTGGGGTGAATCATCATGGTCATCTATACTCATTGGTGCCGCATTGCTAGAAAATGAAAAGGAAGAAACTTTTGAATGGTTGTTTGAGCAATTTTAGTGTGCATGTTTGACAAATATAGCTTCAATAATAACGGATCGAGGATAAAGCAATTTGCAATGCAATCCACAAGTTTTTCCAAACACTCGACATCGTTATTGTTCATGGCACATTAAGAAACACCAATCGGAAAATCTTCACCATTTAAAGCCCGTTATGTTGATTTCAATGAATCTTATAAAAATGGGTAAAAGTGACACAATTGAAGAATTTGAACCCAATGGGATGTTATACGTGATAAGTATAACCTCGAAAGTAGTAATTGGATGATGGATATGTATGACCAACGAATATTGGGTTTGGTCTTTCTTGAAAGATGGGTTTTTTGGGATGACAACAAGCGGACGATGTGAGAGTATTCATTCCTTTTTGATGGATTTGTTAATTCTAACACAATGTTGAACTAATTTGTAATTCAATATGATAAAGTCACAACTCTCAAGAGCCGCAGAAGAAGATGAAGACTTTAAGACTATGAACTCGAGGGCGCTTCTTTCGTCAAGGCATCCAATAGAAGCAAAAGGTGTAACTTGTTCATATTCATTACGCTTATGTTATTCACCCTTTTTCTATTATTCATTGTGTTTCGTGTACCTTGATTTTGTAGGTAAATGTTATACTAGAAAGATTTTGAAAAATTCAAAAGGAATGGAAAGAAGCAACCAACAATCTAACTCACGCCACTTTAAAAAGAGTCTAGAACAGTCACTTATAGTGTCGGGCAATTGAACGTTGAGAAAAATATGGAGGATCGTCAAGTTTAATTTCATCGAATAAGGTGGATGTCACATGTTCTTGCGCTATGTTTGAAACATATGGGTTATTATGCAAGCATATCCTATATGTGATGAAAAGAAGCATGTTGAAACCCTTCCCGATCAATACATTTTACCTAGGTGGACACTTGATTCCGTGTACAAGGTTGGTAATGATAGTATCGAATCAAAGAAATAAATAATGAAAGCGGTTAGTGCCTTAACTTTATGGTGTGTGCATTCTAACTCGACCAAAGCGATCGAACAAGCAAAGGACCGCCTTCCGAAATAACGAGGCTAAACACTATGTTGGTGAAATTTTAGAAGACCAAATGAGTCGGAAAAAGGCAAAAGAGCCTGAGAATGTTTATGAGGATAATTCTGTTGGGGTTTCTCAAGTAGATAAGATGCCTCAAATATCTATTCGGGATCCTGTTGTTCTTCCTAGGAGAAAAGGACGACCAAAAATTGCAACAAGAATCAAACCTCCCATAGAACTACAAGGGAATAAAAAGAAGACTTGTTCGTATTGTCATGGATTGGGTCACAACATCACGGGGTGTCCAAAAAAGAAGGTATTCTTGGTAAAAATTTATATTTGCATATGTAACATTTATTTTAAGTTCTAATTTACATATGTATTTGTAGATTGACGATTTGCAAGGAAAAAAATGACCATTGTAGTGCTCTTTTGGCAAATACTACTCATGGAGTGAAGAAAAAGAAGATATAATGTTGAGTACTTTTGGTGGAATTATACCCGTGGTTAAAGAGAAAGAAGACATCTTGCCATGCTATTGTGATCGGTCAAAACAGTTAATATGTTGTGTATTTCTGTATGGGTCTGTATTTTTGAATGACTGTAATTGGATGTCTTCTTTTCTATGTAATGAAATAGTATTGATATTTGCCCTTTTATAATGACTAGTATGTTGTTCTTTTGTTTAGTTATTTTCGCCTTTTTTGAAATACTGTGCAGCATCATCAATTCTTAGCAGCAATTTCATTTCAGCATCAGTATCATTTTGTGGTATCCTGTGATGGTCCACATAGTTAGTGTGGTCTTATTTTTTCTTATATTCAGTTTTTGTTACAGTTTGCCAAACACCCCTTTAAGTTATGGTAAAACTGTTTTTGTTACAGTTTGCCAAACACCCATTTAAGTGGTCGATGAAACTTGTACATATATCTTGCCAAACACCCCTTTAAGTTATGGTGAAGTTTTTTTATTTTTTATTATTTATTTATTATTTTTTTTTAAAGTTGACGGGATGAGACTAACTGATTCACATTACCTAAAAACCTAACTGTTGAATGACCGTAAATGGGTCAAATGTAAATGGGTCAACAACAAATATTATGCAGTCCCACTTCTGTGGTTTAGCAGTGGTTCAGTCCCACTTCTGTGGTTTAGCAGTGGTTTAGCAGACCAGGTCTGCAAGTTGTGGTCTACTAGTATTTTGGCAATTCAAGTCTATCAATTTGTTGGATATTTTGAAGTGATATAAGAAGGAATATGATTGCAATACGTACTTTATTAAGTGAATGAAAGTGTGCCTATATATAGGCATTACATGCAACAAGGAAATTGAATAAGTAAAAGATCTGTTGAGTTACAACCTCACAGATTACTAGCAAAATTTGCAGACTAATTCAACACACCCTCTTCATTCGAATTTGGCCAGACCCAACTTTGCACAGAATTCTTCATGCTTCTTCCTCATCAGACTTTTGGTGAACAAGTATGCAACCTGTTGGTCCGTGGTGTAGCCTTCCAGCTGAACTTCCTTTTTGCTAAGCAATTCTCGAACAAAATGGTGTTTGATCTCTATGTGCTTGGCTCTACCATGAAAAACTGGATTCTTAGCTAGCAACATCGCGGACTTGCTATCACAATAAAGAGTAGTTGCTTAACTTTGCTCTTCACCCAAGTCACCTAATAACCTTGAACTTTTCAAAGGTTTCTGACGAGACGTGTAATGTGCAGACAACAAAAGCAGAGACAGGAATGCACTTGCCACAAAGATTGCATCAAACCATCGATGGTAGAAATCGAACTGAATGTCTCCACCCAATACATATGTAATGATTACTCTGCAAAAGGGTATCATAAATTGAAGTTATTTAGTTTATGTAAACCAGTGTTGGCAAATTTGAGCCATTGAATTGGGCGATTTGGGAAATATATTATCTCAAACAGGTCAGAATAAAAGTTTAACTAAAAAGGGAACAAGTTAAAATTTTCAATGCATACGACCTCCTCGACTGCTTTAGATATCAAAATATAGATTGTTATACTTATATTGTAGTCTTTATAATCATTTTTAACACATTTATTTCTTCATCAATGTTTAACGTAAAGGACAAGAATATAAGTTGTCCTTTTGGACCATTACACAAACCAGACGATAACTGAAAGCGACATGGTATGAAAACTCTCATGCGAAGCACTTTGAGTACTAATCTACATAAGTATGATGTGATATAAAGCTCAAGCTCAATCAAACCAACATCCGAAAAAGCTTAAGTGATGAATGTACTGCACTCATTTGCGTGCTTTTTCTAATCAAAGATAATAGAAGATACAAAATACACCCCCATGATTTCGGATATGAAAAGCACAACATTGCTAGACGATCCACTACCAACTCTAGAAACCGCAAAGAAGAACTGCGTGCAAAAAAATTAAGAAATTTTGTAACAGAGGGTGTCAAGATTTATACAATGCTTTTATTTCAGGTTACCTCAAAAACTTGGGAGAAAATGGCTAGCTATATTTATATGTACAAGTATTGCAACATCAAGTTGCTTAGTCTCAGTAATCAATAGATAAAAAGGCAAAATCTATAAAATATGATTCGAAAAAATGATTGTCCTAGATGCGACAAACCCAACTCATTTACTTATAAATTGGCTGATTCATACAGTGCATTAATAGGAGCATATTATATGTCTTTCAAAACCCTTCTAATATGATTCTTCAAACACCTGATATTTGTTCTTCGAAAACCTTTTGAGGTGATTTTTCAATCACTTGATATGCATATCATCAGGTACACGTGCTCAGTTTCACTAAGACATTTCATCGAACGCTTTGTATGCACTTACACTCGACATTAGTTAGTGAATTCATGTAGTCATTTACCTATTGCCAACATAGAAAATCTCAATCTAATGCACTCAAATATTGCAAATCAGTATCAAAAACATAAGCTAAATTGTTACCATTCTTAATGAAATAAACCAAATATTGGCATAGCAGGAAAACAAAGTATTAGAATTGAGAACATTAACTCGTGTATTAGAGATTGAAGTAGGAGAAGAACTAAAATCAAAGTGAATCCATAATGGAATTGAAGATTGAAAGGAGCACACTGAAGTTGAAGTCAAGAAACTAGAAGTCACTCTTGGTCTCCTTTTCTTTTATTTAAAATGATGTACTTTTGTGGTTCTACACTTAAACTTACCTATGTAATGACCAAGACATTCCCCTCCCCCATAAAATATATATATTTATGTGAATTCGGTTTTGATTCGGTATGGTTTTTGCCAAATCATATTCAAACCGAAATCGAATATTTAATTTGATTTGGTTCGGTTTGACAAATTCAATTAAATTCGGTTGAATTTTGGTTTCGATCTCGATTTATGAACACCTTGGGGCGTTTGGTTGGGGTAATTTGAAATTTTAATTTTAAATTTAGAAAATTTAAATTTTGAGAATTTAAAATTCGAATTTAAAATACCTTCGCATGTTTGGTTGACGAAATTTATAAATATATTTTTATTTTTTAATATAAATTTCATAAATATTCTATTTAAAAGTTTATTAAAAAATTTAAAAAGTTTATAAAAATTTATAAAAATGTTTATAAAAATTTATAAAAATGTTTATAAAAATTTATAAAAAAAAAGTTTATAAAAGGTTCATATAAAAGTTTTATAAAAGAAGTTTATAAGAAATTTATAAAAATACTTTATAAAAAAAGTTTATAAAAAATTTCGAAAAAAAGTTTATAAAAAATTTATAAAAAAATAGTTTATAAATAAAATTTATAAAAAGTTTATAAAAAAAATCATAAATATTTTATTTAAAAGTTCATAAAAAAAAACAATAAGAAAAAAAGTTTATAAATTTTTTTCAAGTAAATTAAAATTTCTCACTTTTTGGGCGATTCTAATTCTCTTCATTTTGGCGATTCATTAATTGTAAATTACTTCAAATGCCTCATTTGAGTTACTAAAACACGATATTTCTTGAATCAAACGCTAACGCCTCCAATATACTTCAAATTACCCCAACCAAACACCCCCTTAGACAAAAGAGGCACTTTGAGAAGGCAACATAATGGGCAAAAGTCCAGAAAAGCCCAAATAATGGAGTAGGATTAAAAGCCCAAGCCATGTCAGAAGTATACATTTTAAAAAAAATAAAAGAAAAACGTGGACGGCAGGATTCGAACCTGCGCGGGCAAAGCCCACATGATTTCTAGTCATGCCCGATAACCACTCCGGCACGTCCACTTTCTTGTTAATCTCTCTTCAATCAGTTTTATGTTCTTTTTTCTTTAGTCAAATAAGCAGCATTTTTTCAAATATAATTTTGTTTAGCTTATGTTCATAGTTGAACAGAAAAAAAAAAAAAAAGCAAAAACAAAGACAATTATTTTATATTTTAACTTGTTCATATTAGATTATTTCTTATTAGATCATGCATACATAAATTGTTTTAAAAGTTTAACCTATATATGAATTGCTTTTCCAAAAGATGTGAGTAATGTGAAATAACTTTATGTTTATAGAAAAAAATGACACACTCCTGTAACCTTTTGTTTTGTAAAGGGTGTGTACTAGCTTATCCATTAATCTCCTTTAATCCATCATTGCCAACACTCTGTGATGTGTCCATGTCGTGGATAACCCTTTGCTTTTCATTACTTCATCATACCCTCAATCAAATTTAGATTTGATGATCTCTTAAGTAAATATTGATAGATATGAGTATATGTCTAATTTAAATAAAGAATGTCAATTTTACTAATACATACGATGTCATAAGCTTCGTTTCTTTAGACCACTCTTAGTTTATTGTCATACGCAATTAAATTTTACAACTTGCGTTAATACGCGAGACTAAAAACCAGTGAAGTAATAAACTGATATCATATGTCAACTTTTTAATAAGATTTTTCGTTATAAGGCATAAGACCACGCGGGGTGAGCTATAACACCACCACCCCACGTGGTGGGTGGTTCTTTGTGTTGGTTTGGTAATGGTGATGACCGAATCGTTCGTGCACAATCGTTTGGTGATGGTATGTAGGTTAAAAAGATAAAGTTGTGTTTGTTTTTGTTGGGTGTGTTTTAAGACGTGTTTTGTATTTAGAGAAGAAAAGAAGAACTTGTGTGAAGAAGTGGTAAATATGTTTTGTTTATATGCTCTGCCTTTGCAATTTTTTAAATATTTTTCTTACTAATATATGAGAAAAATGTTGTTTAATTTTATAAATGTAAAATATTTATGTAAAATGTAAAAGTTTAACTTTTGTTAATGGTTAGTGTCAAATTACAAAAGAAAGAAAAAAACAAATAGTCTACGACTGTTTAGTGATGAATTTAGTAAAAGAATGAAAAATTAATGTGACGCTAAAGTAATAGTGATGTTATTACCGCATCCCGTTTAATATAAATAGTATTGTACGTTTTTTTTCAAGAAAAAAAAAATATTATGGTAAGTGTAAAGAAATTTATTATCAAAATCGACACTGACATATTAGAATAACCAAATTTGACATTAATTCTTTTCATTATCAAAATTTACTCTACATGCGGCAGGAAGCAAACTCATTCACAAGAAGTGAGCAAAACCCATCTCAGCAGCATCAGATGATCCCCATCTTTAAGATATTTGCGCATACAGGTCGGATTACATTTAGTTTAGATAAAAATTGTAGATTTCATATTGCAACTTACTAAAAAAATAATAATAGTATTGTGAAAATGCGCAAAAAAAGGACGCGCAAAACTTTTTGCTTGCACTTGTCTGTGTGCCACTATATCACTATATCAACTATTCAGAAGTTGATTACTCTTTGTATTTGGTAACAAGGTTATCAAAACTCAAAAGGTCGGAAATTTCCACAATGTAAAGTTTCATGCATATAGGTCAAAAGAAGAGTCGTGTCACCCACTCATTAGTTACTAAAATACGCATCAAGATTCTTTCTTTTGGATTTCTAAAATTGTGGGTGATGAGTTAAGCAAACTTTGTTCAAAGAAAAAAAAGTTAAGCAAACTAGACAACGATAAAACAAAAAGATAGAGACGAAATAATTAAGATGCATGTTATAACAAATTTCTTTATAAACATATAATGCTATCATGGCAATACTTTTTCTAGAAAAAACATACTACTGTAGATAATGTTTATATATCTAAGTCACCTCACTATGAGGGAAAGAGGCTCATCAAGATTCTTCTTGTTAGAATTCTTATCTTGACTTCTTAAATGATGAGTCAAAACAAATTTTCATGCCTAAATAAAGTGGTGAATTCTTATCACACGTGGTGGGTGGTTCTTTGTGTTGGTTTGGTAATGAAGTTAACATATCTAAAACGTTATTAAGGGTATGTTTATGAGTACTGATAGGGATACCTAGTTTATATAACTAAATTCATGCCTAAATAATTTATCATGTGACACCGGAAATGCAATATTTTTTCATTCATAATTCTCATAACATGTGTCGTGATTTTAGAGTTAGGCATATCTTTAAGCATTAAACTTGGTCATTCAAACCATTTTCCTATGTTTATAAGTTTACGTAACAACAATACAAATCCACTTATTAACAAACATACATGTTTTAACATGTATCTTTTGGATTTCAAAAATGGTATTTAAGGTCAACTGTTTATAACTTGAGGCAAAAACAATACTTACAAGTCAACTAATTAACCAATTTTATGAGGAGTTTTGGATATTACCGTTAAGATTTGCATGTTTCTGGCAAGTTTGATAACCGTTGACCGCTATTGATCAAGGTTGACCAATTTGTTTGTCTGATTTACACAAATCAGAAAAATTGGTGGCTTTGTAGTGTCTAAGAGATGATTAATCGGCCTTGCAAGCTTTTTTTTCAAACACCACTTACAAGTACTAATTAACAAAGATACGTGTTTCTTTTGGATTTCTATTCTGGAAAATGGTATTAAGGTCAAATGTTTATAAGTTTAGGTGGTAAAAAGGATGTCACCCCACTAATTATTTAGTGAAGACACTAATCAAGATTCTTCCTATTAGGATTCTTGTTTTTGATGAGTTGGGTGGTCCAAACTATACTTACACATCTATATCACCCTTTTATTATTCTCCTCCATTTTGTTGCTAATAATTAACCACTTTAACTAACTTTTCCTCTTTGTTAATCTTTCTTATTTTCTTCTTTTGTCTTTGCTTAATTCTTGATCTCAAGTGAATTTTTTACTGCCTGCATGGTAGAAGTTACTCTAAAACCATTATCTATATCTAGATTTCTCTATAAAAGTTTTAAGCTTTTCAGAGACCTAAAGGGGTAAAAGATAAGGGGCATGGCAACTTTTAGCTTATCAATGGTAATCACGTTTGAAAGAATAAGATAGTATATAAATCTATTAGTGGTGCATGATTATAAGGCTAAATTTGAGAATAAAGACAAGGGGGACCATTAGGAAAATTCCATTATCGATATCGGTCTCTTTCTACTTTTCACTAAATGACTAACTGCGACTTATGGTGCTATATATTCACACTCATTGAGACAGATAAGTGTGTACCACATCAGCTATCTATCAGTGAACCTAAGATGCAGGCGAAAGAAGAAGAAGAAGGAGACGATGATGATGATGATGGCATTAAGGGAATGTGAGCAGCAATACCCTTCTTAGTTCGATTGCTTTGTGATCGAATGGATTAGGGGAAAGGGAGGATAACACTATAGAGGCAAGTCAAAAAGGCTAAGGGAAGGTGATGCCTTTCTTCCAGCAGTTTTCGTGAAATTATTTCGTGTTTGTATGTGTTTATGTTTTGTGTTTGTTTAAGTGTGTTGTCACTTGTCAGTGAATGTTGTAGTTTATGTCATGATCTTTAAGATCATTGATGATCATGTTGTAATATGGTATGTTGTTCTTCTTTAGTTTTCTATGGTTTTGATGTTGTATTGATATCAATCCATGTGTGAAATCATAGCTATCTTCCCCCCTAAACTCCATTAATACAAAACTTCTTATTTTGAGATTTCACTGATCTTGCTACATCTACCATGTGCTTAAGCATTCGCATAGTAATGTCGAATCGCTGATCTTAACTACAAGCTATCATGGGCACATTACAGCTGATAAAACTTTGAAAGAACAATATGGTTTGAATTTTTGGATTGTTCTAAGTCTCAAAGTCAAACAAACTTGAATACAACGTTTTGTCAACTTGAACTGTTTGAAATAGTAGGTATCATAGCTTTCCTTGATGGTTAAGCAAATGCAAACAAGGCAAAACAAAATAGGTGGTGGAAATTGACCAAATGGGGGTCGGGAGAATTTCAAACATAGAACAGACACATTTAAAGTAAACAGTGTTAAAGAAGACACGTTGCGGGTAAAAGATGGTGTATGATGCAGCGGTATAACAACGATTAACTAATTTATCTGCAGAAACTATTTGTAAGGTGTCTTATGATAACATGGGCATATAACCTTGTCCTATGGCATCCCAACAATGTACAAAGTGATACCAACCTAAATTCCGCACTATCCCACAACCAGCCCAGGTCATGTTTACAACTGAAATCAAACAGACACTAGTGCAGGAAGACAATAAGCTCTGAGTTTACCCAGTTGTGGCATATAAAGAACTAAACGCAATATTTTCTCAATATGAATGAATAAATCTGGAATAATGTTTAGCTCGTAAGTATCTTATGGCAATGGTAAGACAATGGTGTCAAAAGTCTAGATGCTTTGAGGTTAAAAAGAATCTCTAAAAGTCACAAAGCAGTCTTGTTCAACTCTTGCTTAAAATTATAACTGTAACTGTACACCTCTAGAAAGAACCATACATCTCTGGGTCCTTTGCCCTTTGGGGTTTAAAACGGCCACATGAGAAAGTTGTTTTATAATGACAAATCTACATGGTCTGCTAACAAATGTCTCCTGTAAAATATTCATTTAATGTTTTATATAAACAAAAACAATCTGCTTTTCCAGATTAAAAGAAGTAAAAAGATACGTCTAGCAGATGCCACGAAATTCGTCACAAGTTTCTATGGATCTTATGATGCTTGGGTCCATTAGTTCTTTTGGTTGTGTTAACCATACGCAAACAAGCTTAAAGCCATATCCATCATGGTGGACTTTCGGTTTACCATATCCTATAAAGTAGCTTTTAAGATATAGTCATAAAATGGAACCCGTTTTACAGCACATCCAAACACATTACACATTTTTAGCCATCAAAGAGATGAAAGCATACCAAGGGCCTGTTTGCCTAACAAATTGCAGAGCATCGTTTGACTAATGTTAACAAATTAACATGAAATATTATGCATATTAACATGTAATGTAACAATGAATTGGCAAGTTGTTATGTATTCAAATTGGGCATGACCAAGTGTAAGTATACATGGGTCAATTATCTAGTTCTCAACAAATCGACAATAAGAATGAGGTATTCCAATAGGGTATACCTCTTACTACAAAAACCCCGTTGGTTGTTCTATAAACGGGAAATTAACACCTATCAATTAACTCAAACAATGGGCATTACCTCATGAATAGTATTTTATTCTTATTCTTATTTGCGTTTTCGTCAGCATCAATATTGTCAGCAGCAGCCGTGTCACCATATCCCATGCACAATTATTCAAGATCTAAAGTGTTTTCATCGCCTCATAAACCAAGTATGTGATGCTAGCTGCAGGTACAACTTTGAGAAGATTCGAAGAAGTCCTTTGTAGAAACCCTTACACCTTCTTTCTGATAGGTTTTCATGAACACATCAGACATCCCTTTGTAAACAGTTGCTCCACCGGGGTTTGTGCTTGCATTCTGGAAACAACAACATCACATACCTAAGAACGTTGTCAAGAAGTGAAACAGAAGGGTAATTTTGCGAAATGGACAAAACTTGACCAATTTGGTCTTTTCTTGTTGATCCTTGGATTTGCTGGTGCAAAACAACATATCCAACCAGGCTAATTCTAAATAAATGCTAAAGTATTTTCGAGTCAAAACGGTCAATTATTTTTTGCTCTTTATCTTTGAACCGATGTTTACCTTGTCCTAACAACTTGCAATGGATATACACAAGTCGCTCCAAGAGCCCCCGATACCGTCCCACAACCCAATTGCACCAAGGGACCAGGGTCTGCATGAAAAATCAAAAAAAGATTTACAATATACAACTAGCACCAATATCTACAAGTAGGCATGCTATGAAAAAGGGTGTCAGGTTGTAAGATCATACCACTGTCCTCAAGAATGTATGCTCTTGACATATCTTTCAAAGTCTCATACGCAGCCAAATCAATACCAGCATAAGGTATAATTCCAAAAAGAGAAGGTATAATCCCTCTATAAAAAGCCCGAGGTCCCTCATGAACCCATATGTCCCTCGAAAGTTTCCCTAAACTAGGAACTTTCCCCTGCCCAGATACAAAAGTTTGCAAACGTGTCTTGACCAGATCCATTGGATATATAGCAGTTTGTGCAACCGCACCAGCCATACCACCCGCAATCGACGACCCAAGTTCCAATATCTTCCTTCCCATCACCTCCAATGAAATTCTTCAACATTTCATATGTGTAAAACTTAATAGCGCTTTCGGTGCAACCTTAACAACATTCAATCCATTACCTCTAAAAAGATAAAACACCACCTTCCTTCCATATGTTTTTAACCGCAGATGTTATTGATGCATTAGAGGTCTGAACTTGTAGTATGACTTTAAGGCGGTCAAGAGGAGCAGTTGTTGTACGTGAAGCAGCTCCAGCAACCCCACCAGCAATTAAATATTTGCTAGCATGAGCATGCTTTTTTATGCCTGCAGGGATTACGGGTTGTTCTCCTATATCTACAAGATAAACTCGTTCCCAGTACTGGTAGATGTTTTCAATCGTTGCTTCGCGAGGATAGAGAAGAAGAAAGTCTCTCCATTCTTCAAAAGTTATGATTCCATTATGATCCTTGTCAATGCGTTCAACAAAGCTAGCTAGTTCGTCATCATCAATTTCTATCCCTGCAACAGAAAAGCTGCCATGGCTTATAAGATGAAGACAATTCAAGGAACTGAAATGCTTCAAAGATTCTACAAAGGGATGATTTGAAATGTATGTGTAACACAAAATCTTAATGTATAATTGGGATTTGGGATCCATGTTCATTCCGCATTTTGCATGTGACTATATCAAGCACATTCGCCATATTACAATCATCAGGGTGTGAGTTTATTTTTGGCAAATCAGTGCAAAGAGGGTGTTTGGCATTTGTATTTCGAAAGTGGTTATGCGACATAGAATAATTTGAACCCAATAATAATTGTAACAGAAAACACAAGTACACAACGTGAGATACTGTTTGAGGTTGTGACATCGAGTGTTGGCAATTCTTACTATTATTTAAGGAGTTACACATAAAATGACACCTAAATAAATATATAATCATTTAATCAATTTCGTTGCAGCAACTCCTAAACTTATTATCCAATATTGACGTTCTGACTCCTCCACAACCAGATACTCGGAATCAGTTTCACTGTACCCATACACTAGAAACTCATAATCTCCTACTATAAAACACAAAAATCAGATAATCACTTTTAAACAGACTACCAAACATCCCAACGAACACTATTTAAACCGCTTATTCAATATTCAATTAGCAAAAACTTTGGCGTGTAACAAAAACAGGAGATAGTGTTTAGTTTTGCTTCTGCCATAACAAAGTGCAATATATCCGCAGATGTGCGAATGTTTGACAATTCTGATTACTTGATTACTTACAATTCAACACTACTGCTTATATCCAAAAGTAAAACTATCAACTCCCAAACTGATTTGATTGCTTATAACCAAAAAGTAAAACCATCAAATCTCAATAATCATATAAGCAGTTTTAGGCTGTGTTTGGCAACAAGCTTTTTGAAAGATTTAGCATTTAGAATATAATGATTGTTTGGCAATGAGCATTTAGCTTTTGGATTTTGTTTAAACACTCTTATTCAAAATGCTAATAAAGATAACGGTTAGCTTTTACTCCATTTTACACTTTACTCCTACTCAACACGAGGATGGGTCCCGGGATACCCATCGATTTTTGCGACATAGTGTCTATTCTTATAAGAAAATATCGATTTTTCTTAAAATGCACCGGTCTAAAAGAATCGTGTTTCTAGTCTTTGTTTAGTTTTCTTAGATGCACATGATCACTTTTAATCCTGCTTCATCCCTTGCTACAACTATCTTCTTCAAAAGTTTAATCGTGGAAAATCCTAACCACGTGCACCTGGACTAATCCTTCCCCAAGGACCTAGTTCCAGTGACCTTATTGACCTTATAGTCGGAGTTGGGATTGAACCATTGAACCCATAACCTATTTTCTCAAAGACCTTTTGACCGATCAATTAGATGTTGGTAGTGGAGGAGCGATACCATTGATGCTAGGACTATGTTTTTAGGCGGCAACTAACTATCTCACGATATACACACCACAAACTATCTCACATGTCCTAAGCAGGACTTGAACCCACAACCATTCGGTTGCGGAGCTTCTCATACAACAAGGGGTACCACCGGTTAGAACTATGTCACCAAACGCTTTTATAAAGTCTTTAGTCAGGAGTTTGGGATTGAACCTACGATCTATTTCCTAAAATCCTCGTTGATCTATCAATCATAAAACAAACAACCGCTACTCTTAGGGGGTGTTTGTTTTGGATTATATAGTCAGTTACGGCTTATTTGGTTTTGGGCTTATGTTTCATAAGCTCACTTTTTGTGGCTTAACTTGAAACATTTCGGCTTATATAAGTTTATCATGTCATAATGAACTTACATGTCAAACGCTTCAAAATAAGCCACAAAAAGTGAGCTTATGAAACATAAGCCCAAAACCAAACAAACCATAAGCCGACTATATAAGCCGAAACAAACACAGTTTTTCTTAAATGCGCCTACTCACTTATAGTCCCACGCGCAAACACTTTAGTTTCTCTAATCTATATTTAGTTTCTACACTACAAATTTTCATAATTTTTAGAAAGTTATGGTCAAGGGGGCAAACTTTCATAATTTTTAGAAACTACACTACAAATTTGTTCGTTAGAGGGGCAAATTACAAAAATAGCCACATATTTTAGAAACATTACACTACAATTTTTTTCGCTAGGGGGGCTCCGCCACCGCACCTAGTCACTTATAGGGTGTGTTTGGTGAAACTAGTAGTAGCAGTTAGCAAGTAGCAGATAGCAGATAGCAGTAGCAGTTTAATTTATAGAAGTGTTTGGTAGAATAGCTGTAGCCGTAATTTTATTGTGTAAAATGGCATAATGCTAAATGCTTATTCAAAAACAAGCTTTTTTTCAAAAACGCTAAATGCTAAATGCTAATTGCTCCATTTATGCTCGCTACCAAACACACCCATAGTCCCACGCGCAAACGCTTTTATAAAACAAACAACAACCGCTATAAAAAAGTTATATGAAATGAAGATATAATACCAGCTTTAAGAAGAGCATGATACAACTCCTCAGGCAAAATACAACCATTATGTTCGACATCAATCGCTTCGAAAATCCGATACAACTCCACCTCTTTGGCATCCATATACTTTCTAAACTCAACATAATCAACTCTCCCATCCTTATTAGCATCACAAACCCTAACCAACTCCTTAGCATCCGCTAACGGAAGAATATCCAACTCCATCAACCCAATCTCATCTATATAACCGTTGTTTGATTTATCAAACAAACTGAACAATCCACGGAGGCGTGATTCACGCTCCTCTTTAGTTTCGCGTAGGGCTAGTAACACGTGTTCGATTGTTACTGGCCCTTGTTTTTTAACCGGATTGCAAGAAGTTGTTGTTGTTGTTTGTGATCGGTGATCGTGTTTGATTGCGGATGACGTCATTGATAGGAATATATAAAAAAAAAAAAAAAAAACGGTTATGATGACATTAGGGGAAGGAAATGAAACGCGAATAGTGTGGAATTTGTTTGACCCGGATTTAAAGTGGAGATGTTTTCGGGTCAAGAAGATTTTGTTTCTCACACACACAAACAAAACGTGTGTTTGTGCGTGTGAGTGAGTGAAAGAGAAAAGTGGTAGGGGATGAACAAATGCTTCTTGTTATCTGTCTTCTGCCAGAGTGCCACTTTTGATAGAAAAATTATTTATTTCCAAGGAAATTTTTTATTTTGACTTTTATGTTTTTGGCGAGTTTTGAGTTCAAATAAGATTTTTTTTTTTTAAAACTCGTAAAAGTGTGAGACTTGGTCATGCTGTCACGCTGCTTTATGTCATGTTTTTTTTGTAAATTCGATTTATATAAAATATGATATATAAATATATAAATATTTTCATATTTTGTGCTGTCTTATGTTACGCCTTATAAACGCAAAAGATTCGCCTTGCCGCACCTCGCGGTATTTATAACCTGATTTTTTTTTGAAGCAGTGACTTTCGTTTTTGGATTAGAGTCGCACCCACCTTACTGATGAGCCTCATCCACCGGACTATGTTGTTTTAACCGGCCCACCGGGCGTAGTGGGGATTTTTAACGACGCCGGAACTGCATCGCCTCCACACGATTATAATTATTTAGAGTAAGCAGTAGGATGAAAACCGGGGTCGGCTCGGATTCGAACTTGCGCAACTAATGGCTTACAGGCTTAAAACAAGTATACAACGGGTTTTAAGTATTTTCTGCAAGATTTGCAGATTTTCGGCAAATTTAACCATAGTTGACCGATTTGTTTAACCGATTTATACAAAATCGATAAGATTGGTGATCGGTTAACGCTTAGGCGGCGATTAAACGGCCTTGTAGACTTTATCGTGCAAAACTGATAATAATCGTCCGAAGACGCATCTTCAAACCATCAAAGACGCGTTGTCCTTCTTACACTCATCTTGGCACCACACGTTATCTAATAATAAGTGTTCATGTGATATTTCAACAAATCAAAACCAATTAAGTGAATGAAGATGATATTTTATAGGTGAAAAATACAGTTAGTGAAAAATGAAACTCTCGTATTCGTCTAATTGACTTTCAAGCAGCTTTTCTCATAAATATCTCAAAATAATCGTTTTTCTATATAGAATTAAAGATTATCGGATACATGGTAAAGAGACGAGGTTTTCTCTGATTAAGTTTTTCACGGATGACAATTCTTTTACTCAGTTCTACATGACATAGTATTTCTCTAAAGAGGGATGCTACATCCACTCACAAAATTCACACAAATCACACACATGCTGAGGTGTCATCCACTGATTGGTGGAATGAGAGAGAAGAGAGAGAAACTATATTAAAATCCACCAATCAGTGAATGATACCTTAACGTGTGAATGATTTGTGTGGATTTTATGAGTGGATGTAGCATTATGCTACAGAGTAGTTAGTAATGATTTACAAGACACGTTCTTGTGCATTGCTCCGTGACGTCTCAGAGTTGGTGTCTAACTATGGAAAAATTGTTTACATATTTTTATTTCATTCTATAAAATAGTCTATTTTCTAATCTTTCATTTTAGCCGATCAAAATGTACCAAACATTGTTATAAATTGGGGTTACAATATGATGATAATTTTAGATATTTGACTTAATCGTGCATAATTCACTATTCAAATAAAGTATTTCGACCCTTATCCAGGTTACACAAAATCTCTATTGGGATAAGACAGTCAAAGCACTTTGTTTCTAGACAAAGCAAAACAAAGAGAATTGTGTGTTTTTCGTGAATATCAAATGAGACCAAACATCTATTGAGATAAAACAATCAAAACACTATATACTCCACACTTTCCTTACTCGTATCCAAACTTAATATAAAATAACATTGGTCTCTAGCAAATAAAATTACCTAAAATAGGTGATGACACTAAAATCACCAACAACATTTAGATAGCTAATTATCAAATTTCAGTTTATATATGTCATGTTATCACTTTTGTTAAAACTTTTCTTTTTCGAAAGGCAATGCTAAAACTTTTCTATGTAAAGATTCTCGCATAATTAAATTTTGGGATTTTTTAACTTGTGCCATGAGACATGGGTTTATAAGCATTAATTAAACATAACTATTTCTTAAATTAAATCCATTTCCATTTAAAATGGTGTTAAACTTGGCAAGTAAAATAATTTTTGGAAAGTAATAATATCAAGATACATTTAATTATGGTCATTTTTGGTCATTAAATGTTTTAAATATGTGTCACCATGGCACATTCTAGAAAATCGCATAAATTTTGTAACACATAAACCTTTCATTTTCCAATTTGACTTTAAAACTTTCCTTAAAGGTTGATAGGTGCAAATGAGCACCTAATTTTGATGTGGCTGGACTTCTTTGTTGACAACTTGACATAACTCATTTATACCTTTGGAATATCTTATATTCCTTTATTGTTATTACTAATATTGTTTATTGTTCTGACTTCTTACCCTATGGTTATGATCTATCATATGCATACCTAGGTCCGGCTAAACTATAAAGCAAATAAATCAACGGCTTTAGGCCTCAAATTCTATATGATACTTGGCTTAAAATTTTAGCTAAAAAATTAACTATAAAAGTTTATTTATTTATTTATTTATTTATTTATTATTATTTTTTTTATTTGAGTAAAATAAGCTAAAAGTAAAAGGTTTCGTAGGGAAAACGAAAGCATTCTTTTAGGTGTCAACTAGTAGATTAGCCCCGCGCGTTGCTGCGGGAGCATTGTGTAGTTTAATACATAAGTACAGTTGCAGCTTGTAGTTCAAACAGTCGGGTCAGTTCGTCCAGTCAAGGATACTTTTTTAGAATACATCTTTGTTTCATAAAAGCTGTAAACAGATCATAAATGAAGTTCTAATAGAAGAGCTTAAAAAGCAAAAGTGCAAGCAATTATTATTGGATTACTGAAACACTTGTTTTGTAAGTAAAATACATACAAAGTTACACAATACATTTCATGGTTCATGGTTTTACATCTAATTCTTGCTGTACAGCGAGTATCTCGTTCAATAAGTAGTTTTACCATACTTGTCTTACCGTATATAGCCACCGTATCCCAAAGTTTTGATGTGCATTTAGTTTCTTTGTATCCATGAACAAATGAACCCATCAGACATCATCTGACACCAAAAAATCCAAACACGAAACAACACCGTCTTTTAATTACTTTAGTATATTTCAATTACTAAAACCCGACGCATGCTTAGTGTTAGAATATGTTGAACTTCATTGGTAGTTATATAATAATAAATGAAATGTGAAGTAAAAAAGAAAAAATCGCACTCTACGGTTTAAAAATGAGTTGATTAGGCTTATAATTCTTTTATAACAGGTACAAAAGCTAGTACATCAATTTGATCGCAACTCTTGTAATCACATTTTAAGCTAAGTCATACTATCAGAAATAAATAATGTTAAGTGCTATGTGAGCTTGTGATCTAGTAAATGAAGTCGGTTGAGCTAAACCCCGCACACTTAGGAATGCATTAAGCTGTATTATTACAAGCAGGAGGGCATAAGCACAACGACACTTGAATAAATTATTTTCGATGAGATCAATGTAATTCTGGACACAAAACATTATTTCATATGACCGAGAGTGAGACCTTTGACTGATCATTCTCATTAGCCTTTTGTGTTCCTTTTGCAATAAGCAAAATAAGGAATCATGTAAATCAAAAAAAAAAAAAAAAAATCTAATTTAGTTTATTCGAGGTATCGACTTTAGTACCTTTTTGACAATAAACTAATCATAAAAAGCCAACCCAGCTGACCCCTTTCAAACCGTAGTAACATTTATCTCATTTGACCCATGACCCAAATTGTCTAATTTCCCACCCATCCATTCTTTTAAAAGCCTAAAATATTCATTTTGCAACATAAGAGTTTTCACCCTATAGGCGTGTGTTTCGCTATCATTCTTGGAAGATATAAAAACCATGGTCAATATAAACTCCTATTAATTTCGATTACATAGAAATATAAAATTCACTGTGCATTCAACCGTAAAACAAACAAAAAGTCTTAGGTGGCTACAAACGAAAAGCACAACAGTTAAAGAATACAAAAATACCAATCTTAATGCAATTACACAGATGGATGATGTGATAAGACATAAGAACAATATGCAAGCCATAAATATACATAAATAAACTATAAATGAACATTAGCTATAAATTAGTTGACGTTAAACATGCAAAACAAAACTAATTAATCGCTAATTACCTCACATTTTGTTCATCTTTACTTGATTTAATAAACTGTTATTGTATATTTATAATGAATGCTCATGTGACTATTTTCTTACGTATATACTATAAGTCTCTAAGTGTCTAGAACAGTCTTTTATAATGCATATAAAATGATGAAAATTCGGCTAACTTTTTACAATTAAGAATCTATTATAAAAGCTCATACATTTAGCAAGATGCATATTTCAATATTTATAATAGCAATCTATATTGTTCTCTAAGGCGAATCAGTAACACATTACCTTAAGACCAGCCATTTTTGTCACGTGTTCTCTGTATAATTCCAACCACATACCAGTAACTTCTGATTCTTCTATGTTCAAGTATGTCCGCATGTATTCTGGATAAAAGGTTACATATGTTATAACGTTTACAATAATTAGCTATCGGATCTCAAAGGGTAATAAACCTTTACCTCAATTTTTCTTCGAGGCATTGAACTTAAGTAATGATTTCATCCAGGATTGCAGCCATATTGGTTGTATTTTGTTATCCTGAAACCAAGTGTTGCAAAAACTGAGTTTTGTTTTTTATTCTCTTTTCTCGCCTACCATATCATAACTTCCTTTTGCAACAGAGCTTTATATCAATCTCCAAATTTTTGAATCTGCAAATCAGATAAAAGACGATTCGAAATTACCAATTTTTTTTATCACATTTAGCCAAAAAAGTTCCAGTTATTGTCATCCATCAATCTACAACTCACCAAAACAAAAAAGTATATTTTCTTGATTTTCTTCATCAAATTTCAATCATACCCCAAAATAACAGAATCAAACAAACACCCAATACAATTCAACCATTTTCCAGCAAAACCCACTTTCCAAAAATCAAATAAATTAACAAAACTGTACCTTTTTATCATCAAGAAAATACTGATGCAAGGTCTGCTTTGCATCCTGAGGCATTCTAAAACATCATTCCAATGGCTGCAAGGCCTAATTTGCATTCCGAAACATCATTCCACTAAATAAACGAAATCCATTGCGGTTTCTTTTCTTTTCTTTTTTTTTCAACCAAACCGCACACTTTGAATCACACCCTCTAAGCCACACCCTTTTTTTTCAACCAAAATTGAAACTTCTCAATTACTCACTCAATTCCTATAAAAAAAATAAAATATACATAATCAAACCAAAAAAAAGATTGAATATTTATAATAATAAAGAGAAAATTAAACCTTGTGATATAAGAAAACCTTCACTCAATTCCTGTACCGCCTTTCTTTAACTCACCGGAATCCTAGTCGCATCCATCTTCCCATCGGTATAAGAAACCCTAAGAAGGTTGGTAATTTTGAAAGAAAACCTTTAATTTGAAGATCAAGATTTGAGGTCACATGAAATTTCAATTTTGTATTTGATAGTCGACTCTTCAATGATCTTGTGTCGCTTGATCGATCTTGTGCCGAGAAGTTTCTAGTGAGAGAAAAAGTTTTAGTGAGGCGGTGTGTGTGTTGTTGTTGTGCACCGACAGTATGTATCGCCGTATGTTTTTTAGTAACATCTTATGAACAGTAAATCTCTAACCACACCATGGCCAATAAGAGCTCGCCACACACTTGTAAACCCAATAATAGACCAATGCCCAGTTGACAGCAAAGCATGTATAAGCCGAAATCCTATACGATGCCAAAACGGCTATTAGGATATATAGATAATAAGTGTCATAAATATTGGGCCTCGTTTTTTGAAATTTCGCTTTAAATGTGTTAAAAACTTGCTCAAGACGTTCTGTACATTGTGTATCTATTCTCGAGTTTTTAAATGAAATAAAATAAGAGAGGAGACAAAAATATGTAGAAAAGAAGAAGAGATGAGTGATGTCTTTAATTTGTATATTGCTATCATCTCACTTTTGAGAAGAAAGTATTGGAGAGAAATTTAGTCAAATTTTCTCTCCTTTTCGTTTCTCTTCTTACCCGAAAAAGCTCATAAACACAAATTTAGTTTATTTTCTTCCCTATTCTTTTCTATTCTTTCAAAAATAAAACTCACGTGCGTAGAGCATACAAGGAATATGACTAGATACTTTTATTTGTATCGAGTGAAAAGCTTAGACTCAAAAATATTTTTACAACATCATTGTACTCAATGTAATTTCAATGAAGACACTCAAATACCAAACCAACGAGGTTGTTCATGTCACTTATCATCTCGTTATCAAAGATCGAAGAAATGAGCCACTCAAGATGCAATAGACTGGTATTAATCTTCACTATGCTTTCTTCGACGATAAGCGATTACAACAACAGCAACTATTGCTAGTCGAAACATAGCTACACATAAGACACAGAAGAACTGAGACGATAAGCCGACATGGACGGGGTTGTCGTCTTGTTAACACCCACCGAAGGTTTTGATCCCCGTTGAAACCTAGCTAAGTTAAAACGCAGCCTGAATCGACCCACCCAAATGGTGTTCAAGTTTGCGATCAAACTCTCCAGTCGACCCATGTACCTTAATAAACCTCACAAAAACGAACCTTTTACCTGCCTTAGACTCCCGAGTAGGGATGAAAACATCAACCATATGCTCATATTGTTCACATGTATCATTGTTGCTTTGACGTGAAACCTGTCGGGAAATTTGTGACATACAAAGAATGCGATACCTTATGCATGGAATCCTCCTTAGAAGAACTCTTCCCGTCACGGATTGAACCCGATGAGGACCAACTTTTTGCGGAATAAATCGACTGAGGATTGGAAAAATGGTTGTTTATAGTTTGCAGTACTATTTATGCGATGTTCTATCATGATCATTTTATTCCCTTCAGAATATAACATATAGGATACATGTGTTCTTTATATACAAAACAATGTAGATTGTTATGACCATGGAAATGACTGCAAATGACTTGATTTTTCATAAGTTTATTACATTAGAAATCTACTCCAATTTCAATATATTTTTAGATAATTAAAATTTGGGATTTACATCAAGGTGGTAGGTAAGCGGGCAATAAGCTGCGCTGCCACCCCTTTCTGAATAACAAACTCTATTCTACTGAAAACATAATCGTGACCCCTCAGGGCTGATATATTGCTGCGAACAATCTTACGAACCCGATCCAAGAAGCACACGACAGGGGCTAAGGAACCAAAAATGTCCAAAGCAAAGGAACAAGCGTGTTGATTCTCGGGCGAGCTTTATCATGTTTGTCACTTTCTTTATCTCAGTGCTTCATATGAACTTACCACCAGTAAACCCATTGCCCGAAGATCCAAGAGGGACACACGATGAGGTCCACACAATCATGTTTCCCCGCCCATCCAAAAGCAAAACAGCGTATTGGTAGCGAGGGACCTCCCTCAATAGGGTCTGTAAGGAAATTTACGGGAGCTTCCTTTTTCGCCGAAATCCCCGCCCTCCGAAGGACATCAAACAACACATCCCTCCAATTTTGATCAAGCTATTTGACTGTCATGTTTGTGTCAATATGTACGCGCGTGTATATGCAGTTATGGACTTATGGTCAGGTGATTGCATATCTTTTGGGTTGGGCTTTAAGTTGAGTTTGTTTAATAAAGTCAAACATTGCTATAGTTGATGGACTTATCTTTAAGACGTTAAAACAAGCAACAATAGTTGAACTTGAAAATAACTAATCACCACTTAAAAATAACTACCTTCAACCTACTTTGATGTACCACTAAGTATACATGGTTTTATCTATTAGCATAGGTTGTGTTTATCGTCAAATATTGATATTTGCAAAACTTTATTCGTTTTATCGACAAGTATTCAAATAAGTATTAAACAAACTGAAATTACACGGTACTTCTGACTTTTGAAAAGAAAAAAAACCATTCAAATTAACATCGAGAAAAAAAAAATTGAACTTTTCATTTACTCTCACTCGATAATATTCAAAACTGAGACCCACTTAAACTTATCACTTGCTTTTATTGATTTGATAAGAACAAAAAGTTCAAAAGTTGCATGACAAAGCGTCGTGCCGCCACTAAACACATAATTATTAACAAGTTGCAAAAACACTCTAGGAGGATAGCTATAACACCTTCGTTAGCCTATGCATAACAAAATTATTTTTGTATTTTTTTTGTTATAACCAATGTTTTAAAACCCGGGTTGACTCGGCCGGTTCAACCGGTTGAACCGGAAACCGGCTCAAAGACCGGGCCGGATGTGACCGGGTTTTTACTTGTTTGAGACCCGGATTAAACCACCGGTTTTTCATTGACCCGGGTTGACCCGGTTTGATAAACCCGGCCGGGTCACGACTTTTTATTGAAAAATCTATCAAAATTAGAAAGATTAGAAGGCCATGTTTTGAATTTCACATATTTTGTTATGTAGTATCTATATGACCATTTAAAGTCCTTATTTTCAGATTAGAATCATCATTGGCTTCTTAAATATGTTCTTCAAAGCTTATCAGTACAATTCATTCTACAAGCAGATTCAAGGTTAGATTTGAAGATGGTATAACCTTCTCTTTAACACATCGTTATGTAAATAACTTTGGTGTAAAGTAAGTGCATGACTTTTCATGTTACATACAAATAGGGCTGAGCGTCGGTCATAAACCGACCCGAACCGAGAAAACCGAGGACCGAAAACCGTGAAAAACACGAACCGAAACCGAACCGAATGTTGTTGGTTCGGTTCGGTTTTTCGTCGGTTCAGTTCGGTTTTGTCGGTCTAGGTGTATTTTGGCATGTTTTTGTCGGTTTTGGGCCGAACCGGACCGAACCGACCCGAAACCGAACGCATGTAAAACCTAAAACCGAAACCGAACCGACGGGCTGTCGGTCTGGTTCGGTTTCGTCGGTCCGGTTCGGTTTTGAACCTTCGGTGCTCAGCCCTACATACAAACACCTCAATATTCAAATTACTTGTTTGTAATATGTGGTTCTTAACAAGAAATATTAGCGGTCGAGTAGTCAATTTATACGTTGTGCTTTTGTAATTATTATACACATTATGACTTTACGAGTTGATTGTTATTGGAATGTAATAATAAAGTCGAATAAATCATAGGATCATGTAACATTACATATTAAATATAGAAAATATATATATAAGTATGGAACCAGTTTGACCCGACAGTTCAACCGGTTGAACCGGTGACCTGTTGAACCGACGACTAAACCGGGTCAATATAAAAACCGGGTTTTAAAACATTGGTTATAACCGGTAAGTTAGTTGGTGTGACTAGTTTTACGGTCTAAAAAAAGACCAACGATGACCTTATCCTAAAAGAGAAGATGGAGTAGGAGCAAAGCGGAAAATCTTTTTTGACTCCAATCCACTTTCAAGATACACATGTATTAATAGGAGTAGTCTTTAATCATCAAAATCTACTTTAGCTCTCTCTCTCTCTCTTTCTCTCTCTCTCTCTCTCATTATACATCATTAATTTGTAACACACTTGAACACACACCTTACACACAACACAATCATGTACACAAACAAAACACTCTCACGCAACCCTTGATTCGTTCACTATTCCTATTGAACAATTCCATTGATCTCATGCACCACCACCACACCACCCCATAACCTTTTTACACGTGAGGAGACCTCTAACTCATCCACAAACAACCTTAAGTCTTTTCATTTCCCATTTAGTCTCGAGGTTTAATTAAAGTTTTGCTTACTTAAGTGTTAGAGTCAATTCAATGGATTGATTAGACTTATGGTTTTATTATCAAGTAGATATTGGCTAGCAACACAAGGATAGAACACCACCAAAACACCAAGGAGACACTTTTCAGTTTGTTATATGAGACTTAAGCAGTTGTTCAAAATCTCATATCCACTCAAAGCGTATCGAGTATTAGTGAACAAGCTAATAAGACCGCAATCATGTTACCTACATTTAGGTTCCTTATACCGGCAAGTTAGCTCTGTAACAAATCGATTAACTTCATTTTATATGATGATTAAAATCAATAATAAGGTGGTGTTTTTTTTCAAACTCAAATTCAAGTTCAAAAAAAAATAATAAAAAAATAAAATAAATAAATAAATAAAAATCTCTTGACAACACTCATTCAGACACGCTGGACATTTGACCCAAAAAAGCGTGTTTATTTTTTTCTCACTCAGACGCGGTCAGAGATACAAACCTCTCACCAAGCTAGTTGTTGAAGGGTTGTCATAATACCTCTTAATATATCATAAGACTTTTTTTTCCTCAAATTTTTCTTTAGTATTGATAGCAGTTCATAGTACGTTTGAAGAAATTTACGTCATTTTCTTTTTGTTAAATTTTTCTCAAATTTTTCTTTAGTATTGATAGCAGTTCATAGTACGTTTGAAGAAATTTACGTCGTTTTCTTTTTTGCTAAACAAACAATGATCCATATAATAATGAATAATGATGATGATGCTCAAACACAATTTGAGATACTTTCTAAGAATAGTAATACATATTTAGTTTGTAAATTAAATTGTGACACTTTTACTTTAAATACGAGCTTAAAATTTTTCATTAAAAAAATTTTGAATTGTTAATTGACAGTGTTAAGTATATTATAAGCTGCTTTTCTTTTTTCAATCTTACTATCGTAAAGTAAATGATAGAGACGATACAAAATGATGAATATGTTCAACCACATGGGAAAATAACAAATAAACAATATATCCCTACTTTACGAAATCAAACTGCGACACAAATCCACAATGTCCTTGAATATTTTATTTTAGGATGAATTTAATATCTTTTACTAATTTCATGATTACAACCATTGAATGCTTAATATATAATATTTTTTAGGCATATTTGGGTAAATATGAAAATTTTAATATTTGAAAAGTGGAGATATGAAATTGCTCATTTGTTTTAACATACTAGGCGAGTACCCGCGCCTGGCGGCAGCGGTTCTTAGTGGTAAACAATTAACGATATGCGATATTATTGCAAGTGTTTCGTTTAACATTCAAAATAGAACATGAAAAGATCAAAATGTAATTGCAAACGGTCGTAATATCCGATAACTCAAGTCTAACAATAATTCTTAATATGGTTTGACATTCACGAACGGAGGAGTGAGCAATTCTTGATCAAAAAACTTGAGTAGCTCATGATTGATAACACAATTTAAAAAGGGCAATTTTTGTATAAAGTTGACATTCGCCCATAACATGGATTTGAAATAAATATAATCCAGTCTAATATTACTCCATAGTCCATACTCCAAATATAGTTTTTTTTTTAGTTTCAGACCTACTCTTTTTGTATTAAGATTTCAAAAAGTCATTCCAATCTCTCTATATTGAGTATTTCCTCTTGGGTAATACCATTACTCATCTTTTATCCTTTCAATATTCCCTCAAATTGTCAGTTATATCCTCGTTCAAAAAGTTAACTGGTGAAGCTTTAAGCCATCGTTTCCGGCAACATCAACTCAGCTTTGAACTTTAAAAGAGAGTACCATATCTGATTTTAACAAGCTAAAATACCAAAATGTTACTATATAAATAGATCTATTAAAATAAAATCGTCAACGACTTGTAAATTAAAGAACATTAATCGAAACCAAACACCATATGAGAAGTTGTAATGTACACAAGAGTGATCTCACACCATTTTCTGATATTGCAAAATGAAGTTACATAAAATCTCTAAGGCTGCATCATTTCCATTTCAAGAAATATCAATCATCAAACCCTCTATAAAGAAATTCGCACAACCACAAACACACATAGCGAAAGTATAAAATAAAGGCAAGAAGCTATAACTGCTATATAAAAACATCATCGGTATTGAAGAGAAATATGTGACTTAAACCGTGACATCACTGGCCTCAATAAGCAATATCATTGGTCTCAAATCCCAATAAGCAATATCATTGGTCTCAAATCTCAATAAGCGTCTTTGAGAACAATAAAAAAACTTTTCCCAAATCACAAAAGAAACTATCAAAAACCAAACAAAAAAGGAACATTAGATCTACCAATCAGTTCCAAAAAAAGTAAAATTTTATAAGATCAGTATCTGAAATACAAAATACAATCCACATACAATAAGAAAAAATATTCGCCCATTACATAAACTTCAAAGAAATGTCAACAACCCATGTATACTGTATAGATTTATAAACCACTTTACCAACACCAACAACTATTTCTAATAGAACAAGGTTGCAACTTTTCTGGCATCCCAGCGACGGCTACACAAATTCCGGCGGCGGCTACACAGATTCCCGTGGGATCTACAAAAAAATACATAAACACAAAAAAACACATGCATCTATTAAAAAAACATTCAAAACGAAAAAGAAAAAGAAAAGAGAGACAAACCTAAGATTCTGGCGGCGGCTACACAAATTCTGGCGAGATCTACACAAATAGAAATAAATATATTAAAAACCTTCAATACTAAAAACAAAAAACCTGTTTGTGATATAGATCCGGCAGAGGGGATTTTGTGGTTGTTGGTCTCGGTCGTGGTGGTTCTCGGTGGAGAGGGGAGTTTCGATGGTGGTGTGAGTGATGGTGGTGACGGTGTCTATGGCGGTGGCAGCGGTCTAAGTGAGCTTTTGGGAGTGTGTGTGCTAGAAAGAGAGAAGAAGATAATGAGGGTTTGTGTGTGTTTATATGTGATATGAGGCATGGCAGTTTCAACTTGCATTTTAATGTCCGACTTTGTTTTTTAATGTCGAGCCTATCATTGCCATATATATATAAGAGGCGTTTAATGATTCTTGATTGACTAATTTTTATTTTTGACATTTGAAAAGGTTTAAAAAAAAGTTGACTTTCAATATTCAATATTCAAGTTTTCACTTTTCCTCTTTGACCATTTTTACATTTTAGATAGTAAAGATTATATTTCCACATTGTTAGACTGTGTTAAATTTATGACTCAAATGTTCCATTTAATGTTCAGATGCACTTATGTTTCGTCTCACATTAAGTTCAAATGTCTAAATCAAATATTTAATTGTGTAAATCAAATTCAGAGTTTAACAAACAAACAACACTTAAAAGCCGGACTATTCAAACTAAAAAGGTAAAAACAATCATAAACTTATCCGGTTATAATAGCTTTTACAAGATGTTATTTGTAAGTCTTTTTTAGCATTGATGTGGTATCTTTAAATCTTACGAGATGATATTTGTAACTTCTTTAAAACAATCATATACTTATATAGTTATCTTACTTTGTAACTTCTTTTTAGCATTGTTGATTCCTTTAAATCTTAAGAGATGTTATTTGTAACCTCTTAAAAACAATCATAAACTTATGTTGCTATCTTATAGGATGTTATTTGTAACTTCTTCTAGCATTGTTGGTTTCATAAAATCTAAGGGTCCGCTTGGTTCAAAGTGGGGAAAGGGAAAGGGAAAAGGAAAGGGAAAGGAATGCGAAGGAATGAGTGAGGTGGGTGTCAATCACTTACCTCAATTTACTCTATAATGGTTCATTCACATTCTGAGTGTCAATCACTCACCCTCCACAACCAAGACTAAGCTTATTTGTGATGTGGTAGCTTTTGAATCCTTACCTATTCCCCGCCCTTAACCACTGTAAGCACACCCTAAATTTTTATTTCAGCACTGTTGGTTTGTTAGTTTATAAGCGACATTTGTAAACTAAATATATCAAATATGATTTGTAAAGATTTTAACTTACCTACTGTACCATATTCCCTTCATTCCCTATTTATAACAACCGCTCTTTATCTACCTTACTTCAAAGGGCGATGTGGGATTGCCAAAGATTTAAAAAAAAAGCATTTGGTTTTAAATATTTGATATCAACAAACAACGAAAACTTCAATGGCAACCAAGAAAACTCGTTGTTCCCTCATTTCAATTATTTCGGACCATCCTATGTTGATGTTCTTGTTGATCCTTCTGTCATCCATTTTTCAAATGTACAGATTTGGTACGTGAACTTTTTTGTTTCACTTATATTATACTTTCATTTTTTTCCAATTTAGTACGTGATGATAACGTGTCAAACCTGAAAGTCTGACACGTATCACCATTTATAACGTGACACGTCATCATCACGTATCAAATTGAAACAAACAAGAAAATACGTAATATTAAGTGAAACATAAAAAGTTCACATACCAAATCGATATTAAAAAGTTCGTTACTATTTTTCAGTTTAATCCCTACTTTTTACGGGATGTTATTTGCAACTTTTTCTTTTAGCGTTATTGGATGTTCTTTGTAACTTTGTTTCGGCATATTTGTTTTATTAAAATCTGAAAAAGTACATAATTTTCTTTTATTGCATTGTTGATTTGTTAAAATGTAAAAAAATTATACTTTTACGTTTCATGTTTATGATCATAATTTATAAACAATAAAGATAAAAGCACAAATTTTGAAGATTTTAACTCATCTACTTAGCTTGTTCCTTCACTCCCTATTTATAAAAACACGAGTGTTGCGACCATCAGTAAGCGTTCTTTTTTTTTACATTTTATCGGTAATTTATGTGAAAAAAAAAACGTTAAAAGTATGTAAACTTCAACTTACATGTCGAGACAACACTTTAGATAAAAAGCAGGCGCAGGAAAATTAAAATTCCAATGATAGACAACCACATAAAACCCAAATTAAAAGCTTAAACTTGATAAATTTCAAATGTATGATATCAAAAGTTTGTCTTTAACAATAAAAAACAATTTATGGGTGGTTAGGCACTATCTAAATCACTACTCTATTATTAAATATATCAATAACCGCAAATACACCTCACTTAGTAACATTAGGTGTACCTTATTACGAATTCACAATACTGTACCTTATTACGAATTCACTACCATATACAAAACCTTCGGCCTGCACCAGACTCCTAGCTCCTTTTAGATCGTCACGCACGTTATTTCACTGTTGATATACTTGTCACCTAAAGGTCACAGATGCAAGCATCAGTTTATCAAAAAAATAAATAAAAAATAGGACTTTGTATAATTTCTTAAGGTCACAGCAATATTCAAATGATTGTGTTCATTAACCTGTTTTAATTACCATTTATGCTCATATAAATAAAAATGAATATGAAACAGATAAAAGTGTTTGATAGTTTCAGCTCCACCTTATTTATCTTTTGACATCTATTTACAAATTAAGCGCTCCAGGAAGCGGTACAAAACAATAAGAAAGTAGCCAATTACCTGTTAATATCATAGCGACACTGAAAATGCAAGGTGGTCTTGCATTTGTTTATGAGTAAAAATATTGTGGACTGCTCTAGGTAACAGAAAATTGAAACCAATCCCCAACTGTAACAGATTCTGCTAATTACAATTTTTTGTTCCCCACAAATTATTTGACCTCTTTCACTTAACTTAACCAAACGCCCTTAATAAACTTTTAATCAATTTATATAAGATTGCCAAAAGACTCCCAAAGTTGCATAATTATGCGTACCTAATGACGTACTCTTTAAAGCTCATATTAAGTTGCTAATGCTTTGACCAAACTATATTCTAGAAGCTTGTACAATAGTTCACAATGGCCAAATTCTTACCAACTAATTTACCACTGCCATTGTCTACCTCTAATAAGACCCGCCTATTTGTCTACCTCTATTAAGACTCATACGCAACCGGATATCGTTACACTCGACAAAAACTTACCACTGCAACTTCACCTTTCAACATTCTTTGGAATTCCTTCTATTAGCCATAGTATCATCTTGATCTTACTCATGACCGCCTTATCGGGGTTCCTTTGCCTATAACGGGGAAGAAACAATGGCATCGAAACCTATATGAGCAAAGCCATTCTAAGTTAAACAATATTGCAAGTAAAGCTTTTTCAAATATAAGATTCTAAACAACTACTTCACATCCAAGATTTCATGAAGCCTTTTTACTTGGATTTTTGTTGTTGTTGAAATATCAACCGCATAGCAGATTATACATAGAGGTAGCGGGAAGGAGTTTTTGGTGACCACCAACAAAAAACAACACGGTCTCAATTCACACAAATTTTAGCCAATGTAACCAAAAGGAACATTTATCAAATTTAGAGCTCAATTCAATTAGAAAAATTACCGTATCATACGAAAATCGAATATTTGGGAGAAATCCTAACAGGCGAGTCGCCCGGCTACGCAATTTAACAATCCACAACTATGCAGAGAAAGTGGATGAGTCAGTTGCAAATACCATAAAGGCCCTCAACATTTTGTCTGAAAGCATAGCTTCTCATTTGCCCTACACAGCTTTCGACTTGCCCAACAGGCGGAGTAGGTACATCCATAGGTTCCTGTCGAATGGTTCCCAAGAGAAAATCCAATGTTAATATCGGGCCACATCATGCACCTATATACATTTATAAAAAATGAGGTGCAAGTTAAAATAAGTATGCCCGTCAAAGGTGTTAGAAAAATTGTGCAATGATCGCTGGTCTAACCAACGTATGCAAGAAAATGCTAAAATAATATGGTATATAGAAGTGAGGGCACTTACGTTGTAGAGTCGAGGTAGGCAAAGAGATGAGCAGAATCGGCAAGAAGTTTCGATAAGCTATCTGGATAGTTTCGAACAACAAATCTGTATGAGAGCATGATAACATAAGCATGATTAATAACCACTCCCAAATATATAAACATTTTTACGTTACTAATTTATTAAAAGCGATACATTAGTCATAATTGTTCGGTATTCCTTACTTTTTATTTAATATATAATCCATGTCTGAAACTAAGGTTACAAAAAGATACTATTTTAGCTAATTTATTAACAGTATGGCAACGGAGAAACTTTATTGTCACCCTTTCTCTAACAGATACGTTACACTGACAACACAAACAGTCGACAGCTCCAATATCTTGTTTTTCATACATAAAAAGACACATATTAGTGGCATGCACTTCATTTTCACTTTTTTAAATAAGCAAACAATCTTATAAGTAGCATTTTAATAAGCAACGGAATACCATCATTTTCTAATGATAAAGCAGTTTCGTTTTGCATTCCTAAACAATCCGTATAAGCTAAATTTTCAATAAGCAATTCCTTAACATTGTATTTATAAATAGTTTCTAACACAAACAATCTCCAACAAATAAACTTACCACAAACGAAATTCTTTGAGGACTTTCATCAAACAGGTGGTAGACACCAATACATTAACACATGAGACATGAAAAAAATAAACATAGACTAACTCCAAAACTTTACAAACAAAATATACCTTTCGAGCCCATCTCCTTGTCAACTTTCGCTTCAAAGTCACAAACAAAGGCGTCCGAACTACTCACGTTTCCTGTTACAAAAGAGCATAACAAAATGATGATACACTATTGAAACCCACAATTTTAAAATATAAAACTAAAACATTCAGATAAATTTCCAGTCACTTACCAACCTCGTTACAATCAGATGTCACCACCAAGATCGACAGCCTTTAGCTTTACCTGCTCATAACATCCACTTCCATAGACAAATTAAATTACAAAAAGCAACATACCTTTAACCCGAGATAATACCCAAATCATTAAAAAAAAAAAAAAAAAAAAAAAAAAAAACAAAAAACAAAAAAAGCGAACTCTAATCTTGAATTACAATAAAACCAATAGTTTAACCAAATTAGAAAAGCATACCTTGTCTCTTCCACAAATGTTATGCTCAAGTCAGAGTAGCCCCTTATTATCCTCATCTACCGCCCCACCACATAACATCACACGACATTTTTCTTTTTCTTTTTTCACACAGAGAGATAGAGAGGAGGGTGGAAGAAGATGGAAGATGCTTCTAGAGTTCAAAGGCAGTAATAGGTAATATATGTCGGTCTTTTTGGATTGGGTTTCAATCAAACGGTGAGGCGCAAGGGTTGGGCCAAATAAGCCTAGCAATGGGCCATTAAAATGACAAACTGAAATGACGTCGTTTTAAATGTGTTTTAATATATATAGTAATGCCCCTAGCTACTATTTTTCACAGGGCGATGTGGGATTGCCAAAGGTTTTATAAAAAAATGTATATGCTTTCAAATATTTGATATTTACACAACAAACAACGAAAACTTCAATGGCAACCATGAAAAGTCGCTTGTTCCCTCATTCCAGTTATTTCGGACCATCCTATTTTGATGTTGATGTTATTGTTCATCCATTTTCACTATCACCCTTTCATTTTATTTCATATCAATCATTAGACTCAAATGCCAGGAACATCACATATCCATTAATCAACCGTGTCCGTTTTCATGTTTGGATTCATTTAGTTAATCTTTGGAGATTTGGATCAATGCGAGCAGAAAAAAAGCAAGAGCCGATCATGTATTTCTCAAAACTCAAGACTCTCCATGTTTCGTCAACAAGTATGTCTTTACGATTTACGTGTGTAAACTGCCCGTAAAGAATTACTAGGTAAATGAAATATATATCAAACAATAAAAAAGAACACGAAAAACAAACCGAAACAAATTATATCAAAGTATGAAACACCAAATACTTATTACTCATTCACCAATGAACCAAATGTTTCCCGTTTAAATCCTAGGAATTCTAATTAAAACCCTGATCATCGTCATTATTGTTCCCCAAGTAGAAACCGATGTCAAGAGTTTAGTGATGATAGAATCTACACAAGCATCAATTAAAACCAAGAGTTATTGCTTGTTCAATAATAATGGGACTCTCAATCGCCTTCGGAAAGCTTGAAGTTCCTTGAATATGGCTAGATAATACGTAGAGTTTAATAGACCTTGAACATCTTTTAACCTTTTGACCTAGTTGAAGTGTTCCTCATTTAGCTCAGTCTCCTCAAGATAAGCATGAAACTTGTGATGATAATACATATAGTAATGTGTGGGATGTCCATGAATGAAGAAATGGGAATGATGTTTTTTTTTTAGTGAAGATGACTTCAAACCGTAGCAGAATCTTACCATGAGCTTAATGATTTCAGGGATAAAAAATAAGATTAGGAAAGATCTTCTTCATCACTTACTAAGTTTTGATGATTGCTGCAAGTAGGTCATGCATGAGGAAATTGCAGTTTGACTTTATTAATGTCAAAGCATATAGCTTAAGCTTATTACTGTGAGATTTATATAGGTGTTACACGTTTCTGGAAATCACATGTAGCTAGACTAAAGGTTATTACAAATAAACTAATGGTTGTTGTTGGTTTGTATACAGAACTTTATCAATTCTATTGCAACATCGTCTTATACAACATTGGATTTCTGTAAATCATTATTTCATATCAACTCGCCTCTTTGCTTTAAAATTTTCGCCTAATTTATGGAAAAAAACTTTTTCTAAAAAGAGAGCTAGGACAGCCTTAGTGGAGTTCTGCTATGTCCCTCGTATGGATATAAAACTGGAAATAAACACTTGAAACTTAAAGAAGGCATATTGGTTAAGGTTGTGAGAATTTAGAAAGTTCTTTGAGTATCCCACATTGGTGGATATAAACCACAAGTCGCACTGAAACAAGAACAAACAGATAAAATTGGAACAATTAAGCACAAGGTTTTCTGGAATATGCTTTCCTTTAATCAGAAAATATAAGCTCAAACAACTGATCGTTTTTTCATACATCCAACCACAAGCTCGGCTGGTATATATAGGTATTTAGAATATGCTTTCTAATCCTACTACAATTCTAATAATGCAAGATAGTCCTTAACAAATAAGGAGTCCTAATTAAACTAGAATTGTAAATGTCCACATGCTTGGAATCTGTTTTGTCTTCCATCTGCTCGGTCAGACATTGCCAACATTCACCCCTAATTTCGACTCGAGATAGGAGGTCTTCAACTCGAGTAACTCTTGCATCTCCTTGAACTTAATCCTTGCGAGCTTTCGTGAGAATATCGAGCTGCTGCAACTCACCTCTTACAAACTCAACTTGTACTTGGTCTCTTTCAACACACTCTCGGATAAAATGATAACGTGTGTTTATATGCTTCTTCTCCCGTGAAAGGCGGATTTTCATAAGTGCAATAGCCGATTTGTTGTCAACAAATAAGACCACCACTCTTTCTTCCATTCCGGTTATTTCACTCAACAACCCACGTAACCATATCCGCCGACACGCGGTGAGGTTGCGACCATGAACTCGGCTTCACAAGGCGATAGAGCCACCGTGTTTTGCTTTTGTGAGCACCAAGTGATAGGTGATTTTCCTAGATAAAATACATGCCCGGTTGTGCTTGACCATCATCTTGGTCCATAGCAAAACTACTATCACTAAACCAGCTAACTCCTTGGTCTTCTCTTGGTTGTATCGCACTCCAAAATTCAAACTACCTTGGATATACCTTAGTATTTGTTTCACGGTGCCATATGTGATTCTTTTGGTTCTTGCATATAACGACTAACCAAACCAACGAATAAGATAAATCGGTCGTGTGTGTAGTAAGTACCTTAGACAACCAACTCGTCGCCTATATAATGTTGCATCAACGGCTTTCCTTCCTTGTCCATGCTTAACTTCATTCCAGGTTCTAATGGACATTGAGTAGGATTCGCTTCATGCATCCCAGCATCTTTCGAGATCTTCTTTGCATAGATTTCTTGACTTATTGAGATACTTGAATCCTCTTGCTTTACTTCAATGCCAAGATAATAGCTTAACTTTCCCAAGTCACTCATATCGAACCTTTCTTGCATTTGTCTCTTAAATTCACCAATTTCGCCAAGCTTCGAACCGGTTACTAAGAGATCATCTACATAGACCGCAATAATCAAGATTGACTTGTTTGTTTTCTTCACATACACCGCTTGTTCGTGTTGGCATCTTTTGAAAGACATTTGCTTGAGTTCTCTATCAAGTTTTGTATTCCACGCCCTTGGTGCTTGTTTAAGTCCATAAAGCGCCTTTTTCAACTTGTAGATCTTCCTTTCTTCTCCTTTCTTCACGAACCCCTCCGGTTGTGTAACAAACACTTGCTCTTTTAGTTCTCCATGTAAAAAAGCTGACTTTACATCCGGATGATGTAGCTCCCATGCTTCTTTTGCGCCAATGAGATCAATAAGCGCACCGTTTCAATCCGTGATACTGGCGCAAATACCTCATCATAGTCAATTCCTTCTTTTGAGCATAACCCTTTGCTACTACCCGAGCTTTAAACTTATTAATTGAACCATCCGGTTCTCTTAATTTTGAACACCCACTTTAATCCAATGGGATTAACATTAACCGAGCTTCAACTAATTCCATGAATCATTCTTATCGATAGACTCAATCTCTTGCTTCATAGCAACCATCCACTTGCTTGAGACTTTTGCTTCTTGGAACATTCTTGGTTCATCATCTTCAATCAAAATAGATTTTGATCTTCATTAGCGAGGTTCTTGAACTAGACCCATAATAAAGTCATTAAATCTAGTTGGCTTAGTTGAAACCTTGAAGAACGCCTCATAATTGGTTGAGTTTACATCACGGGATTAGGGTCATCACCGCCTCGATTTGATCTTCTTGTTCGGTATTGACGGTTGATTTTCATCAACATCATGATGATTTTCGACCTCTTGATCTTGACCTCAACTTCATCGGTCATACAGGTTAACAAATCCACAACCCGTATCAATAGAACCGTGCCATTCTATGATAAACATACAGGTTTAGCTCGTGTGATTCGCTTCGAAGAACATACTTCCACCAAGTTCCTCATTAAACTCCGCATCACGACATACCACTATCTTCTTTAGTCTTGGATTGAGCAATGAAAACCTTTTGTACTGGCTCGTTTCCGATGTAAATGAGTCGTGTTGACTGTCGTCTAACTTATGTAAATATGGCCTTGTTCCGTTGCATAAGCACACATCCAAATACCCCAAACCCTCCAAGTTAGGCTTTTTCCTTTGAAAGCCTCGTATGGAGTTTGATTAACTAGAGCTCGAGTTGAAACTCTATTAATCAAGAATGTAGCGTGTCTAACTCCTTGACCCACATGTAGTTTAGTGCGTCTCGTGCTTTCAAGATGCTTCTAGTCATTCCCATAAGAGTACGGTTTCGCCTTTCCACGACTCCATTTTGTTGCGGTGTGTAGGGAGCGGTTAGATGTCTTGTTATACCCTCGTTTTCACAAAAGTTGGTAAATTCTTTTGAAGTGAACTCACCTCCTCTATCGGTCCTTAGGGTTATAATCTTCCTTCCCGACTTCTTCTCAACTAAAGCTTTGAACTTTTTGAAGTATTCAAATGCCTCTCCTTTTTCCTTCAAGGTAAAAGTCCACATAAACCGTGAGAAGTCATCAATAAGAACAAATATGTACCTGTTTCGTGCTATGGATGGTGGAGAAATTGGTCCACATAGGTCGGCATGTATGAGTTGAAGAGGATGTGTTGCCTTAAATTTATTGCTTTAGGAAGCGACTTCTTGGTTTGTTTTCCTACCAAACAAGATTCACACAACTTGTTCTCTTGATGAATTATTGGCAACTTTTCAACCATGCCCTTCCTTGCCATTAATTCCATCGTCTCAAAATTAATGTGACCCATCCTAGCATGCCATAACCAAGCATCATCTTCCATCTTTGCTTTGAGACACACCGAACTTCCAACTTGGAGCTTAATCTTGTAAAGTCTATTACTTGTTCTAGGAACCTTCATCGAAGCTTGCCATCGAGTCGCGCATAGTAAGAAGGTTACCTTTCATCGAATGTCACATCCGCCTTCGGTAGCTTGCCCAAGACTAATTATGTTGCTTTTTAGCTCGGGTAGGTAATAGACTCCGGTGATTAACCGTTGCTCTCCGTTTTCCCTTCAATGATTATCGAACCCTTCCCTTTTATCTCGATGTAGGGTTATCACCAAACTTCACTCTGCGGAGATATTCTCATTCAACTCGAAAAGTATTCTCGGATCCCGTCATGTGATTACTTGCTCCATTATCCAAATACCAAGTGTCTTCCTCGTTTGGCTTAGTATTCAATTGGTTTGGGATAATCTTTCTTCATTCAAGAAAACTACTTCTTGAGCGCTTTTCATCATAAAAAGTGTCGGGTCATCATCATCCTCCGTTTTCAAAGGTTTGATTCATGCTTTTGCTTACATTCACGTCGTTCGAGGCGATTAGAAGCAAAGTGACCATATTCATCACATCAAGCATTGAATCTTTGAAAGGTCTCGACTTTTGTTCTTCTTTTGATCCGTATTGCTCCGGAGTTGTTTTGGTTTCCACGGTTGCGGTTATTAGCTTGACCACTACCTCGAGATTTGTTTTGAGAAGAAAAGTTTTGACCTTTACCGTTGCCACCGGAGGAATTCCTTCCTCGAACTTTCTTATCATATCTTTCACCCTTCGAACATCAACTTGCCTTGATCTTGAGTGGTGTCAACACCTTCATTCTTCCTTCAAAAGCTTTCAACCTTCCAATTGCTTCTTGAAAAGACATAGTATTCAAGTCGACAAATTGTTCTATTGAGGCAACAATTGCAACATACCTATCGGAGCGGATGCAAGCGACTTCTTAACAAGTTTCTTGTCTTCATAAATTGTTCCCAAGCTATTTTACATTACAATTTTGCCCAACCTAGCCCATGAAAGTCATCGATTGATTCGTTGACTTTCATCTTTAAAGATTCGAATTCCGTCTCAAGGTTTGCAACCTTGCGTCTCGAACCGATCAACACCCGCATACGGTCTTCAAAGCTCCCAGTTTCTTTGGTTTGTGTTGAATTGTGAAACTTGAAAACAAGTTCTTACGGAATCGCTGGAAAAGTAGCATAACGCCATGTGATCTTGCTTAGCAACAACTTGTGTTCCTTCCCACGGTTCCGATTGCATCGAGTATTCCATGGACTCGAATACCGCTTTGACTCTTATTGCCCATATGTTATAATTTGTGCTTGTTAACATTGGACATTGAAGAGTAGTTTTAGAATGTTCAACGGAGGTGTTTGACTCGACTCGCCTTGCACCATCCTTCTTGCACGTCTTACGTAAGTTATAGGTGTTGTTTGTTCGACTTCGGCCCTAGGTTCTAGAGGTCGGTGATTTACTTCACCCAAGTAAACCAAGTCGAAAGATTGAAACTTTGATCAACTTCTTGCTTAAGTCGAAACCTAGTAAAACCCTTGTGATCCTTGCTTTACAACCCTTGGTCGATCCTTGCTTGATAACCCTTGGTCGATTGGACTGCCTTGTAACCAGGCTCTTGATACCAAATATAAACCACAAGTCGCACTGAAACAAGAACAAACAGATAAAACTGGAACAATTACGCACAAGGTTTTCTGGAATATGCTTTCCTTTAATCAGAAAATATAAGCTCAAACAACTTATCGTTTTTTCATACATCCAACCACAAGCTCATTTGGTATATATAGGTATTTAGAATATGCTTTCTAATCCTACTACAATTCTAATAATGCAAGATAGTCCTTAACAAATAAGGAGTCCTAATTAAACTAGAATTGTAAATGTCCACATGCTTGGAATCTGTTTTGTCTTCCATCGCTCAAATCGAGACATTGCCAATGATGGAAGTTGTAACTAAAAGGCGCTATATATAGAAGCATATGTCTTTGAATTGTTAAGCTTTAAATGTGTTTAAGTCAATTTGAGCTGTGAGTGTTTGGTTCTCTTTATAAAACAAGAAACCAAACACGAGATCGACTTCGACTTCTAAAATATATTTCGATCTTATATTTTGACTCGTTTCTCTTTATGAAACGATAAGTTATAACTTACGCTTGAGCTACATAAGTATATTTCGATCTTATATTTTAAAGCTGTTTTGTAAACTTAACATAACCATTTGAGCTATGATTAGCCTAAAAAGAATTCTCTATTTGTTGTCAAAACACAAAGCTAATAAGAGAACTCATTTGTACCTTTGAGTTTTGTTATTGTTAATATTATTTTATTTTTCACCTTGTTTTACCTTTTAGTTTTAATCAATATGGAGCAAATTAATTCATGAAATAAAAAGCGATATCATCCTTTTAGTTGTATACTTTAATAAAGGACCTTTATGGAGCAAAATATAAACACAATTATTACATAAGTGTATCACAAACTATACTCTTCAAAGATAATAACCAAAGCCAAGCGATCGATAAGCACCTACAACAACGACAAATTTTGCTAATCCAGCAATTGCACCCAAAAGACAAAAGGCGATTGTGGCTTTTGTACGCATGAATCGCATATCAAATCCAAGAAATTACAGCATATATGTTGTCTACAAAACCGAATCTGTCAAAGCAGTAGAAATAAGGGTGTGCATGGTCCAAAACGGACCGGACCGAAAACCGATTCGGCATAAACCCTAGACCGAGACCGGACCGAATGTGGTCGGTCCGGACGATCCGATCCAACAAGGCCAAATTCGTCGGTTTGGTCGGGACCGGACGGACCGAGGACCATTAGCCCAAAAGCGGGACCGCGGACCGGACCGAATGTGGTCGGTCCGGTCTCGGTCCGTCATCGTCCGGTCGGTCCGGTCCGATTCGGTCATATCTCGCGCCAGGTAGAAATGTTGCACAGAATATATGATTTGACTATCATGGTCAAATGAACTACACGCTAGCTTTAAGGATTATAACCACTCTTTAAGTTTCTCAAGACTTTTGTAACATTATATCATTTTTCGATGATAATGCAATGTACTAAGAAACTAGGTCATGCGTTACTCACGATGTCCATGTTAATGTCGAGTTTAAGAAGTTGTAAGTTTGACCTAAAAGTCAATCGATATCTTGATACTACAATTATACATAAATGAGTGTCACATTAGACATAGTAATTGTCAAATTAATAAGCTATAAAATAGAATAAATTTCTTTGAGAAATGGTGAATAAATAACAGGAAGAAATCTTACTGGCTGGATGACTCCGTATGGCTCGGGATAGCATGTACACATTCCGGCAATATAACGGTTTCTTGTTTCCTTCTCCATAGATAGCTTTTGATGATCAAATGACCCGTCCATAACATATTCCATACGGTTCGGTGCACGACTACATCAACAACTTTTGTAAAGAGGGTTGGTTAATAGTTGAAGGACTCATATTGGAACATTGAAATAGTGTAGGGTTTGTTTTGTAACTTTTACATTATTCTTTTCTCCTTCCTCCCATACATTTTTTCTTTGTATAAAACCTTTGTATCTTTCATTTTGAAGTAATAAGGAGAATCATTTTCCAACATGTGAGCTGTGTTTCTCTACTCATTCTTGTCAACATGGTATCGAGCTCGATAATGAGTTCTTGATCGATTACAACCGACTCAACCGTAACCACCATAACTAACTTTTCGATCACCATAAACCACCGTAACTAACTTTTTCGATCATCATTTCTCCATCATTCCTATCATTCTATTCACAATTCTTTCATCATTTCTATCATTCTTTCATCTCGTTCTTTCAAGATTGAGTTACGGTGTATTGTTCAAGGTGAGTTTGTTGAGTCATTTGGTTGTTGTAGCGGTTCTTTCAAGATTGTTGAAGCTTCATAGCGTGTTAACAATGGCGACATCATCTTCTTCAGCGATGCTACTAGCCAAAACAGTCAATCTCTTTTGTTTCAAAATCCATTTGTATTTGCATCCTTCGATGGCCTGGTACTCTTGTGGTGAATGAGAAATTGTTAGGAGCACAAAACTATCGTTCTTGGAGCGATCGGTTGAAATTGCTCTTTCTACCAAAAGAAAGTTAGGTTTCATCGGAGGAGCAGTTCAAGATCACAAGATGATGTGAATTTACAAAACGATGGGATACATGTAATAATCGGTGATTAGTTGGTTAATGAACTCGATGTCTGAATCCATTGCAAAATCCATTATGTTCATTGGCCTTTGCTTATGCAATTTGGATTCAACTTGAGAAAAGATTTGCTCTCGACAATGGGTCACATAAGTACAAGTTGAGCAGAGAGACTTATGAGACCATGCAATCGGGAAGATCGTGAGTGAGTACTATACAAGTATGAAGTGTGTTTGGGAAGAATTGGATTCAATGAATGAATTGCCAAGAATAGTCAATATCACCCGAAATTCTTGTTTTTCTAAGCTGTTTTGAGTACTCGGAAAGAAGAGCAAAGATTGTTTCGGTTCTTGAATGGTTTGGATGACAAATTTTCTCATCAAAGGAGTCGGTTGTTGTTAAATTCTCCTTTGCCAGTGTTGAGGCGCTTGTGCTTTGCTTGACAAGAAGAGTCTCAAAGGGGTATTTGGATCGGGACAATCATTTGTTGAATCTGACTCTCTATAGCAAAGGTGAGGTCAAAGAAGTGTAACATATGTGGCTACAAGTGGCATCCACGGACAAGTGTTGGGAGAAAGTTGGTTACCCATGGCATTACAAGTATAGCGATCCGAGAAAGGTAAAGCTCCTCGGAAAATTTGGTTCGGGGAATGTGAAAAAAACGGTGCATTGGTTGAAGCGGTGGTCATGTGGTCTTTACTTCAAAGCGGTTTGAACAACTCATGAAGAGTATTCCTCATTTCAATCGGACTTGATGAGACTAATACATTGGAACATCCTTTTGGAGAAGGTACACTCTCTTGTTTTCTTGTGTTAATGGGGTTATAGAAGGATGGATAATTGATACGAGGCAAGTGATCATATGTCACGGATAGCTTGATTTGAATGATGTTGAGGCTCTTAAGTGTAAGCAGGTTATTAATTTGCCAAATGGACATACTTGATCATTTCTAAAGTAGGCAATGTTGCTTTACAAAATGGACTTAAAATGAACAATGTTCTCATAGTTCCTTCCTTCAAATTCAAGCTTTTGTCGGTCTCTAAACTAACAAAGATTCTCATTGCTTTGTTACATTTATGAGAAATTACGTGTTATCCGGGACTTGAAAACCGGGAAGGTGTTGGGCTTGGGTAAAAAGCAAGGTGGCCTCTATCATCTACTCGATCTTCCTCTGGATCAAATTCATTCTCAACTTTCTTCAATGGTTGTATACGCCTTGAAGATTGTAGTCTATTTTCATTTTCTCAAGCATTACATTCCAACAAACTATGCTTTTAGTGTTTTCAATAATTCTTACAGTTTGTGGCATCATAGACTTGGTCGCATTTCGATTCTACTTTCAAACATATTACTTACATTCACGAAAGTGTATCTCATTCTAATGAAATTCTTGTTTGACTTGTCCAATGGCAAAATTCACAAAACTTCCATATTACGCTAGTAAATCTCATTCCAAAGTTCCATTTGACTCATTCATATAGACATTTGGGGACCTATAAAGTTCCAACCATAGGGAATCATAAGTATTTTCTCACTATAGTTGATGATTGTAGTAAATTTGTTTGGACATATTTACTAGTCGAGAAAGTCGAGATGCCTTTGCCACTTTCAAGTCATTTGTTACTTTTGTGAAGAAGCGGTTTGAAAAAGATATAAAAGTGGTGAGATCGAGACAATGCCTTAGAATTTCTCAAAGGATCTATAGGCCCTTTTATGGACTCATTTGGGAATAGAGCATCAAACTTCATGTGTTGATAGACCTCGACAAAATGGGAGGTAGAAAACATAGAAACATATTGGAGATAGCTAGAGCCCTAAGATTGCATGCTCATTTGCTGTACATTATTGGGGTGTTGTGTTATCAACGCAACATATCTCATTATGATTTCCATTTCTTGTGTTGAAATTTAAGACACCTTATGAAGTTTTGTTGCAATCTAAACTGAGTATAGTCATCTAAGGGTGTTTGGTTGTTTAGCAATGGCTAGTAATCCTTCGAGTTCTTGACAAATTTGATTCGAGTGTACCTTGTTTATTTACGGGTTATCCACAACATCAAAAGGGTACAAACTTACGAATTTCTTTGAATCATACAAGGTTTGTGTCAAGAGATGTTGTCTTCTATGAACATATATTTCCTACTCTAAAACAAGTATGTTGCAAGTTCTTCAACTGTACTGCACCCATTTCTTCACCATTGTGGTATGAAGATTTTGTATCCACAACACAACTTTGTTCATGAGCCCTTTATTCTTCTTTGAAGTTGTTCATGATTCTTTGAAGTTGTTCATGAATCTGCGATGTTGTTCATGATTCTGTTGATGTTGTTCATGAATCTGCGATGTTGTTCACACTGCACCATCTTTCATTCCAACCACTAGTGTTCAAGATACGAGAATCGGAAGATCCACTAGAGTGTCAAGTGCTCCAAGGCGGCTAAAGATTATGTAACACCAATTCATCAACCAAAGGCTAATCAAGTGTCGATTACTCCTCTTGATCTCAATTTCATGCTTTTCTATGTGCTTTGGTGGCTCGATCGGCACCTACTTACTTCAAAAGCGGTTAAAGAAGAAGATTGGTGTAATGCAATGAATTTGGAGCTAAGAGCATTAGAGAGAATGATACATGGGAAGTATTTGTTCTACCTAAAGGGAAGAAAGCTATTGCTTGTCATTGGATCTACAAAATCAAACTCAAAGGCGATGGTACACTTGACAAGAAGAAAGCTAGACTTGTAGTGAATGGGAATAGGCAAAGAAAAGGTGTTGACTATGAAGAAACTTTTGCTCGATGGCAAAAATGGTGGTATTAGAGCTTTACTTGCGATGGCGACCATGAAAGGTTGGGAAATTTGTCAAATGGATGTGTCTAATGCCTTTCTCCATGGTGATCTCTTTGAAGAAGTGTATATGCAAATGCCTCGAGGGTATATTGGAAAGGGAGAGTGTGCAAAATGTTCCTGTTGATTCAAGTTTAGTATGCAAACTCAAGAAGTCCTTGTATGGCCTCAAACAAGCACCTAGGCAGTGGTTTGCCAAACTCTCTTGACATTGTTGTCCTTTGGCTATACTCGATCTAAGGTGATTACTCATTGTTCATCAAGGCAGATCTTGAATCCTTCTGGCGATCCTTGTTTATGTTGATGATCTTCTAATCCTTGGTTCTAGCAACACTGATTCAAGCTCTTAAAACACAATTAAGTACTCATTTTCACATGAAGGATTTGGGTCGGATGAATTATTTCTTAGAATTTGGAGGTGTGCAAAAGTGACCAAGGCATTTTCATCTCTCGAAAAGTACACTCTTGATTTACTTCAAAAGAAATTTGGTTTGACTAATGCAAGACCATACAAGTTGCCTATGGATTCTCATATCAAGTTGCAAGAGACATGGGAACTTCTTTACGATCGAAGTATCTGAGAAGATACATAGGCAAACTCATATATCTCACAATAACAAGACGATATTTGCTATCTTGTGCGGTTGTTGAGCGGTTTATGCAAAATCCTACATCGATGCATATCAGCGGTGAAACATTTGATGAGATATTTGTTGAATTCACGGTCAAGGTATATTATTAGCTAATGATTAATTTGTTCATTTGATTGCCTATTGTGGCGATGATTGGGCTAGTTGTCCTATGACAAGAAGGTCCACCTTGGCTATTGTATTTCTTGGGTCAATCACCTATTTCATGGAAATCTAGAAGCAACAAGTGGTGTCTAGATCATCGGTGAAAAGGTGAATCTGAGCTATGGCCTAACATGTTGTGAAGTTACTTGGTGGTGACATTGTTGAAAGATTTGGGGCTCAAAGATCTTGGTCTGTAGATTTGAAATGTGATAATCAAGCGCCATTTATATAGTTGCCAATCCGGTCTTCCATGCGAACAAAGCATATAGAAGTGGATTGCCATTATGTAAGGATCAAGTCAAGAATGGGAAGTCCTACCTTCTCATGTTTCCACTAAAGACCGGTGGTGATGTGTTTACTAAAGTTCTTCAATGATCGACATTCTAAATTAATGTCAAGTTGGGAGCTTGCGGTCCTTCCACCTCTCAACTTGAGGGAGTGTAAAGAGGGTTGGTTAATAGTTGAAGGACTCATATTGGAACATTGAAATAGTGTAGGGTTTGTTTTGTAACTTTTACATTATTCTTTTCTCCTTCCTCCCATCTGTTTTTTCTTGTATAAAACCTTTGTATCTTTCATTTTGAAGTAATAAGGAGAATCATTTTATTTATGTGAGTTGTGTGTTTCTCTACTCATTCTTGTCAACAATATAAACGCGAAAATGCGGGCTGTAAATATAAAGTTTAATAAGCCAAAGCTTAAAAGCTGTCAAATCTGAAACCACAAAAGCGTGTTGTCTTGGAAGCGAGAGACAAAGGGAATATTAGGACAAAGTGGCGAGGTATGGGTAGCCGTGTAATAATGTGTCCCTTATGTATTTGTTTATGGATTTTGAGCATGTTTAAGATCCTCTTGTGTATCCCTTGTAGGATTTATATGCATTTTGATGGTAATATATTCTTCACATTCTCATAATAATAATAAAAATATATACTTCAATGTTTTCTTTGAAAAATTAGTGGGAAGTCATGAGAGTTTTGAAACTTTTTTGGGTATCCCACATCGGTGGGTTGTAACCAAAAATGGCTATACATACTTGAGCATATACATTTGATTTGTTGAGTTCTATATGTGTTTATGTCTCTTTTATTGCGGAACCTTGAGATTCACGTAATGGATATCGTGAAGGTTTCTTTATGAAAAGAAACTAACACATTTAGATCTTATATTTTAAATTATTTTTGTTAACGACAACCATTTGATCACGATTAACTAAAAAAGATCTTTTTGTTCACGGTGCAAGAAACCGCAATCATGAATTCTAATAGAAGCTAAAACACATTTTGATCTTATGTTTGTAAATTATTTTTGTTAACGACAACCATTTGACCACAATTAACTAAAAAAGATCTTTTAGTTCACGGATTCACGTAATGGATATCGTGAAGGTTTCTTTATGAAAGAAACTAAAACATTTCGATCTTATATTTTAAATTATTTTTGTTAACGACAACCATTTGATCACGATTAACTAAAAAAGATCTTTTAGTTCACGGTGCAAGAAACCGCAATCATGAATTCTAATAGAAGCTAAAACACATTTTGATCTTATGTTTGTAAATTATTTTTGTTAACGACAACCATTTGACCACGATTAACTAAAAAATATCTTTTAGTTCACGGTTCAAGAAACCGAAATCATGAATTCTCATAGAAGCTAAAACACATTTTGATCTTATATTTTAAAATTATTTTAAAATTATCTTTGTTGAGTTCTATATGTGTTTATGTCTCTTTAACAAGTGATCCTTCATAGTTCAAGTAATTGGTATCGCGAAGGGTTCTTTATTAAAGAAACTAACACATTTCGATTTTATAATTTTAAATTATTTTTGTTAACGACAACCATTTGACCACGATTAACTAAAAATATCTTTTAGTTCACGGTTCAAGAAGCCGCAATCATGAATTCTCATAGAAGCTAAAACACATTTTGATCTTATATTTTTAATTTATTTTTAAATTATCTTTGTTGAGTTCTATATGTGTTTATCTCTCTTTAACAAGTGACCCTTCATTGTTCAAGTAATTGATATCGCGAAGGGTTGTTTATTAAAGAAACTAACACATTCCGATCTTATTTTTGTAAATTATTTTTGTTAACGACAACCATTTGACCACAATTAATTAAAAAAGATCTTTTAGTTTACGGTTCAAGAAACCGCAATCATGAATTCTCATAGAAGCTAAAACACTTTTTGATCTTATACTTTAAAATTATTTTAAATTATCTTTGTTAACAACAAATATTTGACACCATTTGAACTAAAATTAACTAAAAAAAAGCCTGTTATCAAACTCTAAGTTAATACCACACCTTATTTACAAATTCGATTATACCCTGTCTATCCCATACAGGCATATGCGTTTCTCTATGATATTATTGTTATCTACTTTGCATTTTTTTTTTTTGGTTTCTATCATAAAATAGCAACTTACTTTTTTTAATGTCCCGTTTTGATTCGCAAACTTAAAATTATATGAGTAAATGTTACAAACTTTTACAAAGTGTTCAAAATGTGCAATTTAAACAAAATGATACGCATGTGCTCAAACAGTCAAATAGTCAAATAATGTAACAAATCAGGTAAAAGGAACATAATACTCTCATTACGTATTTATTATCAAACTAGCTTAGAGACCCGTTGACACCGGGTTATTTTTTAAAGAAATAGATAAATAAGATGATAATAAAAGTAATAACGTAAATTTGTTAAATTTAAAATATGTGTGAGTCATGATCGATTTCAACAATCAGCGTTGCCAATCTAAAATAGATTGACTCGAACATAAAATGATGTGTGATTTAATGATCAATTGAGTTCTTACAAACCTTGTAACATTAAAAATAATGAACCATAGTATAATATAACGTGATTACACAATGATCATCATGATACAACGTGAACCTTGTTCAAAGACCTTCAATACTTCTTTATACACGACATATGTTGTGGTTTTGGAGAGATTACTATCCACGATCACAAACGACAACCTTCAAACCCCGCTTGCTTTTACTCTTGATACGACAACGTGGGTTGTCCATGTGTGAACACAGGACAGGCGATAAGTACCCACTTTAAGCGATTGCCATTGGCTTTTGTTGATTGTCATGGCAAAAGATCGATATCGGATATTGTTTCGACAATCTTAAGAATAAACGCTTATCGGCGGATTAATCCTCAACCTTGGAATAATCACCTTTTTCGAAGTTGGTTCCGTTAATGATCTGCGCTGAATAGAGGTTCTTGTTAATTTAAGTACTTGAAGTCTTGTACCATTACATAAACCTTTTGATTGGTCTATGTTTCTTAACAACATAATCGGCACTCCTCTCTAGTTGAATGCTCAATTTGAGTAGAAATCACGGGAAGCCGTGTTTTCACTTTGGATTCATCATTGTCGTGAAACGACCTAAAATAATCAAAATAAGAAACCATTTGAACATCAAAGCAGACGTTATGGCATTTAAAGAAAGGTATATTCTATGTTCACCTCTTTCATCAAAGATTATTGCTAACATTCATTAGCATAATATCTATTTGTTATGGTTTATAATGCACAACTATTAGACATTAAAGTTAAAAGTCACGGTGACATACATAGTTGAAAGCATAATCACATTTACATCTAATCTTAGCATGTGAGATCTTTGTAAGCATAACTTTCGACTCTAGGATACTATCACCCATCAACCTCACCGATATTAACATCCACAACTTCAAAAGCAGAATAAGATAATCGCATTTCAAACTATGTTTATATCCGTGTGATCAATGTGAGTCACCACTTCATAACGCAGTATGATGTGAACATATTAAGTCTTATCATCTTCTTCCTTGATCCTCCGCATCTCCTCTTTAGAAGCCTCCATATGCATATCCTTTGATTGTTTATCTTTAGCATACTAGTGCAGACCTTCCCTGTTTGATTTCATACTATATTCATTAAAACCCTATAAATATAGAAAGAGAATCAAAAAAGAGAAAACAACAGAAATATCGATTTAGTTGCCATAAGCCGGCAAAAAAACAACAATGTGTAATGCATTAAGTGCAATCGTTTTCCTTTTTGTAAAATTTCAAAGCTAAGCTCGTCTATCTGTTCTTTTTTCATCATACACAATTTGAAAGACGGATATTTCATTAAATTATCTTATTTTGTAAATTTGTCACTATGCAAAAATACTTTATATTTTTAAAAGCATATGCCCGATTAGATATTCACAATTTCTATAACAAAACAATTTATATTTATTTGGTAAGTAAGGAGACTAACCTTTTGACATCTTCCTATAGGAGCCTTGAGGCGTGACCAAAATAGTTTTCTCCGTGTTTATAAACCTTCACATCATCCAACAACTATGCAAGTAATATATATCATTATGATATATGGTTTATATGATCATTATAACGAAAACACTGCAACTATTAAAAATAAGCTTAAATTCCAAATTCTTTTTGCAGTGCAAGGGTGTATAAACAAAAAATAAGAGCCATACTCATATTAGGCCAAGAGTCGACAAATTTAACATGAAATGAAGAACTACTAACAAAAGAAATATTTGTAAATAAATCCACAGGTACTTCTGTTAGACTACAGCGGCATTAGCGTGGTGTGCAACGGCGGAGGCGGCGGTGGTGTGCCAGGGAGCCATCCTCATAAAGTTATACTAATGTTCTTTGCGTTAATACTAAACCATTTGCAAACAAAAAAAATATGGGAATAGAAATATCAAAATTTGGGTATTATTTGGTTTGTGCATGGTCTTACATGTACATAATTGTCTCAAATAATGGCAAAATCAACCAATTCCAAATTTTATTTCTTAGTAGAGTGCATCGTACCATTTTACTACTTAAACCCTTGGCAAACTACTTGTGATCTAACATCTTAAAGCTACCCATATATTCTGTGACACTGATTTGCACATTTGTAAATGGTGAGATCAAGTAATATGTTGCATTGTTTAAAAGAGAAAACATATAGATTATAATAAATAAAAATGGTAAGAATGTACTCATATATACTTTTGTACTAAAGTAGCTTTTGAGTGTCCTGTTCTTGAGCTTTTGGTTTTGCAGCCCATCAGATATAGAGGAAAGCTTCTGAAGAGGAAGTTTATATCCTTCATATATAGGAAAATCACCAGCAAATAGAGATGATTGTGTTAGCACAAAAAGCAAAGAAGATTGGGAGGTAAAAATGATTTATAGATTTCATATATTTTTTCATCTTCAATATAGTTGAATCACTTCTAATACACAAAAATGCTAATAACATTTGTAACTCCCAAAAATTGCATAAGATGAAATCATTTTAATATAATACGACCACTACAAATATATCATATTACACTCATTTACCCCTGCTACAACACCGATAAGATTCCCAAACAGTTTATTTTAAAGGAAATTCAAGTGGTTTCTTTCATGAGACAGAGAGGATGGACATAAGAATCTTCATAAATTGATAGTTTAAAACTTGAGAGAGTCAATTTACCGTTACTCGTGTACTAACAAAACACGAGTGGCACCATCAATTAACTTCCATGCCAACACGAAAACATAAGGTTTGAATAAAAAACCCAACTTGGTGCGGGGTATGATACCGTTTAGTGTGCATCATATAATGTGTATATAACAAAATAAACAATTAGCATTTAATTAGTAAAAGCAGAAAAATGTATTTTCAACTTGTACTCCTCAAACATGATGCAATAGAGTTATCTCTTTCAATTCTTTGTTATACAGTGAAAGGTATGATACTTTATAAGCTTTATCGTATTCAACATTTCATCAAACATTTTTGTGCATTTCATGAAACACCTATTTTGAATTAAAACTTTAATTGATGAAACCAAATTTGAATCACAACTAATGACAAAAAAGCCATACCATTGTGTAAGCCAAAAGGATCATGAACACCAAAAATTAAATAAAAAGCTTATTAACTTGAAATAATAATTTCAAGCGTATAAAAGAAACACATTTTTTGCATCATATGACGAATAGTTCATTTTGAAACAATATATGATACTTTATCCATCTTTGATAATAACCTTTTTGCTTCTCCCCACAATAACCGCAACATTACATAACATGAATTGTGTTAAGAGTAAAATTAAAAGAAAACAATATCTTCTACATGTTGCAATAAAATAAAATAAAAAGAGAAAAGAAAAGAAGAAGAATCATTCATACAATGCAAATTAGTAAAACCACTTTTAAAAAAATCAATAAACATACCTTTTCATCAGGATCGGTTGATCTACGATATTCTTAAACCACATGCACAAACTAATCCTATATAAGAATAGATTAAAACAAACAAAACAAAGGAATTATAATTGAATGAAAAAAGCAAATTATTTACCAATTAGTAAAATCCCCAATTCTTTTTCTAGGGTTCATATAAAACACAATTAGATTGCAATATGGAACTAATAATTCGAAACAATAAATATTATAATTAAATCGGTACTTACATAATCTACCATGAATCACTGGCACACTGATGTAACAAAAATAATGATTTTGAATTCGGGTGTTTTGAATTGGTGTTTTAATAATGGTGATTTTGAATTCGTTGTGCTATTGATTTGAAACTGATTTGTGAATTACATTAAATGTACTTGAATGATTAATAAATAAATGAGAAGGGTTCTACAAAATTGGTGCGGCAGAAGAGTTGTACTATGACTCTAAATATGGTATGACACGTATGAGCATTAAGCAATTTTTAATGTTTGGTCTTAGAATGGAACTGCATGAAAATTTATTTTATTAGATAAAATAGATGAAAAGCTTAGACTCAAATTAATTTTACAAAATCATTGTACTCGATGTAATCTACATAAATCCACTCTAAAGTGATCTAACTTTATTTTTATTTTTCAAATTGTGTTCACATATCGAAGAAATAAGCTGCTCAATTTGCAATAGACTGGTATCGGTCTTCATTATGTTTTCTTCGCCGATAAGCGACTACAACAGCTGCAAACATTGCTAGTCCAAACATGAATTATCCCAAAACAAAACTGGTACTTTTAATTCTTCATGAGCTTGCTAACCAGATCAAAGAAATTTACAATAGATACATCAACCGCAAAACTAGATTTTGTACACAAAGATAGCAAATAAAAGTTGCTCACAGAAAATACCATTTGACTACCACTGGTTTAAAGATGATAAGCACTCTTTAAGTTTTATAAAGCCTTTGTAACACCATATCAATCTTATAATGATAATTATGGAAACTAAAATGAACCTCTAAGCGTGTTGTACTCATCTATATTCTATAAGTTAATAGTCGAAAATGACAAGTTTGTTGACGAATATATCATGCATTGTACTCGACTACATATTGCCTTTCGCTATAAGCGAACTACAAAATAGTACACAACCATTAATAAGGCATTTCTAATGTCCTAGTATGAAGTTTATACTTTATAAATTAATTTGATGATTCAAAAACTACTCGGGTGTGAATATTTGTTTTTATATGAGTTGGTTCATTACGTAATTTACATAACGTACACGTTTCTAAGAGAATCAAAAAAGCCCAAGTGGAACTTTACCATGACCCTCGTATGATCGTAAAACTAAGATAAACACTTGGAATCTTAAAGAAGAGAACCTTGACTGCAATCGTGAGAGTTTAGAAAGTTCATTGAGTATCCCACATTGGTGGAGTTTGTAACCAAAAGTGACTATATATACACGAGCATGTACATTCAAATTGTTGATTTCTAGATGTGTCTAAGTTCTGCAAACTCTTACTCGCAGGCTCAAAGTGTGACCTTGTGTTAGGGGTGTCCAAAAGAACCGAGGAATCGTACCGGTACCGTACCAGAACCGAACCGTATATTAGAACTATGGCACGGTTTCTTGGTTTCTAAAATTTCAACTTTTCGGTTCTCGGGACGGTTCGAGTCGGAACCGTCCGGTTCCGGTACTTTCCCGAAAGAACCGGCTACTTTGAAAATATAAAATTTTATAGGGTTTATTTGAGACATTGTGTAATGTGTATAGCCTTTTAAGAAAATAGAAAAAAAACCTACTCATTATTATGCTGTAACATACAAAATCTAAAACTCAAAAACACATAATAAAATTGAAACCCTAACTTTTAATTCATTTAAAGATCATCATCATCATTCATCAACATGAAAGTAAGTTTCTTTTGAAATCATTATCGTAAATTTGATAGTAATAGAAAAATAATTATCGTAAATTTTATGCAATATTTATTTTATGCAGCATCGATACATGATATACAAGATACATGATATCGCATGATACATGATTGGTATTTAATGAATGTTATAAACTAACTAATATTATAAACTAAGAACATACATGATATACAAACTAACAAATATTATAAACTATGTCGCATTGTCGTTGACGAATCAGTAATAATGTGGCAAAAAATCAATGAATATACCAAACTAACGAATATTGATCAAAATACTATACTGTTAGTTTGATAAGATTATGTACTGTAGTAGTGCAGTTAACGAATATTGATGAACTTGACGAATGTTGTTGTTATACAATATTTAATTATGTACGTTAGTTAAATACATTATGCCAGTAATGGTTCAATTGATTATCCCAATGATCATTCATTCAGTAACAATAAGTTATAATAAATGATTGGTATTTATTGTTCATAAAACTTTTTATGATTATGTTCGGAATTTTTTTTGCTTATAATGATTATGTTCTTTGTATATATATTAACTTCAGTTTATATATTGTCTTTTCTTAGGGTGACTTAAGCTCGACACAAAAGATTTTCAATAGATTCAGATTCGGGTGAGAAACAGTTGATCAAAGACATAAAAGGAAACCGGGGCGGGGGGTGAGAAAGGACCATTGCCGCCAAAGAAACTAAAAAGAAGACAATTTCAAGTCCGAATGGTGGGATTTTACGACCGCATCTATGAAGTAGATGAAGAAGGAAATAAAGTAAGGAAAGCAAAGTGCAAGTTTTGTGCAACGATACTTTCTGCAAGCGGGACACACACGTGCTGACGGGTTTAAAAAGCATTATACTAAAAGTTGTAAAAAAAATCCCACGTGTCCTAGGTAATCAAAATACATTGCAATTAAAAGTAGACACTAACGGGGAAGGTGCTAGTGGTAGTATTGCTGCATGGAAACACGACGATGATAGAATTACTAAAGATTTGGTTAGCTTGTTTATTGAAGCCGAGTTACCCTTTAGATTAGTTAAGCACCCCGCTTTAATAAGGTTGACGCAATCCTTAAATGCTAAATATGTTTTGCCTTCCCGACAAAAATTATCTAAGCTAGTTGTCAAGTTTTACATGGAAGAGAAAAATAAGTTAATGACTTATTTTAGTAAATCAACTACCACCGTGCACTTAACAACGGACACTTGGACATCGCATTGTAAAAGGGTTAATTATATGGTTTTAACAGCTCATTATATAGATGAGAAGTGGAAAATGCATAAACGTATAATTAATTTTAGACCAATTAATAGTCATAAGGGAGATGATATTGGTCGTAAGATACTAGAATGCATAGCCGAGTGGGGGATCACAAATGTTATGACTATTACGGTTGACAATGCTAGTTCGAATGATAAAGCACTTAACTTTTTGGCTAAAAAGTTGCCTAAAATGTATGATGAAGGAAGACACTTTCAAATTAGGTGTGCGGCACATGTTTTAAATTTGATTGTGAAAGACGGTTTAGATGAGTGTAGTAATTCGGTTGATAGTGTGCGTAACGCCGTTAGGTACATTAAATTGTCGACACAACGAATTGAGAAATTTAAAGATTGTATTAAAGATTCTCGTATCACAACAAACCGTTTTTTGATTGGTGATTGCTTGACTAGATGGAATTCAACACATGATATGTTGAAAGTTGCTTGTGAGTTAAAGAAAGCTTTTGAATTGTATGATGTTGAAAACTCTTCATTTAGCAATGATCTTGATAAAGTTCCTGATGCTAGTGACTTTAGAATATGTGGTGACTTGGTTAATTTCCTTGAGAAGTTCAAATCAAAAACCCAGAATGTGTCGGCATCTAGTAGACCTTTGTCCCATTTGTTTTTTAGTGAAATTATTGACGTTGATACGCACATACGTAAGTGGGGTGTAAAACCGGGTTACATGTCTATGGTGCATGAAATGAGGTTAAAATATGATAAATATTGGGGCAAGAGGGAAAAACTAAATGATTTCATGTATTTTGCGGTTTTATTGGATCCGACAATGAAGACTTTCTTAGTCGAGCATGGTTTTAGAAAAATGATTACTTACCGTATAACAAAGGAAAAGCCTTTGACCGAAAGTGCAATTGAGGCGATGGTTGAGAAAATGATCGGGAAGTTAAGGATAGGATGGGGTTTTGTTTGGAATGTATAAAGAAAGGCGATATGATAATGTGGATTCGGGTTTGGGTGATAATCTGGGATCACAAGTTTCATCATCTTCTTCTCATGGGGATAATGGCTTTTTGAATGAATTTTTAACTAATGAGCAAACTAAATCCAGTTCGACCGAAACCGAGTTACAAAGGTATCTTAATGAACCACGTATAGATTTACATGTTGGCTTTGACATTCTTAAATGGTGGAGAACCCATGGACCCCGTTTCCCAATTGTTGCACTAATGGCAAGAGGTAATAAGTAATAACTATTTACTGTAATTATTATACTTTTTATATACATGTTTTATAGTATGATTGTAATAAACTTTATGACTGTGTTTTTTTAGATATCTTGTCAATTCAAATTTCAACTGTGGCATTGGAGTCGGCATTTAGTACTGGTAGACGTGTTTTGGACCCTTATAGAACTTCATTGTCAAGTCAACTTGTAGAGGCGTTGCTTTGCACCCAAGATTGGATAAGAAGGGAGAGAATTGAAATAAATGTGGATGAAATTGAAGATCTTTTGAATGATGACGAGGTTATTAAAGAGATGGAAGAAGTTGTACGAAGTTATAAAGGGAAACAAGTGATGCAACATTAAGCATTTTTGGTGGTTTGAAACACAAATGCGTGTTCTTGATGCTTTTGAATAATCATAAACTTATATTTTGAATTTTCGACATTTTGTGTTTATGTTTATGTTATTTTGAACAATTGGAAATTTGGAACTATTAGATATTTGGAATGGTTTGCATTGTTGGAACACTTTTATGTGTGTTTGTATTGTTATAGCGTTATTAGCGTATCTTTTATAAATGATCGATGTGAAAAAATAAATTATTTAAACACTTAGGTTCTTGTGGGAATTACCGAAAAATCCCGTACCGGAACCGAGTACCGTACCGGAACCGAACCGAAGAACTTGGGACGGTTCTTGGTTCCACTTTTTCTATATTTTCGGTTCTCGGTTCTTTCGGTTCCGATTCCGGTTCGGGACGGTTTCAGTACCATGGACACCCCTACTACGGACTCGATAACTTGGTTTACAGTTTGTAATGTATCTTACCATGTTATAATTAGAGTACCCTCCATTCTAAGGCTAAGACTTTATCAATTCAATTGCAACATCGTGTTATAATAGCACATTGGATTTCTGTGAATCTATATTTCGTATCAACTCACCTCATTGCTTTAAAATTTTCGCTTAATTTACAAAAAAAATGCTTTTTTCTTTAAAGAGAACTAGGACAGCCTAGTGGAATTCTACTATGTCCCTCGTATGATTATAAAACTGGAAATAAACACTTGAAACTTAAAGAAGGCAAATTGGTTAAGATCGTGAGAATTTAGAAAGTTCTTTGAGTATCCCACATTGGTGGAATTTGTAACTAAAAGCTGGTATATATATAGAAGCATATGTATTTGAATTGTTTAGCTTTAAATGTGTTTAAGTTTGGCGAAGCGAATTGTCTGGTTCCTCTTTATAAGTCAAAGAAACCTGGCGTGCTCGCTTTTCCAGCTAAAATATATTTCAATCTTATTTTTTGTCTCATTTCTCTACCCAATTTTTGTTATCTTTTCTGCATTGTTCCATATGGTTTTCTTTTCTACTCTTTATTATACATGCGCTTAAAAGTCTAATAAATAAATTTTGTAATCAAAAAAATTTATGAAGCCAAATATAAACACAACACAAAACTCCAGTGGAGCGACTAAGCCGCATTATGACTAAAGCCAAACAGTCTGGTATTGATTCTCACTGTGCGAATAATCAAACAATTTTACCAACCAACGAGGTTGTTCATGTCACATAGCATTCCGTTGTCACAGATCGAAGAAATAAGCTGCTCAATTTGCATCAGACTGGTATCCATCCTCACTGTGCTTTCTTCGCCGTTAAGCGTACACCCCATAGAAACCGGCACGTACTTTTAATTCTTCATAAGGCTGCATACCAAATCCAAGAAAATTACAACAGATACATTAACCAAGCAATCTGCAAGTTTTTTAAAGCCTTTTGTAGCATCATAACAATGTTATGATGATGTATATTAAGTATGCTAAGAATGAGCCTCTAAGCGTTTTGTATTCATCTAAATTATATAAGTTAATAGTCGAACATGACAAGTCTGTTAATGAGTATATCATGCATTGTACTTGAACACATATTGCCTTTCGCTATAAGCGAGTTGAACTACAGAAATAAACAAAACGATGAACCCAAAACACTAGTACAGTACTACTCAATATAAGGCATTTCTCATGGCTTAATAGTATGCAGAAGTATATACTTTATCAATTATATTTGTGATTCAAAAACTACTCGGGTGTGAATATATGCTTTTATAGGAGTAGGTTCTATACTTGCAAAAAAATTCACGTAATTTGCATAAATACACACTTTTCAAAGAGAATCAAAAGTTAAGAGGCGCATATCATTATTTCAATTTCGTCAACACAATTTCAAGTTTCATTCAAGGTTTTAGTAGGTTCAAGTGGTTTGTAAATTTAATAGTTTCCACAAATGTAGAAGTTTCATTCAAGTTTATAATCCTAATAGTATGCAGAAGTTGAGTTCATTGCCTCAAATCCAACTTTTAAAAGATACAAACATTTAAGAATCAATGAATCCAGTCGAACAACAAAGGTCTGATTTTTTTGTTTCTATAAAGGATCCATGTATGCAGATATGGTAACCAAGTTTGTTTCGATATAAAGCAGCCAAGGAAAGATTCCAGATGTAAAGAGGTAAAGAAGATTTTACATTGACAACTACGGACTCGATAACTTGGGTTACAGTTTGTAGTGTTAGATCAGTCGTTTTAAATAAAAGAAATGCTTAAAATTTCATCCCCTCTGATGATAATCATTAGCTAAGTGGTTAAAAAAAAAAAAAAAAAAAGTATCTTAAAATTAGAGTACCTTCCAATCTAAGGGTAAGGACTTTATCAATTCTATTGCAACGTCGTCTTATACAACATTGGATTTCTGTAAATCATTATTTCATATCAACTCGCCTCTCTGCTTTAAAAATTTCTCCTAATTTACGGAAAAAAACTTCTTCTAAAAAGAGAGCTAGGATAGCCTTAGTGGAGTTCTACTATGTCCCTCGTATGATTATAAAACTGGAAATAAACATTGAAACTTAAAGAAGGCATATTGGTTAAGGTTGTGAGAATTTAAAAAGTTTTTTGAGTATCCCACATTGGTGGAAGTTGTAACTAAAAGCTGCTATATATATAGAAGCATATGTCTTTGAATTGTTAAGCTTTAAATGTGTTTAAGTCAGCTAAACTGTGAGTGTTTGGTTCCTCTTTATAAAACAAGAAACCAAACACGAGATCAACAAAACTTCTAAAATATATTCGATCTTATATTTTGACTCGTTTCTCTTTATAAACGATAAGTTACTAACTTGCGCTTCAGGCTACATAAGTATATTTCGATCTTATATTTTAAAACTGTTTTTGTAAACTTAACATAACCATTTGAGCTATGATTAGCCTAAAAAAGAATTCTCTATTTGTTGTCCAAAACACAAAGCTAATAAGAGAACTCATTTGTACCTTCGGAGTTTTTGTTATTGTTAATATTATTTTATTTTTCACCTTGTTTTACCTTTTAGTTTTAATCAATATGGAGCAAATTAATTCATGAAATAAAAACGATATCATCCTTTTAGTTGTATACTTTAATAAAGGACCTTTATGGAGCAAAATATAAACACAATTATTACATAAGTGTATGCAAACTATACTCTCTTCAAAGATAATAACCAAAGCCAAACAGTCGATAAGCACCTACAACAACAGCAAATTTTGCTAATCCACGCCTGTTGCACCCCAAAAGACAAAAGGCGATTGTGGCTTTTGCTTCTGCATGAATCTGCATATCAAATCCAAGAAATTACAGCATATATGTTGTCTACAAAACCAGAATCTGTCAAAACAGGTAGAAAAGTTGCACACAAAATATATGATTTGACTATCATGGTCAAATGAACTAGCTGCTAGCTTTAAGGATTATAACCACTCTTTAAGTTTTCTCAAGACTTTTGTAACATTATATCATTTTTCTGATGATAATGCAATGTACTAAGAAACTAGGTCATGCGTTACTACTGATGTCCATGTTAATGTCGAGTTTAAGAAGTTGTAAGTTTGACCTAAAAGTCAATCAGTATGCTGATACTACAGTATACATAAATGAGTGTCACATTAGACATAGTAATTGTCAAATTAATAAGCTATAAAATAGAATAAATTTCTTTGAGAAATGGTGAATAAATAACAGGAAGAAATCTTACAGAACTGGATGACTCCCGTATGGCTCAGGATAGCATGTACACATTCCGGCAATATAACCAGTTTCACTGTTTCCTTCTCCATAGATAGCTTTTGATGATCAAATGACCCGTCCATAACATATTCCGCCACTGTTCAGGTGCACGACTACATCAACAACATCACCACTAGTTTTTTTTTTTTGGGTAAAGAGGATAACCCCGGTAAAATAACATCACCACTAGTTTGGAAACTCACACTCGACTTTCTTGTGCTGATGAAGTCATTAGTAGCAACTCCAGAATTAGATTGCACAACATCAAGCTCGATCTTTCGGATAATGGTTATATTGTGGACCAAGATAATGAAACGCCTCCAAATTTAGCTATAAAGGTATTGACTTTTAATAAGTCAACTTAAGCAATCATGGGTCCCTGACTTTGCCAAGTATCAATGACATCAAGTATAAAAACTTTTATCAGGTGCTATGGAATCCCTCCAGTCAACGACCCACTTAAGGATCAGGAACATGTGTCGATTTTTATCCGTGTTTCAGATCCCAATCCAAAAAACTATGTAAGACCATGATGGCATGATGTATAATTGGTATTAATCAGGCATCATGTTCGTATTGGTGAAAGTTTAGAAAGTTTTTCAAGTATCCCGCATTGGTGAAAGTTCTAACTAAAAGTGGCTATATATATACCAGTACCAGCATACACACTCAAACACCTGATTTGTTGTCTTCTAAATGTTTTTAAGTCCCTGTACATTTTAGAATTATTTTTGTTAACGACAACCATTTGAACTACGCTCTATTAATCGTCTTAAAGACGTGCTTAAAATTTCATCCACTCTGATGATAATCATTTGCAAAGTGGTTAAATTACAAAATAAAAATAGTATCTTAGCATGTTATAATTAGATTATATTCCAATCTAATGATTTCGACTTTATCAATTCTATTAGCACGTTAAATTCATATCAAATTACCTCTACACTCGTAAAATTTTCACGTAATTAGATAAATTTAAGAGAATAAAAAAGCACAAGTGGAATTCTACCATGTCATTCGTATGATTGTAAAACTAAAAATGAATATTTGAATCTTAAAGAAGGCCAAAATTGGTGGAAGTCTTGAGAGTTTAGAAAGTTGTCTAGGTATCCTCACGGACGGAGCTAGGGGGTTCCCGCGGGTGTCCGGGAACCTCATGGATTTTTTCGATGTAGTGTTAATTTTTTAAAAAAACACTGATTTTTCTTAAATGCATCTTAAATGCACCCGGTCCTTCGAAATGTGTTTTCAATTACGGTTCAAAAAAATTTGTGCATCCGGTCATATTTGGTCTTGACTCCGTCCCTGAGTATCGTGGAGTTAGTAACCAAAAGTGGCTATACATACTTGAGCATATACATTTTAATTGTTTGCTTCTAAATGTGTTTAAGTCTCTTAGAGCTTCTCGGTAAAATTATTTTTGTTAGCAATGGTCATTTGACCTATAATTAACTGATGAAGTCAGCATCATTTGCTTCATAATAAATTCCAAAAAAAGCGTACCGGTATCTCAATGTAGCCATGACGACACGACGAAACGATCAAACCACAAAGAACTATTTTCCAGCAATTCAACAAATCATCATAACCAATACCACGACATAAACAGAACCAACTTCCAATGTTCAAGACCCATTTGATAGATATTAGAGGGAGGGTGGGCGTCGGTCACAAATCGGGTAGGGTGCCGATCGTGCTATCGCCGCCCGGAGGCGGGTATCAAATTCGGCTATCAAAATCGGCTTGGTAACCCGGCGTTTGTAGAGCGTGTTTTGAAAAAAGGGGCGTTACATATAACCAGCTATATTTGGCCATAAAAAAAAAAAAAAAAAAAAATCTTTAAAGCCAAACCATTTCAACCGTTTTTAAAAATATGATTCACAAACCAAACCATTTCACACATTAATCTTTCAAACTTTGGCGAAACCATAGATTCAAGAAGGTAAAAATCTTTCACCGCGTCGAGTCGTTCTCAACCGTCACGAATCAACTACAATAATTTCAGTTAGGATTCGCCAATTTTATTCTCAATGGCACGAATTTTTCGTCCCACAACCCCAATCTCCACCCTTTTTCCAATATAATATGGGTCATCTCGAATGAATCACAACACTTCAACATCACTACTACTGACGAGTTTTTCGTTCAACTTAAGTTGTAGTTTCAACTTGTTTTAATTTCAAATTATGTAATGTTTTATGTTATGTTTAAGTATTATGTTATGTTTTAAGTATTATGTTATGTTTTTTTTAAGTATTATGTAATGTTTTATTTTATTTAATGAAATGGTATGTTTTTATTTTAAATATTGTATGTGATTTATGTAAAAAAAAAAAAAAAAAAAAAAAAAAAATCGGTACAAATTGGTGACCACTCCTCCACTTGGGGTATGGTTAGGGTAAGATTAGGTCTTTGATGTGTAATGTTTTTATTGGATGGAGGTGAGGTGGCACACAGGGTGATAGGTGACCACTCCCTCTCTTAGAGTGCTAAGTGCACTACAACACTAATATGATTATTGGTGTGTTAACTTAGCATCTATCTAATAACACATCAATAACTAAAATACCCTCTTTAGCAAATAACACCTAATAATTGTTATTGATGCACCGGGACTCATAACACATCACCAAAAATGCTTCATTAAAAAAAAAACGCGCTTGTTGGTGAAATAACGAAAACACGAATGGCTATGCAATGACGGGTGATACAGTATGACATGTTGTTGAAGCTCAAAAAATTCTTATGGCACACGCCATAGGACTCTATACCATGCTCTCTTACCGATTTACCAACTAAACATACACTAACACTTAACAATTAAAAAAGTAACCAAATGTATGCCAAATGAATCCAAAACACATCATAGCAAAACAAAATCTTCCCATCTCAAACATAAACCTAAATCTCAACACCGTAAAAACCTTATGCCAAAAAGATCCAAAGCACATCATAACAACAACGCGCAAAGCATAAACCTTAATCCTTAAACATTCTTAAAACATTAAAATCCAACATAAACATTTTTAATTACCTTCAAATCATTTAAACATTCACCTAAAGCAACAATATGTTCCCAAATAAACTAGTAGGGGTGAGCATCGAGTCAAACCCGGACCGGACCGAAGAAACCCGGACTGAACCGAGACTGATTTAGCCCAAAATCACGGACCGAGGACCGGACCGAATGTGTTCAGTCTGGTCCGGGTCGGTCCGGTTCTTCGGTCGGCCCGGTCCGAGAAAGCAGAATGATCGGTTATCACGTAAACCAACCAAACCGAAGCCGGACGTGAGGTAAAGTGTCTTGCAGATGGCCGGACCGAAAAGCAGCTCGAGCGGTTCGGTTTGGTTTGGGCGGTTCTCGGTTTGGTCCGGTCCGTGGTCCCGTATGCTCACCCTTAAGTAATACTAGTAACCAAACACCATAACAATAATACATAAGAAAAACCTTAAAAACATTGAAACGTTAAACATTCTTAAACATAGACTCATCAGGAATGCCAGTAGCAACAGGGACATCTTCCTTCAAGGTAACACCAGGAAGGTCAGCCATAGCCAACAAAGCCAGTCTCTTTATCAACATCAATCCTATCAACTTTAATACCACTATCCTCAGGTACAAAATCCATCCTCCTTTCACGCTCTTCTTCTTGTAGCTTCAATGATATCCCTCTCACTGGACCCTTTTAGATACGTGAGTTGAGAACCCTGCTATCTTGTTCCGGACACGTTTTGATGTGTATCATGTGTCAAGGTTTGGATTTGGTTAGTTGAGCCCAAACCACTTTAGCCTAGTATAATGTTGGGGGTCATAGGTTCAATTATTATTCGGTGCAAATAAAACTCCGATGGAGCGATTAAGCAATATCACCAATACTATTATTACGCACAAAGTATTTATTATCGAGTGAAATACTTAGATTCAAAAATATTGTACATAATCTACATGAACACGCTCTAATAGTGACCGAACTTTATTTATATTTTTCACATAGTCATGGTAGTAAAACATATAGTTTTACCAACTAACAAGGTTGTTTATGTCACGTAGCATTCCCATTATCAAAGATCGAAGAAATGAGCCGCTCAAGATGCAATAGACTGGTATCCTTCTTCACTATGCTTTCTTCGCTGATAGCGACTTCTAGCGGCAGCAAATATTGCTAATCCAAACACAGCTACACCCCAAAAAACGATTGTGACTTTTGATTCTTCATGTATCTGCATACCAGATCCAAGACATGTACAATAAACTTTTTGACTAAAAACAGTTTCTGTCAACAATGTAAGATAAAAATTGCACACAAAATATACTACTGACAACTATGGTCAAATGAATAGCTGCTAGCTTCAAGAATTATAAGCATTCTTTATGATTTTTAAGGTGTTTTATAGTATATAATCAAAGTTATAATGATACTACATTATAATAAGAAAGTTGAACTTGCATTACTACTGAAATCCATGTTAATTTTGAGTTTAAGAAACTGTCAGTTTGACCTAAAAGTCAAACTGTATGATGATAGTACAGTATACTTAAAGTGTCACATTAGTCATTGTAGTTATCGTGTAAGCTATAAAATGGAATAAATTACTTGGAAAAATTGGTAATAAATAACGGGTAGAATTCTTACCTGAACTGCATCATTCAGTTTTATAGAAGGCTCTGCAACAAGAATATAGAAGAGGCCCATAACTCCTATATGGCTCTTTTCAGTGCTGTAATTCGACTCCAAAGTTAGAATTTCACCATTAGCTATCTTGATAGAACCTGGTTCAGGATAGCATGTAGTCATTCCTACAATATAACCAACTTCATCACCCACATCGTTTCCTTCTCCATAGATTGCTTTAGACGAGCAAATAGCCCGTCCATCCTGAATTGCAGATATACTTTAGAGTTTAGGCAAATGAAAGATACAGAACCTGTCTCTTAAGAATACTATAATTACCTCTCCATATAGGGCAGAACCTATTCCGCCACTGTGCAGGTGCGCAACACCATAAACGACATCACCGCTAGTTGGGAAACTCACACTTGACCTTCTTGTGCTGATGAAGTCGTTAGTAGCAACCCCAGTGGTAGATTGTTCAACATCAAACTCGATCTGTAGAGTAAAAGTTACAATGTATGCCATAAGTTGAAAATATAACTATGGACCTGTTGAATTTTCTGTAAGTCTATGTCAAAAGATGAAGTGTCAAGCCAACTCACCAAGCAATCATGGACTCCTGTGTTCTGCCATGTATCAGTGACGTCAAATATGAAGATTTTAACAGGTACTATGGAGTCACTCCAATCAACCCATAACGGTGTACTTCAAGTAAAGGTTTCTTTTAACACTTTCAAGGCCATTTTCACTTTGCATTGTGTTCCATCATAACAACAGTATAATCCTCCCTCATAATCCGGGTTCAAAGGACGACCATATTCGTCAATTGTCACATTATATAAGTTGCATCTGCATTTCCAAACAATAGCATTATACATCTATACTAGACTTGCAACATAACTAAATCTACGTAAAATAACATGATACCTGCATTCAGTACACCCCATTGCATCTACTGCGCCCCGAGTGTCGATTGCATGGATATTAAACAACCATCGCTCTTCATATCCAGCAGGAACTTCCAGTGGATTACCAACCTCAATACCATATGGATCAGGAACATATGTGGATGTTTTGCGTGTTTCAGATCCCAATCCAAAAAACTGAGTAAGACCATGATTGCATACTCCAGCATTCCGTACAATAATGAAATCTGATTGGTGGAACCCTGACTTACTATTATACTTTGCTTCTGTAGTACCTTTTCGTAGGTAGTATCTTACTGCGACCAGTGATGGAGATAAGTTTCTTGAAGTGAAACAGGGTCCCTGCTTCATCAACAACCGGCGTTGAAACTTTTATAGCAATATGACCTTTTGGGAACTCGATGTCATAGTAGAATTTGTTTGAAACAGAACCCGGAAGCTGTGTTATCCTAGGTGATAGATACACCATTGATTTTACCCATTTTCAATGGTTACACGAGCTTGTGAAATTTGAGCACATATTGCCAATAACGAGATAGCTAATAAGAGCACCAGACCTTGAGTACGAAACGGCATCATTGACCCTTAGGATCAATCAATCTGAAGAAATAAAAAAGAAACGTTCACTTTTGTTCTACTAAAAAACAGCATAAGAATTTGTATTACAAATAGATACTGATAGAGTGAGGAGGTGTTTTGCATTGATTATTAATACTGCTTATCTACTTATTGTATTTGATTATTAAATAAGCAACTTCAAAGAGCTTAGTTCACTCACAAATAATCCCAAACATCTAGAAACTCTAAAAGCAATCCCAAACACCACCTAAGACATCTTATCAAAACATATTTAGCAGATTAAACAAGGGGCTAATTACTTAAACATGTATCCAACTTGCCACTCCATGCAGTTCTGTGTAGCCTACCTTTTTATGCTTTTATAATCCTATACTTTTGAATTCCGTCTGTTCCATGTACCGGGTGATCAGTAAATGAACACTTCAAGATACCCGAAAATGAAAAAACAAAAAGTACTTAAAAGATGACATTCACGAGTTCTAAATATTACTAAGGAAAAGGTTTCAAGACACTTAGTAAGAAAGATATATCTTAACGTAACGATTTCTTTTTCTGTTTCGTATCATATTCGAAACATGCTTAAGAACTTTAAACCTATGATCATCAAGACACCATAGTAACAAACTTTTCATGCATGATCATAAAAGAAACTCGATCGTACCTCGAAAAGTATAGATTCGATGATAATATCTAAGCTTATCGACCTGACCGCAACCTTAAAGATGAATTAGTAGATAAAAGTCTACAAGTGATGGCTTAAAAAATACTAGTAGTAACAAATGGATGATGGAAGCGCTTACGTACGGCAATGTTTGATTATGATTGGTTGAGATATCGACATGAAATATATTATACGTAAATCAGTAAATGATATACGTACGTGGCTACCTTGGAAAGAAAGAAACGATAATATCAACGAAGTACATGTGGATGGTTGTGTTTGTTTGATTGTGTAACGTTTAATATCCGTATGGTGAAACATGGTACAACGACAACGAGATATATTTATCTGAAAATAGGGGTACGTAGATCATGTTGATAGCGTAGTGTGAACGACGAATGATTCTATTGAATTAAATTTTATCTATTTTAATCATTTTGGGCATTAAAATTGTATATTGTTTAATTTTTTGGGCGTTAAATATTTAATTCTAACCCCAAAAGCCCTGCATTCATTTTTATATTTATATTAATATTAATAATGATTTTATTTTTATGTATGATTTCTTATTGGGCAGTCTCTACTCTTTCTTGAGTTTATTTTGAGGTAATTTGTAGGATCGTATATTTTATGTTGTTTGATGATTCGGGTTGGTGCAGGATTATGATGATACAAGAATCTGGTATTTAGAGATAAAGAGAGTAGAGGTGATTCTAAACAAAAAAAAAGGTTAGATTATCAAAGCACCACCTTCCCTTAGTGGGAAGGGTATTTATCTTACAAACTAAGCGACCTCCGACGGCGCGTGGATCGGTGTCTGATGGGTAAAGGCCGTCCTTCCTCCACGGTGTTACTCTAAACTATTCTCGCTCTTGACTAACTAATTAACTTCTAAATAACGTAAACAACGACAAGTCTACAGTAACATATCTAGACCATTATTGGGGTGACCAACACTTTCATGGAATTTCCAATTCTAACAATCTCCACTGGGGAGTCACCCCATGAAATACATTTTGCATCCTAGCATTCTATCTTTGTCTTTAGTTCGAGCTCGTAGACTTCAATTCTTCAAGTTCCATAATCTTTATGCTTTAGTAGCGATTCTTCAAAGTCCGCATAGTTTTGTACTTTTAGTGGAGGTCTTTGAGCCGATCCACACCTTGATGATCTTGAGCTTTCATTGAGATCATCACCGCGATAAATCTACGGATCACCCTTTGTAGTATTGCCTTCATGTGATGTTGTGACATTGGACCGACATCTCACTTTCATGATCATGACATCTTTCCATCGAGTAGCGGAAGCTTTCTTGGTTCATGATATTTGCGAGCGTGGCGAAACATAGTGTAAAATATCGAGCCGAGTTACGTAGATATCACAAGTCATGATTTCTTCATTTAAGTGTGGATCTTTGTGAGCATGCGGGCGTGAATTGACTTCTCAATATCGATCACCGCAGCCGTCTAAATGTACACCGCAAACAACGATAGCAATAATGCACACGAAAGTGTCTTTGATCACTTTCGTTGAATTGAGTCTGACCCACGGTTCCCGTTGAGCATACAAATCTTGCTGTGATCGGTATGATTCGAAGAATCTCCTTGACAAGGTTTCGCATTTGTTCTATTTGTTCTCAAGCCGAACGTTTCAAAGACAACACGGAGTGAGTGAACGGTGAATTGAGATTCGATTGATGAAAATTTGATTTGAAAACAATCGCGTATTGCTTGAAGAAAGAGTTTTGCAATCGACGAAGGTTTTATGAGAAAGATCAATTTTCAATCAAAATACTTTTGTATTTGAAAAGAATATACATTCGATGTGCTAGAGAAAAGAAGAGATTTGCTCATCGAATGGTTTTCAAAAGTATTTTTCAATCGGAGATACTTTTGTGTTTGAAATATGAATACACATTCGATGTGCTAGAGAAAAGAAGAGATTTGCACATCGAGCGGTTTTCAAAAGTATTCGTCAATTCATTTCTGGACCAAGGTTGATTCAAGTGAATCGCCCATTGTTTCTATCCGGTTGTCACAAGCTTGATCTTTTGCAAGATCTCACATGTTACCCACCAAGAGCTTGTTTGATGTTGGCTCTAGAAGGATTTCCATCTTCATCGTGAATACTTTTACATATCACTCGGATGTTCTGGCAATACCACAAGGATAATGCGTAGGACTCTTAATATATTCTTACTTTCCAAATTGTGTGAAAAAGCAAGTCTTCATTAATTTTGTGTCCTAATGAGATATTGTGGATGATCTCTTGGCTCTAGACTCGATTGTGCATATTTGGTTTCCTATGTCGGAGACTAGGGAGAGGGTCTCCTTCTTCAATATCAACAATCTCTAAAAGAAAGTCGATAGATTCGTAGGTTCCCGTGAGAATGAAACAAGCCCTCTTAAGAGGAACTTGAGTAGCTTGGGAAGTTAGGTGCGGTCGTCCACCGGGTCCATGACGTCTTGTCTTCAATACTAGTGTTACCTTAGTAACCACCGGTAGCATATGTATTGAACCCGGTTTACGCCTTAAGGTTGAATTAATGGAGGCTATTTCTTTTCACCCTTTTGACATTCAATTCTTTTCATTCTTGACCCTTGATGCTTACGAGACTTCATTACTAGAACCTTGTTGGGTTTATTCGGTTCTAGCTCTATCTCGATCCGCACTCTTCCCATATTCTCATTTTCTCCTTTTTCATCATACCTAAGGACTTACACTATCTAGTGGATTGTCCTGGGTAGATCCCTCCGCTCTGGCGGGATCGTGAGGAGCAGAATACCTAACATAACCATCCTTATAACTCCATGCATAAAGTAAATTGGTTGGTCTTTTGGTATTGTTCTTTCCTTCTTGAAACCAATTGAAAAATCATTTGGAAAATCAATCAAGGTACTTGTGATATAATATCAAAAGCATTTTGTACCTTAATTGTTTTTGATCATTTAGAAATGTTCCCCCTCAACATGTGCATATGATCTTGAAATTGTTTAGCACATGGAGGCAAGAGTTCTTTGAAATAATTTCTTGATCACAATTTCCATAGAAAAAGCCATTTGATTTTCTTGGTAAATTCTCCCCCTCAATATGTGCGTTGGATATTCGAAAATCATTTTGCACATAGAGGCAAGAGGTTTTTGAAGTACTTTTCACGATTGCCAATAGAAACCATTCGCTCCCCCTCAATATGTGCATCGATATGGTAAAGAGTTTAGCACATATTAGAGAGAACTGCACTTTGAATCAAACGATCATCTTATATCAAGTTTCATATTAAATCACAAATTCTCCCCGATCAAAATATCAATCCTTTGAGATTTTGGATCCCAGTGATTAATAAGGTTTGAAAAACATGGAGAATATGTGCCTTGTTTAAATACTCTTATGGTTTTTGGTTAAATGCTCCTCCACAATCATGTGCATTATGTATTTCAAAATTATTTGGCATATGAGGGAAGGAGTGCTTTTGAAACAATCACCCTTTAAAACCGATTTGAGATTTAAATCACGATCTCTCCCCCGATCAAAAATTTCAAACCTTTTGAGATTTGTGATCCCCAATTGATTTAAATCATTTAGAAATTTTTGGGGAAAGACGTGGCAAGATTTATTTTTTGAGAAATGATAGATAAGGAACACTTTTAGACAATAAAGATTGTTAGTGTCAGGTAGGGGTGGCAATTTCTGACCCGACACGAAACCCGACTGGGCAAACCACGAAAATTAACGAGTTCGGTTTGTGCTAAATAGATTTGGTCGGGGTTTGGGTCGACCTATCTAACCCGTTTATTAAGCAGTCGAGGTTGGGTTGAGAATAAAATAAGCGGGTCGACCCGCCAACCCGTTAAGATTTATTTCATAAACTCAAAATTATTTATATTTTATTATGCGGGTTAATCATTAAGCAGTCAACCCAACAACTGTTTAACTGTTTAACTCGTGTAATGTGCCAACTTTTGTGTATAAAAAGAGTTAAATGGGTCAACCCGAAACCATTGAACCGATTCAACCCGTTTAACATATTGACCGTGTAACCTATTTAACCCGCCAACCCAAGTATATATACGGGTTAAATGGGTTAGGTTGAGTTATGTCTAAACAGTTAGGGTTGACATAGTCGACCGGTGATTTAAATGGGTCGAGGTTTGGGTTGGGATTTTCGACCGCATGATCGACAACCCGAACCGCCAACCCGAACCCGGCCCGAATTGGCACCCCTAGTGTCAGGTATAATAGTTTTAAGAGAACTTTATGTAAAATAAAACAATTTCACAATCAAACAAGAACAGAAAAAATTTCATTTTGAAATATCTTTGAGTTTTAAAGAAAATCATACCATGACATAACATTAAATCTTTAGATCACCACTTATTATTGTACAAACGGACTTTTATGAAGAAATATCGTTTAAAAATACTTAAGTTTGAAATCACTCTCCCCCTCAATCAATGACCGTATTCGTTGATTAAGTCCGGTTGATTTCCAAAATTTGAGTTCAGTTTATTTTCAAAACAATATTTTTCCATTTTCGAAACAATTTATTTATCAAATTTGTTGAAAAATGGTATTATTCACTACTTGTCCTGCACAAAGATACATTAGGTGGAGAAAAACACAAATTGCTTGGTTGTTCTTTGCGGGGCTTGAAGAAAAACCATTCTTGATGCGTGAGACCTCGGACGTTGCATATATCATGCCAACTCTTAATCGATATATTAATTAAGCTCCGTTTCTTCTTTTGTCGACCCAAGATATAGTTACCCTTTCCTTCGGCATCCAATCATCATTAGTGGGATCGGATCGGGAACAATCTTATGAACCATGATATACGCATATGTTAGTGGACACAAACAGATATATGGTGGTCGACATCACCCAAACAGCAATCGACTAATAAAAGTCAATTCAACATATCAATCAGATCATGTAAAGCATGGGAATAATGTGTTTATCAAACTCTAATCATCTAATTCTAATAGTCATATCCTAGGCACCTAGTCCTTCAACGTAGGTTAACATATTTTTCAGTTAAGCATATAGGATAATTAGATAAGTCCGATAGATGATATAAATTTGAAAAACATTCTCCCCCTCAATCAATGACTCATTCTATCAAAAGTTTTAAATATGCTAAAGTCATTGATTGGGTTTTGCAAATTTATGAAAACTTGATTCTGATTGATTTTCAAGCAACTCATTTACCACCTTTTTGTTAAAACAAATATTTTTCTGAAGAATTTTAGAAGGAAAAATATTTGAGTAGGAAAAGCAGTCCTTCGACATACTTTCCTCATTTTGTTTTAGGATAAGTGCACGAAATATTTGAAATTTGGTTTAGCGTAGCACTTTCCTTTCTTGAAGAGCGGGTTGCTGTCTGAAATAATAGCAAGCCATGGTTTTAGCACGGGTTACAGTCTGAAATAACTGCAAGCCATATTTAGAGACATGTTTTTGGAAAAGAATATTTACACCTCCTGCTCGAACTTCATCTATGGTCCCGTGCCATTATTAAATGACATTTCTAAGACCGTAGATGTTATCGATACCAGAAGACATGTCTTGAGAAAACATTTTTTTGGTATTTTTAAATTTTCGATTTTTATGGGTTTTGAAGATTTTATACTTTTCTCTTTTGTTTTTGTTGGTTTTATATTTTTGTATTTTGCTTTTGATAAATATTTGAGATAGATAGATGATATAGTTTAAGAAAGATGATGATCTGAGTCTGAGATAAGGATATCTAATGACCCGTTGTAGAAGATAGAAATCGTCATCTCTTAAACATCCACCACCAAAGCTTCCGAGGCTCTTGAAAAGAAGAAATTGTGCCTTTAAGAATGTGAGACTTTGGCGACTTCCCCCAAACCGAAAATCCTTTAGTGAGCATATTCAAGCTCTATTTCAAGCTTGCCTTAGCGGTGCAGAGAAGCACATCATTATCATAAATCCATTGCTCCTTTTAAGAGCGATGGTCGAGATTCTTCGATTCGAGGTTATATCATCAACAAAACGACAACGTATCATCCCACTCTTTAAATTTCTTCTCATATTTCATTCCTTTGAAGTCAGGCGATCCATACCAAAAGTTGTCAAAGACCACTTTCCCCAGTAGATGAATTGATGCGATCGGTCTCTTGAGACTAGAGCTCGCGAACCCGAATACACATATACCGAAGACAGAGAAACTTATACCATCAGTAGCGGTTAAGTCGATGGCCAAAGAACAACCCGATGTATACTTTTCTCCTCGATGATAGTGTATGAAGCTCGAGAACCAAAGTGCCGAATGCCCAAGAGAGAATAGCAGATAACATTGAAGAAGCGGGCGAATCGCGATTATCTGCGGATGACTATCTTTGCGGATGTCAACTCGGAATAAGTGATTATATCTACGAATCAGCGATTAAGCACTCGGTAAACATTGGCGCCCCCGATGTACACAATTCTCTCCACGATGATTGTGATAACATCAAAATCATCACACACTTATTACCTCTTTTATCTTGAAACTTTCTCTTACATCACTTCCCCACGTAGTTGGAATAATAACACTAAAAGCCTTGATGAGTAAAACCTTGAGTTTCTGCGGTCATGACATTTGTATTCCGGGATATCTTCAATCACTTAGAAGAATTAAGTTCATCAAGTTTACTCGCTTTGTGTTTAAATGTGTCTCCTTCCCCACTTCTTGGTTTTAACACTTGAATCGACAACATATTATAAGCCCAAATACTTGAAATCTTTTTAAGAAGACCACATTTAATCTTTGTGAGAATCAACTTGCTGAAGAGTGTGAGCAAGTCTAATTGGGGATTAAATCTGACATTTCACTCTCCCCCAATTAGTGTTCTCCCCTAAACTAACAATCTTTATGATGAATGCCCAGAATAAGAAGAGTTCTTTTGATAATCAAATGCAACTCGTCTTTTAGTCTTCTAACATACAGCAGAAAATGTAGAACCGACTGTAGACTCGACCTTCTTCTAGATTGTCCATTTGGGGAATAGAAAGTTAACATCTTCATCTCACCAAATTCGTTCCAATTAACTTATATGTAGCAAATCTCCTTAACTAAGATCCTCCCAATCAAACAAAACGAAAGATGTTCATCAAAGAAATCGACCCAATGACTAGAAGCACTTTGTCATAAATCATCGGTCGTAAGAAGATGTCAACCGGTGGCTCTTAGAAGAAACTCCATGTAAGGTGACCCAATAAGAAGCTCGGTTCTTACATGAGTTAGAGCCGTATGACCATATATTCTCATATATCAATCAACCATGCGATAAATCACACTTCTTCTCCCCCAAGAATTGCATACGAAGTTGCCATTCTTGATTGAATAAGTGAAAATCATCCAAATGTAGTCTATTCACACTTCTCCCCCGTAAAAATTGCATATGGTGTCGCCATCACCATTATAATTGAGTAAGTGGAATAAGAGTACTAGCAACAGTAGTCCGGTTCACTTGATGACTGAAAGCGCATGGAAAAAGCATGAAGCATGTTGATGAGAATGGTCATAATTGAGAAGATTTCTCTTCTTGGAAGATAATCTTGAAGCGTACAAATTTCTTTTCTTTAGAGTACGAGGCTTGAGCTGTTGTGTTCAAGCGACATAAGAAGATTTCTCTTCTTTAAAGATAAAGCGCCTTGAGGCGTACACTTTTCTTTTCTTTAGAGTACGAGGCTTGAGCTGTTGTGTTCAAGCGTCATTATCTCTCTCTTTTCATCTACTCTTGGCAAACTTATAATCAACCCCATTATCATTGGTGGGCTCTTTGTCGTGACGGTGATGGAGAAACCCAATATGATGAATTTGACCACAAGTAAAGTAACCCGAACTCGTGACAAACTTGCACACATGTAACAAAGGCGGTGGCGAGTTCATCCTCCATTGAATCTCTAAGTACTCTATACTCTTCATCCAACCAACCATCAAGTATAAGGCGTAAATCACCTCTTAAAGTCCACAATTAAATGTGACCTGAGAACTACAACGTAACTCCTTAAAGTGATAGTTATTTTGTGGTGGTAAGAGCCCAATTCCTCCAAGTGGTAAAAGAAAAAGAAAAATCACCCAAAAATAACTAGATTTCCAAGTCTTCGTTTTGAAAATATTAAAAGCTCGAACAAGAATCTTGAAGAATCTTCATCCAACCATCCCCGATACCTTCAGATACTAAGTACACTTGCCTGTGATATTTCACTTCAACCTCAAATAAATAATAATGAATTAACGCCGTTGTCACATCTTGTGATTCAAAGCTCAAATCTAGCCTCCTTTGACGTTTTAAGTGAACTATAATCCAATTCATGAAGTACACCCTTTATACCTTATTCGAAGAAGAAACCGTAGCACCAGCATCAGATAAGATACAGAATTACACTTTCCCTTTCTCTAGGATGGTTCCATCATCACGGGATTTTACAATTCTATGATTTAAACCGAGAAATAGTTTCTTTCGCGGGATTTTACAAAACCAAGAATAAACCGAGAGATAGATCCGGAAATGTACACTTCATTCATCAGGATGGTTTCATCGTCACGGGATTTTACATGTCTATGATTTAAACCGAGAAATAGATTCTTTCGCGGGATTTTACAAAATCAAGACTAAACCGTAAACAATGTTTGCATGAATGTTTTAAGACAACTTTGGTTTCAGTGAATATCTGTTTTAGGGGAACATGCAGCGGTTCATCAACGGTTCATTATCCATCCTCAGCAATTCTTCCCCCATATGTAGAATACTTCACAAACCATACTAAGTCGAGTAGTATACACTACTTCCCCCTGAGGTTGATCGTAAAACATCAAAGTACACGTTTCTCCCCCATGATGGTTTCGAACATTCGGAAGCATCATTACGTGTGCGACCATTTGCACGAGAAGTTCTAGTCATAAGCAAACATCTTGAGAGGTCATGAGTGACACTGAAGATTCTCGAAAGATTTTGCTTAAACTGTGAAGTATCATTGACATTTTGTTGCGAAGAATATTCTATGAGAATTGTTGATCACATCTCAACCATTAAATACTTTGGTAAGCACATCATCCATGAATTTTGTCGGCTATTCTTTGTGACCATATGATGAAGTAAACCCGATATACCGATTTGAACATGAAGTAGAATTCCCAGATTTGCTACTTAAGCTTGTACTAATCCTTGTGAAAATGAAACGGTGTACCCAATGTACAAAACCTCTTGGCGTATCCTCAAATGCGTGAGACACCGAAGTGATAGCTACGTTGTGGGTTAAGTGAGAAAGAATCACAAAAGTAACTAAATAGCCAAGTCATTATCACATCCAATAAACGCCCAAACAAGTCATCTTCGCGGAAGGGTAGAAAGAAAGAAGACGAAAATAAGTAAACGCGCCCGGAAAACGTCACTTCAAATCCAAATAAGAAATACCGAACAAACAACCCCGTAGTCAACATTATCAATAAACACTTCAAGCCGTGACGCAATATTCTTCGTGAAAAAGTATACACCAAAGTATTAGACCGTATAATACAACGAATCTCATCATCACACCAAATCTTATCGTCAAATCTCATTATCAACATTCATCGACAAATTTCTTCAACAAATCTCATAAAATCACGTTATCACAAATCACATGATCGATTTATACCACGCACGTCTCAAATCAAAAATACCTCCGTGAATCTGTATCCCTCCTTGAAATTTTTCATGACCAAAAATACCACTCAATGTACCAATACATTTTAAAAATTGTATCCAATTGTTCGAATAACAAAACTTTCGGATAGCACTTTTGTAACCCAAATGCATCAGATCTGTCCACAACCATTTTGATTTACAATCCAATCAAAATAGATGAGGCCCATTACACCTTACATCCTCACAAAGCCCACGTCCAATTGGTAATATACCCGATCCAGAAAACCACCCATAACCGGTTATATAAAACGTTACATTCTTTATAATCCACTTAACCCTAAAACAAATCACTTCCTTAACCCTAAAAATACGTGAGATAAAAATGCCTACCAACACCTATTCTCTCCAAAAGCAGATCTCATCTCAAACTCATCTTAAAAAGAAGCGCTTCTCATCAATCAATCCTCTTAATCCGTCCTCTTTGTATATCAAAATCCAAACATAAAACCATCCGTCTTTAATTCTTGACAGAAACAATAAATCCAATTGATCACGGCTTCAAGGTCATTTAATAATGATCTCAGGTAGGTTATGAATGATTTGATGTTTTCATTTTCGTGTTTAGACAATGAACGAACCAAGAAAACGATTATAACATAATTGTTGTAAATCGTTTTTCTTTTAAGTTTCGGATAGTAATTGAGAAGCTATGCTTCAAAGATTGATCGATGATGATACAAGTTCCACAAAAAATCTCTAAAAGATTATACACACAGTGGAACGAATCTGAGATCACATGTATTCGAGTCATGTTCTTGTTGAAGAGGGTTGATGTTGGTGATGTATTTAGTTGAGTTGAATTAGGATAGGTTGTGATATTTATCTATCTTCATTTACCTTTCAATTAAAACCTTGGACTGATGATGGATGAACCTGAAGTCACATATGATGTAGTGGTATTTGGTCTTTTTGGTTAATGGTCAACAAATCGCATTTGACAGTTACCATACAGTCAAATCGCATCAAGTGTTGTGACACAAACCGCACAAGAGACAAAACGCATTTCACACAAGACGCAGTCAAAACTGGTTCAAATCGCATATGTTTTAGATAAATTGCATGCCATTCAAGAGTTGGTCAAAATGCAACTCTTTTTTAACAAACCGCACATAAACTTTTTGGAACACAAACCGCATCTGTGAATATGACAAACCGCAGGCAAGAAATGTGCCAACTCGCATTCAAGAAATTCCAGTATAAGCCCAGAAATACTGCTTCAAATTCCCTGTTTGACCCTTGTTGACCATATATATTGACCACATATTCTGTATCGGACATAGCTGACGAAAATATATTTAGACCAAACACATTCACGGATGGTTAAAAAAACATAAAGAGTGCAGTTTGGACAAGTTAATGACACAAGACATACTTTGCAAACTTTGGATACACATGACTTTTTAACCATAAAGGATACATAATGTTTTTAAAACTGGTACCAAACATGAATAAGAAAAAGTTTCAGATTCATTAAAAATGGTTAAAAGCAGTTTTGAAACATGATTCGAACCACACAAATTAATCAACACGAACATCCTGTATCAAATCGCATCAAAGCAATACAAACCGCATACAAAACCGCTTCAAAAACCATGCAAATCATCAAAACAGCACAACCTAGGCTCTGGTACCATTTGTAGGATCGTATATTTTATGTTTTTTGATGATTCGGGTGGTCTAGGATTATGATGATACAAGAATGCCATGTTTAGAGAGATAAAGAGAGTAGAGAGGGTGATTCTAGAGAGATAAACAAAAGAAAAGGTTAGATTATCAAAGAAGCACCACCCTTCCCTTAGTGGGAAGGGTATTTATACTTACAAACTAAACGACCTCCCAACGGCATGTGGATCGGTGTCACGATGGGTAAAGACCGTCCTTCCTCCACGGTGTTACTCTCAACTATTCTACACTACTGACTAACTAATTAACTACTAAATAACGTAAACAATGACAAGTCTACGAGCTAACATATGCTAGACCATTATTGGGGTGACCGACACTTTCACATGGAATTTCCAATTCCAAACATAATTTATCATGAGGATCTATCTACATTCTACCTCTCTCAACCCTGCCCCGACGAGATTGGGTTTGTTATTGTTGTTGTTGTTGTTGTTGTTGTAATGATTTTATTTTTAGTCGTGTTTAAGTTTAATACCCTTACACGTGCGAGATTAAACTTATAAAAATGAATAACATTAGTCGTTATTAAATGTAGATAGCAAAAAAAAACAACGTTTCGCTAATCCTTACTTAATCTCATATAAAGTAAGAAACATGGGTCGTTCGAATATGTACAATTTTTTGCTTTATTTACCTATCACAGTAACTCGTGCTTTTATTTTAAAAATTTTAAATAATATTTTGTGTTTTTTAATATAATATAAAGGAGAATTGCATATATACCCACTAAAGTATGAGGTATAAAGTCTAGCAGTTATTTATTAAATTCACAAAATTATACTCCCTCCGTCCCTAAATAAATGTCCAGTTTGACTTTTCAGAGTCAAACTGGTTTAACTTTGACCGTAAATATTTTTTTTGTCTTATTTAATACTTAATGAAAAACTATACCAATGAAAAATACACTTAAAACCCAATCCATTCATATATTTTTCATCAAGTATTATATAACACCATAAAAATAGATAAGGTCAAAGTTGATCCAATTGACTACGAAAAGTCAAACCGACATTTACTATTTAGGGACGAGTAATAATAAAAGATGAAATATTTTGAATTACTTAAATTCACATAATTTAACAACTAAAGTTTTATTAATTATCCTTTCATTTATTATTATTATTTTTTTTTAAATCTACACATGTGTATTTATACATATATTTTTTGTTGGATGAAATTTAAATGTGTTTGATCAAGTTATTTCAATTTTGACATTCTATTGTCTAATGAGATAACTCTATATTACCTACATGACAGAATTGAGCACTCTCGTTAGTCCAATTTTAATCGCTCCAACATTTGTTTTCTACTATTTTTTAGCAAACTTTTTCTACTATTTGATATCTCTTAATACACATCATTATATTTAGGTTAATTCACACTCACTGACTTATAAGAACAAAGAACTTTTTACCCGTGCTCTTCTGCAAGACGCGAGATTTTACGCATAAAAATTTACATATAAAATTTCATTTAAACCGGTTTTGCTTTTTACTCATAACATGTTTTAAACATAGACAAGTAAATTCTAATTTTAAACATAAGTATGATTTTCTCAATGTGAGAGACGATTTATGTTAGTTTTTGTTACTAATTTTAAACATAAGTATGATTTTCTCAATGTGAGAGACGATTTATGTTAGTTTTTGTTACTAAGATGGCTTCCAAAGACGAATTGCATAATTCCAGCTAAAACGCGAGAGTGTTTATGTAAAATTTTACTTTAAAAAAAAGAAAAAATCCTAGAGATGATTTATGCATGATCGGGAGATATGCAGAAACTCTTTCACAAGCGTGGTAAGTCGTTTAGTATTTGCTGCTTCGACTTATTTTTTGTGGCAAGAACGTATTAATCGCATTCTTTCGAAAGATGCACGGAAGGAACAGAAGGTAAGTGACCTTATTATTGAAATGGTGCGTTTGAAGATTACCTCTTTACATTTGAAGAAAACATCTAGTGTGGTGAAGGCATTAGGTCGTTGGCTTATTCCTACTGAAGTGACGTAGCTATTGGATCATCTTTTCACTTGGTAGTTTTGTTTCGTAGTGTTTAATTTTAATCCAAGTGATATATTGTTTATTTTTTGGTAGGTGTGATTCGAGTTTGTTCGAATCATGGTAGAGGTTTACGTGATGCAATAGGGATAAAGTGGTTTCATCGTCATTTTCTCATGTAACAAACATTATTATTTCATTTATTCTATTCACCGGGTATAGAAACCCTTTACCAAAAAAAAAGGAAATATACAGAAACTATGGGTAATTACACAAAAGAGTTACTAAACTTTCCCAAAAATTTGTCCTAGGTTACTAAAGTTTTTTTTGATCAACCAGGTTACTCAACTTAACGAGTTTGTTAAATATGTTACTGAACCTTTTAAATTATGACATGGCTTATTTTTTTAAGTACAAAATGGTCTTTGTGGTTAGTCGGGTGTCACAGATTTAGTCCCTAAACCACTATCTCTGTTAGTTTGACCGTTTTATATGCTTTCACCAGTTTTTCTTACGTTTTCACCCATTTTCTTATGTTTTCATATGTTTTAAATGCATTTTTTACGTTTTATTCGTTTCAACCGTTTTACTCGTTTTAAATGCATTTTATCGTTTTATTCCTTTTCATCGGTTCCTATACATTTTCATCCATTTTTATACTCTTTCGCCAGTTTTTCTTACGTTTTCGCCCGTTTTCTTATGCTTTCATACGCTTTTTTCCGTTTTCGTCTGTTTGCATAGGTTTTCGTCCATTTGCATCCGTTTTTATACGTTTCATATGTTTTATCTGATTTCATACATTTTTATCCGTTTTTATACGTTTTTATCCGTTTTCGTCCGTTTTTGTCTGTTGTTATACGTTTTCGTCTGTTTTTATCCGTTTTATACGTTTTCCTCCATTTTTATACGTTTTCGTTCGTTTTTATACATTTTCATCCGTTTTTATTTGTTTGATCGTTTCATATGTTTTATCCATTTTATCGTTTGCATCGTTTTATCCGTTTTCCTCTATTTTTATCCGTTTTTATATGTTTTCATCCGTTTGTATATGTTTTTCTTACGTTTTTATCCATTTATATATGTTTTTATACGTTTCCATACGTTATTATCCTTTTTAATCTATTTTATACGCATTCTTATGTTTTCATACGTATAAAAATGGAAAAAAACCTATTAAGATGGATAAAAACGTATGAAAATTCAAGAAAAACGTATAAAAACGGACGAAAACGTGTAAAACGTAAGAAAACGTAAGAAAACCTATAAAAACGTAATAAAACATATGGAAACCTAAAAAGCGGATGGCGTGAAAAACATATGAAACATAAGAAAGCGAAATAAACGTAAGCAAAGCGGCGGCATATAAAATAAATGAAAATGTATAAAACGGATGGCGTATCGCGAGCGAAGCGTATAAAAGCGGTTGAAACGAATAAAACAACGGCGAAGCGTAAAAAGCGGCGGCGTATAAAGCGAGCGAAAATGTATAAAACGGACTAAAACGTATAAAAATGGATAAAAACAGATAATTAAAGACGAAAACGTATAAAAACGAACGAAACGGATAAAAACGGACGAAAACATATACAAACGGATAAAAACGTATGAAAACATAAGAAAACAGGCGAAAACGTAAGAAAAACTGGCGAAAGCGTTTAAAAATGGATGAAAATGTATAAAAACGAATAAAAACGTATAAAAACGAACGAAAACGTATAAAAACGGTTGAAAACAAATAAAAGCGTATAAAAACGTAAAAAATGAAACGGACGAAAACGTACAAAAACGTATGAAAACATAAGAAATGGGTGAAAACGTAAGAAAAACTGGCGAAACCATATAAAAACGGTCAAACCAACAGAAATAGTGGTTTAGGGACTAAATCCGTGACACCCGACTAATCACAAGGACCGTTTTGTACTTAAAAATAAGTCATATCATCATTTAAAAGGTTCAGTAACATATTTAACAAACTCGTGAAGTTGAATAACCTGGTTGAACAAAACAAACTTTAGTAACTTAGGATAAATTTTTGAGAAACTTTACTAATTTTTTTGTGTAGTAACCCCAAAAACTATTATGTTAACTTTTGTTATATATTTGGTTTTTAGGATGAATTTCGTGACGATCGCTAAATGGCGGGGTTGTTAACGTAAATTTTCATTTCAACTTAATGACCATAATTTAAAGGATGAATTTCGCAATGGAATGTAATCTATGTAAATTTGTGTTTGGGAATGAACTTTGCAATGGCAATTTAACCTCAGGGACCGTTTTCATATAAATTCAAAAAAGACAAAAAGTTGTTCTGTTTGATGAACTAACATTTCCTGATGTACGTAGATATTTAAATTTTTAATAAGATCTCACATTCTCATAGTCAACCTTCGCTTTCGACAAAATTAGATATAGACGTAAGGCTGCCCCAGTAGGGGGATTCAATCACTCATTTTTCTGTCGCGTCATTTCTCTAAATGACCCGGTGATTAGGTCTTGCGATAGAGGCGACCAAGTTCAATTTCTAAAAAAAAAAAAAAAAAAAAAAAAATTTAACACAAAATAAAATTTCATTAATAATGAAAGCGTTACGTAAATAAAAGCGATCTGAAATAAAAGTAATAATATATTAAAGCGTTACGTAAATAAAAGCGATCTGAAAACATAAATCATAAATCTAATCTGAATCTCCCGCATGCGAGTCATCGAGTCTGAGCCGTGAATCCGCCGAGCGGAGGTTCCGATAGCTCGAAGTTGGTAGTCGAGTTGATGCATCTACACCATCGTTTTGTTCTCCGATGCTCCGATTGATTTTGGTCTTGGCGTTGTTCGATTATCTTACGAACACACCGCCATGACTTGTCGACAACCTCGCGATCTTTCGGGGTTGATCTTTCAAAATTGTCGATCGCGTTTCGTTCGGGGTAATGTCGTTGCAACTCTTGTAGTTTTCTCTCATTTGTTCCTTCTCCGCCTTCGCTGGCTAAATAATTCGATGGCTTATAATAAGCGTTTTTCATCATCGTCGTTATTGCGTTGATTTTGAGCGCACACTGCGTATCTTCAACGGAATGGGGGAGGCAATGATAGTATTAAATCTTGTGTTGAGAAGTATTTTGAGTTTGAATTGTGTGAAATAGATTTGTGAATTGAAGTGTGTTTGTATTGTGTATTTATAGGGTGGGATTTTTTTTTTTTTTTTTTTACCTTGCAACAACTACAAATAGTTTGAATGGTTTGTTCTTATCGATCCTCCACACGACCGGTTTCTTTTTTTTTTGGTTGGCGATCGACATTTTCGCGAGAAGGGATCGAGAAGTTATCGATCGCCCTTGGCACTCGATCGATACTCGATTCTCCTACTACATCCAGCCTACATAATGTGTTACAAATAAAATATTATCGTAATATGCAAAAATGACATGTGAGAAACAACAAACATTTCAATTTACAACAAATTTGAAACACCTAGATAGTTGCTATCTAAATCGAACCAAGTTGGCCGAATATTCCTAGACCTATGAGTGATCCAAGAAAGTGAAAAATGATGATATCTTCAAAAATAGTATCTTTCCTTGGGGGTTCATATCGAAACAAACATTGTTTCTAGAATCTCAAATGAACCAAAAGGTGGTCTGTATAACATGGACATGATGAGCATTTTAAAGAGATTTAAAGATTAATACATATGCCATAATTTGTGATTTGCTTGTAAATAATACATGTTATAAGCAATTTATCTATATTTATTCTAACCAATAGATTTCATATCACACTCTTGTAACATGTGTTATTTATCTAACCAACATCAACCATTTAATCGGGGCTCAACTTTTTAATCTCACTTAATAGAAAAACTCACCAAAGCTTTGTCCTCCTTTTTAAAAGGCTAATTAAGTGGTTTATATGGAACCACTTAATTTGGTAAACAGGAACACTCCCTTACATAGATATTGAAGGCACAATAAGCGTTTCCCTTTGGACGATCGCCATATTTATTAAGACATGGGTGAGGATCCTCGCAAGTTACTTGAGTCAAGTTAGAGGATCCTCAACCATTAGATTAAATCAAAGGTTAAGAATCCACGTCTTTGTTGTAAATCTTGACATTTGATTTTAATCTAATGGTTGAGGATCCTTTAACTTGATTCAAATTATCCCAATAACTTGAGAGGATCCTCATCCATTAAAACGGGTGAATCTTCATCAAAAGTTGAAAATGATCAAGCTAAAAAAATAATAAAAATACTACCCAAGAGGAGAAAAAAACGGATAAATTATTCCTTATTCAGTTCATCTAAGGAAGTCGAGCTTTTTACCTCAATGAGAAATTAACCAATATGACTAGATTCTTTCATTGCGAAAAAATATCGGATCAAAAGTATGAAAGCTTCACAAGATTATCATTGTTAATAAGTGACCCAACTCTATTTTTGAGTAACATTTCTTCATATTTTTCACATATTCGTGATCGTAAAACTTATAGTTTTGCCAACAATGATGTTTGTGTCAAGTAGCATTCCCCATTGAAACTGTCCAATGGAAGGGGTTTGTAGTGGTGGATGTGAAAATTGAAAAAGACAAATGGGATGATAGGTTTTTAAGTATTTTGTTAGGAATTAGAAAATTATAGTGAAAGTCGGTCGCTTTTAATGTTATCTAGCGTAAGTTAGGCTCGTGAGACAAATCGTTAGTTACGTTATTTAGCGGTTTATTTATTAGTTTGTAGCGTAGTATAGCTTAGTGCAACACCGTGGAGGAAGGACGGTCTTTCCCATGTGATTCGATCCACGGCCGATAGGAGGTCGTATTTCTTGTAACTATAAATACCCCTTCCATCCATGGAAGGGTGGTGCTTCTAATCTAATACTCTACAATTTGTGTAAACCTCTAGCAAGAACACCCTCTCTCTACTTTCTCTCAAAATGGAAAACATGTATTTTGATCTCCAAAACCACCCGAATCATCTAACACAATAAAATACACGATCCTACAATTGGTACGAGCCAAGGTTGTTGTGTTTTGATGATTTGTATGTGGTTCGAACAGTGTTTAAAGCGATTTCAAACCTTTATTGTTTTCGGAAAAGCTGTTTTTCATACTTGTTTGTGTTATCGTGTTTAACATGTTTTGATGTATTTATTTTGGTGCGAATATGTGTTGGTCTTGGTGTCTTGTGTCCAAACTGGTCTTACTCATGTGGTCAATATCTGCTTGTCTAAATGATGTGCTATGACACTTTTCTGGGTCTATCTTTGAATCTTTAAGTCATAACAGGTCTGAAAAAGTGCAACTTTATGATTATTTTACGTGGTCTAACATGGGTCAAAAGCTGTTATATGCTGATTTCTGGGTCTTGTATGAATATGGTCGGAAAAGAGGTAAAACTCATAATTTCTTGCTAGCGAGTTATCATTTCAAGATGTCCAGATTCATTGTATTACAGTAGCGACTTATGCTTAAACATAGCGACTTGTTATTTAACATGTCGTAGCGAGTCAGCTTAGCGACTTAGTGCTAGCGACTTAGTGCTAGCGACTTAGTGCTAGCGACTAAGTGCTAGCGACTAAGTGCTAGCGACTAAGTGCTAGCGACTTAGTGCTAGCGACTTAGTGCTAGCGACTTGTCATATGCCTACTAGCTACTTGACTTGACTGAAAAGAATAGATGAAGAGCTAAATGACTAGACCACAAGAACAAATACCAAATACAAAACAAGACATCAACTCGACCTCAGTCGTATAACATCATCAGTCCATGACTTGGTATAGCAAACGAGATGTAAAGGTGAATTAAAACAGACCCAAGTCATCGAACAACATCAACAGCCAACAACCCAAAACTAATCCTAATCTTGACTCAACCCAAAGGACCCTCACCCACTCCTCAACTCTCATACAATCAAATCGAATACCATATGTTAAATCATACTGGATCTCAGTCACACTTCATTTTATTAAGCCTATTAAAAGCCATCATACGAATGTGCAAACCATCATTGATCTAAGCAACAAAAACACCATTTGAAGTCTATGCTTCTTGGTCATGTTCGAACTTCAAAAGAAAAGAAAATAACAACTATCTGTTATTTTTTCTCCTTCTCGTTCGTTGGTTAATGGAATACTTATGAGATCTCAGCTATCTTGTTTCGTGGTACTCTAATGTACATCAAGACCATTGGCCAAAAACACGAAATAGATGTCATCATAGATCATTATGTTATAATTATTTCCGAAATATTAATAGAGCAAGAATATAACAAAAATGGTACTCCTTGTCTTGATTCGTTCAAATGGGTTCTCAAACAAATAAACCATTCAAGACCTATGTCTCAAATATGTCGCAAGATTCGATCTCAGCTTGTTCATCATTGTGAATGGTTCTTCAAACACATAGATCTCGAAAGATCTACTCACTGATGAATGTGTGCTTCATGGATCTAAAAGTTTTTTGTTAATGTCCGAATGTAAAAAGGAATCGATAACAACTATGTTAACACTTCCTCTTTGATTCGTGTACATCATGAAAGATTTGAAACGTACCTGGGTTTGATTTTGAAGCTTCATTCATGAATATTAAACCATCCCTGTGGCTAAGTCGAATCTCGTTCCTATACCATCCCTGTGGCAACAAAGATCAATTTGGGAGGATGAAACGTTGTGGTGGGAGGCGGATTTACATATGCAGCATATTTAGGGTTTGGTTATGTGATGTTTTTGGATGACTGCGTGAGTTTAGGTGATGAAATTTTAGGGTGAGTGTGAGATGTGGGTCTCTTATACATCCGTAAATTAGGGTATGAGTTTGGTTTTTTTTCTTGGATCTGATTTATCTTGTTTTGGGCTGACCGGTTGCACCTTCTGTCTTGGGCTGACCGTATACTGGGCCTCTTGTTGGTCTCTTCGTGGGCTAGAGGGGAGTGTGTTTATTATCACTTCATTAATATGAGTTTGACGTTGGATTCTTATTTTTATATCACAAATGTATTGATAGTAACAATTATGGACACTCAATATTGTTCATGATCCATATATTTTGGTATCTTGTATTATACAACGAAAATCTCACATTGGAGTAACGGTACCAAGTCTCACATTTGATGGTTACAAGACATGGAATTGAACGTGAGAAGTGTTTGAATTGGATTATCATGGACTTTGATAAGAGCTTGAACTAATATCCAATATGTGGGTTGTGTCTTTAAACCAAGTAAGATATATTGGATTGGGCACATGTTTTGAACCAGATCATGAATAACTGAATACTTGAGCAAAGTGTTGTGATGAGATTTTATGTGACTTGGACTTAATAAGTTTTGTTGATGTAATTTGGTATGATCACGAGATTTGTTGAAGTGATTTAATGATGAGATTAGCTGATGAGATTTATTGATATGATTTGGAGTGATGATGTGATTTGATGGCTATGAGGCTTGATACTTTGGGATACATTCTCATGAATAATATTATGTCACGGCTTGTTTGTTTGAAAATGGTTGACTACGGGGTTTTTGTTCGGATATTTCTTACGTGGGTTTGAAGTGAGATTTTTGGTAGCGACGAGTTTACCTATGATGACTTGTTTGGGCATTTATAGAATGTGATAAAGACTTGGCTATTTAGGTACGGTTGTGATTCGTTCTCGGTTAACCCACAACGTAACTATCACTTCGTGTCTCACGCGATTGAGGATATGTCAAGAGGTTTTGTACATTGGGTACACCGCTCTTTTCACGAGGATTAGTACAAGTTTAAGTAACAAATGGGAAATTTTACTTCATGATCAAGTTTGACATATCGGGTTTACTTCACCATGTGGTCACTACAATAAATTGACATAATGCGTGAATGATGTGTTTACCAAAGTGTTTATTGGATGGTTGATGATATTGTTGATGTTGGATAATGAATCATTGATGAACATTGCATGTTCCCCTAAAACAGATATTCTCGAAACCAAAGTCATCATAACACATTCAAGTCGACATTGTTTACGGTTTTGTCTTGATTTTGTAAAATCCATGAAAGAACCTATTTCTCGGTTTAAATCATAGACTTGTAAAATACCGTGACAATGGAAACATCACGGTAATAGTAAAGTGCATTTCGGATCTATCTTACGGTTTATTCTTGGTTTTGTAAAATCCCCGAAGAAACTATTTTCGGTTTAAACCATAGAGTTGTAAAATCCGTAATGATGGAACCATCTTGGAGAAATGGAAAGTGTAATTCGGATCTTATTTGATTTGGTGCTACGGTTTCTACTTCAAAGAAGGTAAAAAGGTGTACTTCATGATTTGGGTGTTTGTTTGGATTGTCTTCATGGCGGTTTGGTTATTACATGGTTTTACGGGTTACGTGCTTTTAACCATGGTCGGATGAAACCATTATCAAAGTTCATTTAAATGTCAAAGAAGGCTAGATTTGAGTTATCTAGAAGATGTGACAAGGCGTTAATTCACTATTATTTATTTGAGGTTGAAGTGATATATCACGGGCGAGTGTACTTAGTATCCGAAGGTATCGGGGATGGTTGGATGAAGATTCTTCAAGATCCTTGTTCGAGCTCATTTTCAAATACGAAGACTTAGAAATCTAGTTATTGTTGAGTGACTTTTACCTTTTCTTTACCACTTGGGGAATTGGGCTCTTATCACCTCAAAATAACTATCACTTTAAGGAGTTACGTTGTAGTGCTCGATGTCACATTCAATTGTGGATTTTCAAGAGGTAATGTACGTCTATTACTTGATGGTTGGTTGGTTGAAGAGTATAGAGTACTTAGAGATTCAATGGAGGATGAAGTCTCGGCACCGCTCTTTGTTACATATGTGCAAGTATAAGTCACGAGTTCGGGTTAGTTTACTTGAGGTCAAATTCATCATATCGGGTTATCTCCATCACCGTCACTACAAAGAGCCTCTTGAATGATAATGGGTTGATTACATGTTTTGCTAAGAAATGATGAAAGAGAGATCATGACGTCGATCACATCACTACTCAGACTCAAGCCTCGCATTATCTTTAAAGAAAAGATCTTCAATGACGTGTACTTCAGTTCAAAACTCGTTCTCTAAAGAAAAGAAATGTATCTTCTTATGAAGAAGAGAAATCTTCTTATTATGACCATTCTCATCAACATGCTTCATACTTTTCCATGCGCTTGGTCATCAAGTGAACCGGCTACCATCGATTGTTTTCTCATTCCACTTGCTCGACTATAATGAAGATGGCGACATCATGTGCCGATTTTGCGGGGAGAAGTGTGAATAGACTACATTTGGATTATGTTCACTTATTTAATCAAGAATGGCATCTCCGTATGCAATTCTTGAGGGGAGAAGAAGTGTGAATTTTTCGCATGGTTGATCGATATTTGAGAATAAATGGTCAAACGGCTCCAAACTCATGTAAGAACCGAGCTTCTTCTTATCGGGTCATCTTTACATGGAGTTTCTTCTTAAGAGCCGTTAGTTGACATCTTCACAAACCGATATGAGTTTATTGACAAAGTGCTTCGGTTAATGCTTCACGTATACATCAACATGATGATTCCGAACAATCTCTCGTTCTTGTTTGATGTGATTGGTAGCTTGGTGTTACCATCTTATGTGTTCGTTGCGGCACGATTGCCGATTTCCTTGATGAACATCTTTTCGTTCTTGTTTGATTGGGAGGATTTTAGTTAAGGGATTTGCAAGATGTAAGTTGATTGGGATGATTTTTGGTGATGTTCTTGTTTTTGGTGAGTTGAAGATGTTAACTATCTATTCCCCAATGGACAATCTTGAAGAAGGTCGAGTCTGATCGGTTCTACATTTTCGATGCATGTTAGAAGACTAAAGACGAGTTGCATTTAACGATCTAAAGACTTCTTCTTAATTCAAGCATTTATCATAAAGATTGTCGGTTTAGGGAGAGCACTAATTGGGGAGAGTGATATGTCGAATTTAATCCCAATTAGACTTGCTCACATTATTTAGCAAGTTGATTCTCACAAGATCTCAAATGTTCTTCTCAAAAGATTTCAAGTATTTGGGCTTATATTTGTTCTTGATTACAAGTATCAAAACCGAGAAAGGGGTAAGGAGACAAACATCAAAGCGAGTAAACTTGATGAACTTAATACTTCTAAGTAATTGAAGATATCCGGGAAGACAAATGTTATTACGCAGAGAAACTCAAGGTTTGACTCATGGCGAGTAAACTTGATGAACTTAATACTTCTAAGTGATTGAAGATATCCCGGAAAACAAATGTCATGACCGCAGAGAAACTCAAGGTTTACTCATCAAGGCTTTTAGTGTTCTTATTCCAACTATGTGGGGAAGTGATGTAAGAGAAAGTTTCGAAGATATAAGAGGTACATTGGTGTGTGATGATCTCGATGTTATCGCAATCATCGGGGAGAGAATTGTGTACATTGGGATGCTCAATTTGTTTAACATGAGGGAGTGATTTAGAGATATAATCACTTATTCGGTGTTGACATCACAGAGATTGTCACCCGGAGATAATCGATGATTGCTTCTTCAATGTTATCGGTTGTTCTCTCTTTGGGGAATGTGTACGGGTCCTTGAGCTTCATACACGGGAAGAAAGCCATTGTTTACCACAAACATTGGGAGGTGTTTTCCTTAGGGCATGATGTGTATTCGGAGAGTTCTTGGATATTGGTGTACTTGGGTTCTTGAGCTTCATACACATTCATCGTGGACGAAAGATGTGAACATTGGGAGTTGTTCTTCATTACCCTCATGATGTGTATTTGGGAGAGTTCTTGAGCATTATACAAAGAGACCGATCGCATCAATTCAACTACTTGGGGAATTGTTCTCTTGACACCTTTTGGAATGGATCGCTTTAGACTTTAGTAGTAATGAAATTTGAGAAGATTATTTAAAGAGTGGGATGATACGTTGTCGTTTTTGTTGATGATATAACCTCGAACAAAGAATCTAGATTATTATTCTTAAAAGGAGCAGTGGATTTATGATAATGGTGTGCTTCTTGTGCACACTGCTAAAGCAAGCTTGAAATAGAGCTTGAATATGCTCATCTAAAGGATTTTCGGTTTGGGGAAGTCGCAAAGTCTCACTTTCGGATGGTTCATGTTCTTTCTTCGATTCAAGAGCCCGGAAGCTTTGGTGGTGAATGTTTAAGAGATGATGACTTCTATCTTCTACGACGGGTTTTCGATATCCTTATCTCTGTACTCGTATCATCATCTTCTTTAACTATATCATCTAATCTATCCTTGTATATATTTTCGAAAAACCAAATACAAAAATATAAAACCAAAGAAACAAAATAGAAAAATAAAACCAAGAAAAGAAAATAGAAAAATATAAAACCAACAAAACCCATAAAAATAAAATTTGAAAAAAAAATATGTTTTTCAAAGACATGTCTTCGGTATCGATAACATCTACGGTCTTAGAAATGTCATTCAATAATGGCACGGGACCATAGATGAAGTTCGAGAGGAGGTGTAAATATTCTTTTCAAAACATGTCTCAAAATATGGCTTCTGATTATTTCAGAACTCAAGCTTCAAAATATGGCTTCGGCTTTAAATGATGGCTTACGATTATTTGATCGACCCGTGCTTAAACAATGGCTTGCTATTCAAATTAACCCGTGCTTAGATAGCAATGGCTTGCTATTATTTTAAAGAAAGGAAAGTGTTGCGCTAAACCATTTTCAAAATTTCATGCACTTATCCTAAAACAAAACAAGGAAAGTATGTCAAAAGGATCGTTGTTCCACACAAATGTTTTTCCGTCTAAAATTCTTCGAAAAATATTTGTTGTGTTTTCAAAATGGTGGTAAAATGAGTTGCTTGAAAAATCAATCGATTCGAGTTTTTATAAAATTTGGAAACTCAATCAATGACTTCAAAGACTTTTAAAACTTTTATAAAATGAGTCATTGATTGAGGGGAGAATGTTTTCAAATCTATATCATCTAACGAGCTTTCTTAATTATCCTAATATGCTTATCCGAAAAATGATGTTAACCTATGTTGAAGGACTAGGTGCCTAGGATATGATTGCTAGGATTAGATGATTAGAGTTTGATGAACACATTATTCCCATACATTTATATGATCCGATTGATATGTTGCATTGACTTTTATTAGTCGATTGTTGTTTGGGTGATGTCGACCACCATATATCGGTATATGTGTTCACTAACGATGCGGTATATTGGTTATAAGAATGTTCCCGATCCGGATCCTACAATTGAAGATGATTGGATGCCGAAAGGAAAGGGTAACTATATCTTGGGTTGACAAATGAAGAAACGGAGTTTAATTGGACTTCTATGGAGAGTTGGCATAAATGCAACGTAAGAGGTCTCACCGCATCGCAGATGGTTTTCTTAAGTGATTGAAGAAACGGAGCTTAATTTGACCTCGGTTGGCATTCAAAATGCAACGTAAGAAGAAGTCTCACCTGCATCTGCAGACGGTTTTCTTCCAAACCCTACAACAACAACAATGAAGCTTCTCAACCACCTAACGTATATTTGTGCAGATACCATTTTAAACAATTTTGAATAATTTGATTAAATTGTTTTGAAAATGGAAAATATTGTTTTGAAAATATATTGGACTAAATTTTGAAAATCACCGGACTTCATTTTATCAAAATTTAAGTCACTCAATTATTGACTTTGGTCATCGATTGAGGGGAGAGTGATTTAATTTAAAATATTCTCAAACAATATATCTTCAAAAAGTCCGTTTGTACAACATTAAGTGGTGATCTAAAGATTTAATGTTATGTCATGGTATGATTTTTCTTTAGAATCAAGGTCTTTCAAAATGAAATTTTTTCGTTCTTGTTTGATTGTGAAATTGTTTTGTTTTACTTAAAAGATCTCTTAAAACTATCATACGACACTAACAATCTTTAATGTCTTAAATGATCCTTATTAATCATCTTTCAAAATTGAATCTTGCCACGTCTTTCCTAAAACTTTTCTAAATGATTTAATCGTTGGGATCACAAATCTCAAATGGTTTGATATTTCGATCAAGGAGAGATCGTGATTTAAATCTCAAATCTGTTTAAATGGAATTGGTTTTAGTCCTTCAAAGGCACTCCCGCCTCCATGTGCCAAACGATTTCAAATACACAATGCACATGTTGAGGAGGAGGATTTATCCAAAACCGATGAGTATTTAAACAAGGCCACATTTTCTCCCATGTTTTCTAAACCTAATTAAATCACTTGGGATCCAAAATCTCAAAGGGTTTGATATTTTGATCGGGGAGAATTTGTGATTTAATAATGAAATTTGATAAAGTTGATCATTTTGATTAATATGTGCAGTCGCTTCTCTCATATGTGCTAAACGATTTCGAATCTCAAGCACATATTGAGGGGAGCAAAACCATCGAGGTACAAAAGTTTTATAAAGAGACTTATAAAGTACCTTGATTGTGTTTTCAAATGGTTTTCTTAATGGATTTTGTGATTGTGGATGTGCTTCAAAGAACTCTTGCCTCTATGTGATAAAATGATTTCAAATATCCTATGCACATATTGAGGGGAGAATTTTACCAAGAAAATCAAATGGCTTTTTCTAAGGAAATTGTGATCAAGAAATTATTTCAAAGAAATTATTTCAAAGAACTCTTGCCTCCATGTGCCAAACAATTTTATATCATATGCACATGTTGAGGGGAGCATTTCTAAAATGATCAAAACTATTAAGGTACAAAATGCTTTGATCTCGTATCACAAGTACCTTGATTGTTTTTCCAAATGATTTTTCAATTGGTTTCAAGAAGGAATGAACAATACCAAAAGACCGACCAATTTACTTTATGCATGGTGTTATAAGGATGGTTAGGTTAGGTATTCGTTCCATGATCCGCCGAACCGGACGGATCTACCGAGGACAATCCACTAGATAGTGTAGAGTCCTTAGGTATATTGAAAAAGGAGAAAATGAGAAATGGGAAGAGTGCGGATCGAGCAGAGCTAGTAATCGGAATAAACCCAACAAGGTTCTAGTTATGAAGTCTCCGTAAGCTTGAAGGGGTTGAAGAATGAAAATAAATGAATATGAAAAGGGTGAAAAGAAATAGCCTCCAATAATTCAACCTTAGGGCGAAACCGGGTTCAATACATATGCTCTTGGTTGTTACTAAGGTAACACCGGTATTGAAGACAAGACGTCATGGACCCGATGATGCACCGCACTAAACTTCCCAAACCACTCAAGTTCCTCTTAAAAGGGCTTGTTTCATTCTCACGGGAACCAACATTATCTATCGACTTTCTCTTAGAGATTGTTGATATTGAAGAAGGAGACCCTCTCCCTAGTCTCCCAGACAGAACCAAAATGCACAATTGAGTCTAGAGCCAAGAGATCATCCACAATATCTCGTTAGGACACTAAATTCTTGAAGACTTGCTTTTCACACAATGTGGAAAGTAAGAATATATTAAGAGTCCCACGATTATCCTTGTGGTATTGCCGAACATCCGGGTGATATGAAAATATTCACGATGAAGATGGAAATCCTTCTAGAGCCAACATCAAACAAGCTCTTGGTGGGTGACATGTGAGATCTTCTCGTAAGATCAAGCTTGTGACAACCGGATAGAAACAATGGGGCGATTCAATCTTGAATCAACCTTGGTCCAGAATGGAATTGACGAATGCTTTTGGAAAACCATTCGATGTGCAAACCTTCTTTCTATAGCACGTCGAATGTGTACTTATGTTTTCAAATTCAAAAGTATCTCGATTGAAAATACTTTTAGAAAACCGCTCGATGTGCGAATCTCTTCTTTTCGCTAGCACGTCGAATGTGTACTATTTTCAAATACAAAAGTATTTTTGATTGAAAATTGATCTTTCTCATAAAACCTTCGTCGTATTGCAAAACTCTTTCTTCAAGCAATACGCGATTGTTTTCAAATCAATTTTCATCAATCGGTGAATCTCAATTACCGGTTCACTCACTCCGTGTTGTCTTCTTTGAGACGTTCGGTTTGAGAGAACATTGCGAAACCCTGTCAAGGAGATTCTTAGGAATCCTACGATCACAAAAGACTTGTCTCGATCAACGGGAACCGTGGGCGTGTACCTTAATTCAACGAAGTGATCAAAGACACTTTCGATGTTTTATTGCTAATCGTTGTTTGCGGTACATTTGGACGGTTGCGGTGATCGAATTGAGGATTCAATCAAAAGCCGCATGCTCACCGCATCCACACTTAATTGAAGAAATCATGACGGTGCATATCTACATAACCCGGCTCGATATTTTTGTACTATGTCTTATGCTTACTGCGCAAATATCATGAGCGAAGAAGCTTCCGCTACTCGATGGAAAGATGTCATGATTCAAAAGTGTGAGCATGTCGGTCCAAATGTCACAACTTCACATGATGGCAACACTACTATGGATGATCCAGAGAGATTTCACGTGGTGATGATCTCAAAGAAAGCTCAAAGATCATCAAAGATGTGGATCGGTTCAAATACCTCCACTTAAAGTACAAAGTTATCGGACTTTGAAGAATCATTGCAAAAGCACAAAGATTGCGGAATTGAAGAATTGAAGTCTACGAGCTCAAGAACAAAGTCAAGAATAGAATGCTAGGATTCAAAATGTAAAACATGGGGTGACCTCCTTGGGAGATTGTTAGGAATTAGAAAATTCCATAGTAAAGAGTCGGTCACCCGAAATATTATCTAGCATAAGTTAGCTCATAGACATATCATTAGTTACGTTATTTGTTAGTTTATTAGTTAGTTTGTAGCGTAGTTTAGTTTAGTGCAACACCGTGGAGGAAGGACGGGTCTTTACCCACCGTATTCACGATCCACATCCGATAGGAGGTCGTATTGTTTGTAAGTATAAATACCCCTTCCATCCATGGAAGGGTGTGGCTCTAATCTAACCTTTACATTTGTGTAAACCTCTCTTCAAGAAACCTCCTCTCTCTACTTCATCTCTAAAATGGAAAACATGTATTTTGATTGTCCTAGACCACCCGAATCATCAACACAATATAAATATTGGATCCTAATGTGGAAACGTGGGGGGGTGAATACGTTACCGTTTAAAAACTTTAGATCTTTAGTATCAAATCGCTTATGAAGCTTGTTATAATATGAAAGTACCAATTATTGTTTGTGACTAATATAAAGCATGGTAAACCAAGTTGTCACACAATCATGAACATCAAACCACATCACAAACAATAGTATAGTGCAAGTATAAAAGTAAAGAGATAAAGAAAGGAAAGTGCAAACCGAACACGAGGATTTATAGTGGTTCGGTCACGGATCTCCTTTCCGCCTACTCCACTCCCGAGTACCCAACTCGAGAGTTACTTCACTAAATCAACAAGCTCCCTTCTTGGCGGAGAAAACCTTACAATCGTCGCTACACTTTTTCCGGTACAAAGCTAAATACCGGGTTCTAGTTCGAGGTAGAACCAACCTAACGTCGCTTATACAATATTTCCGACACTAAGCTAGATGTCGAGTTCTTTTACAAGGGTACAACCACTCCCAATATGTTTTATGGCCCAACATAATAAACCTTGTGTTTTATGGCACAAACACATAAACCATCTAATCTAGTTTGGTGAAAGTGTTGTTATGATGCAATGATGTTTACACTAATGATCCATGACACAAATGTCTAATGGATATGAATAACTACTTCTAAATGAACTTCCATTGATAGGAAGCCTTCATGATGAAGATCACAAGTTCCCTAAACTTCTTGTGATAGATCTTCAACTTGTGGTGAGTGGGGATGGCTAGATCTCCAAGATTTCCTTGGTTGATCAAAGAGTATGCTTACAACAAAGATGAATGTTAGAAGCATTATGATCATGATCATTAGGGTGTTTAATGTGTGTTACTACATTGTTAATGATTGATCTAAATGTATGCAAGAAGGTGGAGAAGATGTGCTTTGAAGTGGTGAAGAAATGGGAAAACAATGGGCTTCTATTTATAGCCAAAAGTGGACGGGGCGTCCACGGACCAAGGAGCCCTTTAAAGGGTTCCGCCTTTATGCAATTTGGTGCCGTGGGTGCGACACAAAATCTAAAAATCTTTCTTCAAATCTTTCCAAGATATTACCAAATCTTACTAAGATCACATTTGATATATTGAGTATCAATCTAACCAAAATATTCAAGTGATCTTCCAAGGATTTCAAAGATGATGCATGACATGATGTAACATGTATTTCCATTTTAGATTAAAAGGTTTATCAAGGTAAACTTGTAAAATGTATTATGTAACTAGTTAATAAAATGTCTAGTTACCTTTTGAAATACTTGTGAATGCAAAATGTAAAATGAGGTTCGAAATAGAATGGTTAACCTATTAAAATACTTAGTGACTCTAAATGTATTTTAAACATTCTAAATGATTTGTTAATGGGTTTGATCATAATGCCACATAACAAACATGTACGAACATGTGTTGTAACATACGAGGACTTGAGACATCGAGAGGTGTTGAATGTATGTTGAGACAAAGTGTGATTACAAGTAACTTGTACATTTTACGTTATGTATTACAAGTTACATGTTTGTCATCAATCAAAACAAACGAGACTGTATAGATTAAATATCGTAATATTTGCACTAACAATCTCCCCCTTTTTGATGATGACAAAGATATGTAAACGTAATAGAAAGTAAAATGTAAAGGTTACTTGTATCCTTACTACCTTTACATTACCTTCTCCGTTTACACTCTTCTCCCCTTTGTCGAAACAAAAGGCGTGTCCTGAGTTTAACTTTATATCTCCCCAAAAAAGGCGAGCTTGCATCATCCCTAGTGAAGTTAAATCGTCCACTTCAATCCGTCCCTTGTTTGGTAGCGGATCCATGGATCAAATAAAGAGGCTTAACCTACATCAAGGTTAGTTTTATGCAACAAAAATTATGAGAAATATATGAAAAAGAAAAATGCATAGCAATGTTAGCCTATTTTCTCCACTTTTTATCGAAGCACAAATGCTTGTTGAAAAGTGAGAATGATGCTAAATGCGTGCATGCTCCCCCTTGACGGTTGCTCCCCCTTGTTTGAGGCGTCAGGGTATGATTAAAAACCTACAAAACAAATATTAGTGCAAAACTATATTCGTCATTGGACGAGTAAGTGTTATACAACAAAGTGTGTATAAGATGCATTCAGTAAATTCTTGACGGAAGCTCCCCTTGCTCTAGGGCGTCAAGATGAACCTTCAAAATAAATATTAGTATAATAGAAGCTTTGTCTTTAGACAAATATGTCATATACAACCAAGTGTATAGGCGATGCAATATGAGTGCTTAAAGGATATTCCTCCTTGTTCTAGGGTGTCAAGAAGCACCTAAAATAAGAAAAATAATTGATGCAAACTTCATCCTTAGATGAGTAAGTTATATACAATCGAGTGTATATGATGATGAACCTACAATGAAAAACATTAGTGCAATATATTTCATCTTTTCACAAAGAAAAATAAGATGTATATATGTGATAAATGATATAATCAAAGATCTCATGAAGTGTAGTCTCCTAATTACAATCATAAGAAAAGTGAGAATATAATATGATAAAAACCTACAAAATAGTTCCTAGAAAGAAGATATGAAGTCTTCCATCGGTGTGCCACTAGTGGTGCTAGTGTTGGTGTCGGTTTACTAGTAGGATTCATGTGGTGATGGTAGATGACTCGAGATTTACAAAAGTAAGTTTTCGCTAATCCATGGTGGTGATGATTAGTGAAAGTGGTGATGGAAGGTGGTGGTGATTAGGTAGGAAGCTATTAAGGAGTTAGAAACTCATATGTATAGCAAAATAAAAAAAAATATGGACTCATGCAATCCTTTCGTCATGTCAAGTGACCAAAGCTAAAAAAATATGAATGGACATTGCATTTCAATGATGCATAAGGGTTATGATTTGAATGATTTATTGATGCTAACAACCTATTGTTTTGAGCAAGTTCTCATATGCTTCAACCCAAGAGTAATCAATAATGCGTTCTATCTAAGAATATATAAAAGTGATAACATGAAGATAAATTCGTTCATTGATTGACACGAATTATAAAAATGACCTATTCTAGGTGACAATGGGAAAGGTAGTATTAGCATGGTTTTGACCGACATGGATGATTATCACTTTGAAAAGAAGTGAAGACAATATGGAAAATACTAATAATAATAATGGGTACCTATATGAGGATGAGAATGACATCATATAAGTGAGAGTTGGATGGACCAACGTGTTGGAAATGGCTGTTTTGATTAATATATCGTTTGCACTGACAATGACATGCATGATATATGTCAAGCGAGAAAAGGATAAGATCCTATGATGGTGTTCTAGATAGTGAAGTTGTAAGGTGCTAGGTTAAGGAAAATCATAGATTCGTTGATTGTGGAGATGAAGAAGTTTGTAAAACACATGATGTGTTTTTCACTTGATGAGGTATTGGTGCAAACTTGTGATATATGGTTAAAAAGTTGAACTAGTTGTGGTTTCGGTTTTAGTTAAGTGGTGTTTGCCTATGTGTTGGTATTTTAGAGTCTAAGAGACATAAAATTTGACAAAAGACAATTATGTGAATGGATTTCTCTCCCCCTTAATTGGTGGACATCCAACATAATGTGTATCAAATAAGGAATGACAACAAAGTGTTTAGGAGGTTATTCGGGTTAACGAAAGAGATGAGCTTAGTGATGTTTTTCTGGATGATGGTTAGCATACAATGAACTTCATCCTTAAAGTCACGTACCTCTTCTCGATTAATACGAGATGATCGTATGATGAGGCATGTGGTTTCCTAATAGGAAGTGAAGAGGATTAGAGTATTGTTAAAACTAAATAATGATGGAGGTGATTTTTGGAAAGCGGAAGCAAAAATGAGATTTGCAAAGAGGTCGGTTGAAAAACAAAACTGCAAAGCCAACCCTCTAGAACTTAATTCTAAACTATATGCAAGTGTAGGGGTCCCATAAAGCATAGTACTAATCTACGTAGCAATAAACGGGATTATGCAAAATGAGCATATAAAAGTTAGAACCAAGTGAGATAACAAATAATTTGTTATCAACCTACAAAACAAATTTGTTAGTGATAAAAGATGTTAACATGATAGAAATCAAATGATAACATATTATATGAGCAAAAACAACACATTGCACTTAGTAGACAAGAAGTCACCACACAAGATAGCATCAAAACAATCATATTATGCAAGAATACGATTTTATTCAAGACATTTCATTATGAGATTGTTTTGTCGTTAGACTTAGACACTTAAGCATACTTGGATATACAATAATCTATGTGATTAATTTGTAAGATAAAAAGGCTTCTAAAAGTTTGTCATACCAAAAGCACTTTGATGATTATATGTGCACACGTAGCAAACAAATAGTGTGACAAGAAGCAAAAGAAACAAGATGAAAGATTCATGCAAGCCATGTTTAAGACATAACAATTTGGAGCATGTATCATTTGGATCGTACTACACATAGATATAATGAATGCCAACTAATAGCTTTCAAACACAAACTTATCATATCGAATTATCACGTATCAAAATGACATATTATGATTTCATAAGTAACATGTTAATCATGCTAAAACTAATCAAAAGTAAGTATCATGCAAATAAAGTTTTAGGTTTAAACGTTTAGTAGCATGAAACAAGAATACAAGCATTATAAAGATAAAACCGTACTAAGGTTTACACATTTGACTAGTTATCAAACACTAAGATAATGTCAAATCAACTTATCGTATCAAACAAGAACATGTAATCAACACATGTAAGTGCAATGCAAGTAGTTTTAAAAGAAAAGTCATATATACTACTTGTTTGATTAGTATTCCTAAGGCGAGGCAAACTATCAATGTTTTAACACTTACTTTAGGCAAGTATAGGAATACAGATTTTTCAAGTTGGAGAATGAATATGAGACTATTACTAGCGGTGCTCAATTAAGGCTAAACACGACCATTTTTACGGGTGATTCCACATACCCAACTTCTCTCCAGGAAGCAATTCAACCGTTAGGTCAAATTGAGTTTCTAGTGCAATAGGTTCTCCAGTAGTCATTCTCATGTTAGAAAGATGGGAACTCCTACTTTTGCATATTAAAGTGCATAAAAGATGATAGTTTACCAATACTTGGCTTAATGTGACTTAACTAATATGCAATATAACTAAGGTGATGAAGGCGTCATGTTTATACACATGAATTTTAACAATGGTGTGTTTGATAAACAATGTGTTTTAATCTTGTGTTTAGAATCTAAAGTTGTTCAAATTACACAGCTAATTGTATGATCTAATGGATGACATCTTTTATGTTGAGTTGAAGTGTGTAATTTAAATGTGAATTGATCATCTAAGACTAGAGAATATGTTAAACTAAGAACGTTCTCAAGAAAGCTCTTTGGTATTTTATTTAACAATAATCTAAGTGAGGTTACCAACTTCAATAGATCTTGTGTATGCTCTAAAGATGTGTAGTTTTAACCTTGGATGTGCACTCGGTTTGAGCAAGGTTAGGTTATGATGTACGCTTGAAAGGAAATAGATACAAATAGTATCTTTCAACAAATGAGATTATCCCATGGGATAAAGTTATCATGCTTATGAAAACAAGTATGACAAGATGAATTGGATATGCTAGTTCATAGAACTTGTAGATGTTTGTTTCAAGATCATTTAGCCAATGAGGTGTAATGAAATCTCTTGTAACACAACTATTTATGTCGCAAGAATGATGCATAGGATATACAATATCCTTTTAACAAGATGAAATCTTAACGCATGAATCTTAGTCATAATGTTCTTCAAAACATCATGTTTTCCTAAATGAAGATATGAAGCCAAAGTGTTTGAATCGGATAGTCCCATCTAAATAAACTTGGTCTCAAGATTATATTCACTAGATGATGACAAGAGGAATTCACTCGAGTTTCTTATGTATACTCCTCAAAAGTCATTGTTGCTTGGGGTGTATGATGTTGGCTTTGAGATTGCATTTTAACATATGTTGTTAAAATGTTGATTTGAGGTTTAACGAAATTTATGCGAAGTTTAACGACAAAGTATTACTAATACTTTGATAATTTGTGAAGGTAGTACTACTTATACCTAGTGGAAATTGACAACAATTACCAAGAGCACCATGCTTATTTGATAGTTGAGGTTCTAGCCATAATGAATTATCTAAGTCCTTATATGTTGGAAAGGATGTTTGAGTTTGTTCAAACGTGCATTTGATTCAATACAAGTGTTGGACACAAGGGCTTTTGAGCAATACACTCAACGAATTCAAATGATGGTAAGGATGGTGGATTGGTTGATCTAGGTGGTAGGTCTTCTAGTGTCTAAATAAGGATGTGGTGATGTAGGGGTTTGTTGTGCTATGGGAGTACTTAGGTTGAATATTTGTCCATAGATGTTGAACACAAAAATACGGATACTAATTCTTATGGTTCATTGGTTGCTACAACTAGTGGGTGAAGTGCTTGAAGTTTTGGTTATGTTTATGAAGCTTAGGGGCTGAGGTATAGGTTCACCTTGAAAGGGCACGTTTGATTTAAAGTATACTCTTGGAAGTTCATGAGCAATACGGTTAATGGTGCCAAAAGATGGAAGAGGATAGTAGGTGTCAAAGAGGATAAGTGGCACCGTGGGTTGTTTGTTTTGGATAAGTGTTTCAACATGTGTTGTTAAAATACTTGGGTGTTGATTTTTCGGATATGACTTTTAATGACTACAATCGTAAGTCGCATATACTTGAATATTTCGGATGAAATACTTAAGTTGTCAATCCTAATTTGTTGAGATTATAAAGCTTAGATTGAACTCAAGGATAACAAGACTTGATAATATGTATTTAACATATGTGTGAGTTATGACTCGATGTAAATACTTATCGTCTTGAAGGATGACACATTATTTTCATGTTAACCGGTGAGGCAATACATGTAGATACAAAACAATATCTATAGTCATATGTTAGACTTGTGTATGATATCTTTGCAAATAATGAGTCCAGTTTATTAGTCTCGGTAAGTCATCTAAGTCATCCGCAAACGGGTGAGGAGATGTTGGTGGTGTTGCACAAAGTTTGATAGGTACAAGCTTTGGAGACTTTGGTAGTGAAGTTGTTTTGGATGATGGTGGGTGATTTTGGTGGTGGAGTTGGAGTACTCAAGTTTAGAAAGTTCACATCTTGAATGGGTGATGAGATGTTGAGAGGTAATGAGTCTGAGGATGAAGAGCTCAAGTTAATGAAGCAACAAGATCGAATGCTAATCCTAGTGGTTTTCTTAAGTGGCTTATTTGAGGTTAAGGATTTAGTCATTTTGACTTTGCTTTAAGAAATGCTAAGCTTGAGGAAAAGTAATGATGAAGGTGTGAAAATGATCATCTTGAATGTGTCGATTTATGGAACTAAGGATTCATGGATTTGATGTTAATCCATACAAAGATGGTAGTTTCTAATGAGATGGAAGTGTCTAAAATCATGTCAAACATCCTAAGTTAATCCATTGAGGATGTGTTGAGTGAGGTATGAAAGATATGCATTAACAACTATCCTAGAAACGAAGTTTGGTAAATTAGATTGCGGGATTTAGTAAAATTCAATAACTTACTGTAGGATTCACGGCACCATTTCTTTACAGTAGGAACCCTTAAATTGGTGCCGCTTTGGTCCGCTGCATCTGGTATGGCGGTACCAAAATGCATAACAGACGGTACCAACATTTTGGTGCCGTCGATCCGTGGATACCGAAAAGTTCACAGACCCATTTTTAGGTGTCGGGAGTTTTCGAAACACGAAATTTTGCTTAAAACATGTGACATTAATTACTTCTAGTTAGGAAAAGTCGATAACACATATACAAACATAGTGGAGCATAGACTTTGACCAAGGGCTAACGATTTTCACATAAAAGTGAAAATGGGTAAAATTGATAACACACTTGTGCTATCCACCGCATAAACCGGTTAGCATACAACATTGTTTTAAGTCATATTATCATCCTACAAAAAAAAAAACAAATAAATTACATCATACAACATTGTTTTTGTCCTTGTACCAAACACTCTCTTAAAACTTCCATTTTTCAAAGTACTTGACTAATTTACTTAGTACTCATTGCTAAGTGAGTTATGACATTTCATAAGTTATGCGAGATGTTAGTATAACCTATGCAAAAGAAGTGATCTAAGTCTATAAGTGATGGTAAAACAATTTTCCAACTTAGTGCACAAAATCTAGCAAATGTCCTATTGTGCATAAACAAGAAATCGTCAACAAGCGAATAAATAACATGGCAAGATTGACACTTATATTATGCAAACAAACAAGTGTAAACAACAATTTGAAAATAAGCAAGCAACATATATGCAAACAACATAAACAAGTGGTCATTTAGCATAGCATGACAAGAAAAACACTTTTAGTCATTTAGCGTTTAGATATGACGATGTATACCAAGCTTGATTAGTTTCCTTTAAACATATTACCAAATTAATTAGTTTCAAAGGAAGTTGTATCAAAGTTCTAAGAATACCAAATTAAATTGTTTGATTCAAAAATTTGAGTTTTATGTTAAAGCGAAACTTAATATCTTAGACATACTGTAGTATTTGGTCTATTTCACTTATTTAAAATTAGACTCAGGCCATGAGAGTATTTTTAAATGAAAGTAGACTCAATTCCCTTTAAAATGATAGGTGGCTCGACTCGCATGCGGACTTACGGTTAATTAGTTATGATTTTTGAAGTTGCCCAAAAAAGCGCATCTTGTACACACGGATTCCACGGAACCAAATAAAGGGATCCGCCCTTTATAAGATTTGGTGCCGTGGTCTCTCGAGACAGATTCACCAAAACTAGTATTTGACATAGAGAAACGTGTGTGACTTACTAGATTTCATAGTAAACATATAATACACATATTTAACAACATATCTACTTATGCAACTTATCTTAAACATTTACGGAGGTGATTTTTCAACTAAATTTATAGTTATCCCAAACACTCCTTTAAAATCATATTTTTCGTAAATTTTCTATAAGCACACAATACAATACTTACTAGTTCTTTCAACAAACTTTTATTTTATTTTTCAAGAAAACCTTCAAGCTTGTATACAAAGTTACATTTAACAACAAAATTTCTAAGTATAACAAGCAAAGCATTTTTCATATTATTTTTCGCTTCAATGGTAATTTGATACATGGATCGTACTCTATTTTAAAAACCATTTGTTTTGAAAATACGAGCTACGTGGCTCTGATACCAATTGTGGAAAGCGTGGGGGGGTGAATACGTTACCGTTTAAAAACTTTAGATCTTTAGTATCAAATCGCTTATGAAGCTTGTTATAATATGAAAGTACCAATTATTGTTTGTGACTAATATAAAGCATGGTAAACCAAGTTGTCACACAATCATGAACATCAAACCACATCACAAACAATAGTATAGTGCAAGTATAAAAGTAAAGAGATAAAGAAAGGAAAGTGCAAACCGAACACGAGGATTTATAGTGGTTCGGTCACGGATCTCCTTTCCGCCTACTCCACTCCCGAGTACCCAACTCGAGAGTTACTTCACTAAATCAACAAGCTCCCTTCTTGGCGGAGAAAACCTTACAATCGTCGCTACACTTTTTCCGGTACAAAGCTAAATACCGGGTTCTAGTTCGAGGTAGAACCAACCTAACGTCGCTTATACAATATTTCCGACACTAAGCTAGATGTCGAGTTCTTTTACAAGGGTACAACCACTCCCAATATGTTTTATGGCCCAACATAATAAACCTTGTGTTTTATGGCACAAACACATAAACCATCTAATCTAGTTTGGTGAAAGTGTTGTTATGATGCAATGATGTTTACACTAATGATCCATGACACAAATGTCTAATGGATATGAATAACTACTTCTAAATGAACTTCCATTGATAGGAAGCCTTCATGATGAAGATCACAAGTTCCCTAAACTTCTTGTGATAGATCTTGACTTGTGGTGAGTGGGGATGGCTAGATCTCCAAGATTTCCTTGGTTGATCAAAGAGTATGCTTACAACAAAGATGAATGTTAGAAGCATTATGATCATGATCATTAGGGTGTTTAATGTGTGTTACTACATTGTTAATGATTGATCTAAATGTATGCAAGAAGGTGGAGAAGATGTGCTTTTCAAGTGGTGAAGAAATGGGAAAACAATGGGCTTCTATTTATAGCCAAAGTGGACGGGGCGTCCACGGACCACGGAGCCCTTTAAAGGGTTCCGCCCTTTATGCAATTTGGTGCCGTGGGTGCGACACAAAATCTAAAAATCTTTCTTCAAATCTTTCCAAGATATTACCAAATCTTACTAAGATCACATTTGATATATTGAGTATCAATCTAACCAAAATATTCAAGTGATCTTCCAAGGATTTCAAAGATGATGCATGACATGATGTAACATGTATTTCCATTTTAGATTAAAGGTTTATCAAGATAAACTTGTAAAATGTATTATGTAACTAGTTAATAAAATGTCTAGTTACCTTTTGAAATACTTGTGAATGCAACATGTAAAATGAGGTTCGAAATAGAATGGTTAACCTATTAAAATACTTAGTGACTCTAAATGTATTTTAAACATTCTAAATGATTTGTTAATGGGTTTGATCATAATGCCACATAACAAACATGTATGTACGAACGTGTTGTAACATACGAGGACTTGAGACATCGAGAGGTGTTGAATGTATGTTGAGACAAAGTGTGATTACAAGTAACTTGTACATTTTACGTTATGTATTACAAGTTACATGTTTGTCATCAATCAAAACAAACGAGAATGTATAGATTAAATATCGTAATATTTGCACTAACAGTCGACACCAAAACTTAGATGGGAAATGAGGCAAAGTACATGGACCATTTAACTTGGGCATTAAGGCAAAGTTGATACTACTACTACTACTACTACTAAAAAAAAAAAAAAAAACTTACTCGGGTCGGTCGGGTTGACCCGAACCGAAAAGTATTTTGAACCCGAGACCCGACCCTATTTAGTAGTCGGGTTAATCGGGTTGACCCGATTGACCCGAGTTGGATTTTGAACCGATTAACCCGACCGAATATCCTTATTCGGGTTGAGTCCGAGTCGAGTTAGGTCGGGATTTATGACACCCTAATCCCCATCAACCAAAGCGCACCTTAGACTCTTTATTAGTGTTTACATATCGGTGAGCAACAAAATAAATAAAAACTAAGCATCCAACTGAAAGCTACCGAGCACTAGATATAATAACAACTGTGCTATTTCGTTTTGTTAAACGGTGAGATTGCAACCGAAAACTTCAAACTTTAGTCGATTTAAATTCATTTTAGTTAGTCATTTAATTGGTTTAGATGAGACGTCCTTACGTCGGGTCTAGTAAAAAAAACACAATGCCCTCTAAACGTGTATCATGTAATTTAAATTCAGTTTAGTTATTACTCATTTAGAGGAATTTTCATTTGCTTACCTTTATTTTGATGCTTACTGAGGGACAAATCCCCACCATCCATCTAGTTTGATCTAATGGTGGGGATTAATCTAAGATTTAATTGGTTTATCCTATTTTCTTCCAACTATATAATGTTTTTTTTCCGGAATCGCTCATTAAATTCACACACTTAGTGTGTGTTCTCTTCCCAACTGGTCCCTCCAAAAATCAGTTACTTCACGATCATCATCAATTGTTCATCATCTCCATCTCATCTCTGTCCATCACCATGTCATCCTTATTACTCTTCTCTTTCTTCTAAAATGGGAATACAAATCATGATGAACTTATAATAAGTTCACAGACAATTTGATATTTATGAATAATCTCTAGGCTAGAGGTCTATTGATGACAATTTTGATCTTTACGTTATTCATGTGTAGTGCCATATTGATGGTTGAATTGATGTGCACACCAAGTGTTTGATGAAATGTGTGAGTGAAAAGTATTTGATAAAATCTCAATTACATTTGTAAGGCGAGACCTTGATCTTATTGACTAGAAATCAATCAAGATTGAAAACGTCAAGGACTTCTGTTGGTCTCCAACTGATCCTATCGGTTACACTTTTTGTTCCTGAACTTGGTGGTGGAATGTCGTACTTGTTTGATCAGTTTCGTTAAGCTTACTTTAATAGATCTGTTGTTCATGTAGTTGCTAATAGTTTATTATTATTAGTTGTTTTGTTTAGTTTGGTAGTTATCTTCACACGTATGACCAGTATGTTTAAGCTAAAAGTATTTATATTATGCGTTTTGTTTGCAATCATAAACGTTATAGTTTTTATTGGTATGTTTAAGTGAAAGTTACTTGAATAGATCATTTGTTTGTGTAATTGCATATATTTATTATTTGTTGTTCTATTTGGTTTAGTTGTTGTAGTACATGTATGAGCGTGAATGTTAAAATCGGTATTTTGCGAATGATATAGTGACTTTAGTCTTATTTAGTTTATAAAAATGGTCGATAATGAAGATATTCAGCTCCTTGTTTGCGACAATGGTACTAGAATGGTGAATGTGGGTATCATTATGTACTTGTTAGTTAGTAATTGAATCATTTTTTTTCCTTTAACGGTCTTTCATTTGATATGAGTTTGTTTTATGAAATCTGTAGGCTGGGTTTGCTGGTGATGATGCTCCAAGGGCGGTCTTTCCAAGTATTGTTGGTAGACCAAGACATACCGGTGTTATGGTTGGTATGGGACAAAAGGATGCCAACGTTGGTGATGAACCATAGTCAAAGAGAGGTATCCTTACTTTTAAGTATCCCATTGAGCATTGTATTGTCAGCAATTGGGATGATATGGAAAAGATCTGGCACCACTTTTTCTACAACGAACTTCGTGTTGCTCTTGAGGAATATCCCATTCTTCTTACCGAGGCACCTCTTAATTAGAGAGAAGATGAATCAAATCATGTTTGAGACCTTCAATGTTCTTGATATGAAAGATGATTCAAATCATGTTTTATTACATGTGATATGACAGGTGCTATCACCAGTGATATCACAGGTGATATCACCAGGTGATATCACAATTGATATCACAGGTGATATCACCTATGATATCACAAGTGTTTGAGCTTCTTCACATGGGATATCACCGGTGATATCACCTGTAATATGACACATATACACTCAATAACCGTATCCATTTATGCAACATGCCTATATGTTTTTTTTTTAATATATGGACATGTTATATGTATCAAGTCTTAACAAAATTAAACTCTTATGGGTATTATATTATTACAATAAGATGCAATTTGTAGAGTGAATTGGTAGTATTACGTTCTGTCTTGTTTGTTCAAATTGGATACAACAAGAATAACATTTGATCGGAACATGACATAACTAACTGAATTCCGAAAGTAATCGAGAATGAATGCCATAACTATACTGGCTCCGCCGCAACGCGCTACCGCCAACTTACTCATTGATTTATCATTTGTGATATTATGCTTTATTTTATTTTGTAGCTTGAATATCACAAGTGATAATACACTAAAATGAAGAAATATTCAAATCACATAAATAATGTCTACTTTTTTTTGTAATTTTATTGATTTATCACTTGTGATATTACTCATATTTATTATACCAGAGTTAAACTTTATTACTTTATCACCCGTTATATTACTTGTGATACTACACTATAAAGGCAAATAAAAGTGTTTTTAAGTTTCAGGCGATATCGAAGCCGAAGGCTGAGTCGACGTTAAAATATGACAAGTGATGGTTATTATTTCTTTCATATACACTTGGTAAAATACTAAATTCATTATCACATTTGGTAAGAATGTAATATTTCACATTCTTAATTGAGTGTCACAATTGATAAGACATATATACAGATAACCAAAACCATAATCATTAACATTTTATATGATAATTCACATTTTTAGTTAGATATCCCAATTCATAACACATTAACACCTTTTTATGTAGAGAACATATAATATTATCATTAGCATCTTATATTACCAATAAAAAGATTTCAGTACCAGTTGTTAAAACATAAATTCAAACATAACAGCAAACACATATTAAGCCACATCATTGGCTTTTACACTATTAGAACTGTAAAATAAAGTGATAAAACACACATTAAATGGATATCACAATAACTAAACAAACATTAACTATTTTTTGAAATATCACAACTGATAATAGCGTTCTCATATGGGTTTCTTGCTGGAAACCTATTCGCGTACTCTATTATCAGCTTATTTGGTCATTCATTTTCATGAAGAAGGATCTTTGCAAGTATCCTATTCTCATATTGTTCAACTTTTTGGAGGAACCTTTCATATCACATGTGATATCACAGATGTGTCGTCTTCTTCTTTTTGTTGAATCAGTGGTGGTGATGGAGGTACATGTGATACCACAAGTGATATCACCTGTGATATCACTTGAGATATCACGTGTGATATCACATGTGTTTGAGTTTTTTCAGTTTGTTTATGAAGATGTTGTGCTTTCTTCAACCATAGCTTATTTAGTTTGCTGATTCAACCATAGATATTTTCAAATCCCGCTGTAAAACCTATCGAAACATACACAATGTATCCATTAAATAGAAAAATCCATCACAAATCTAACAGAAGCATCATAACATCTCTAGTTTTCAGTTAAACCTAACCTCTAATATCTCATATTATCACAAACATCTTATAGATATTTTCAAAAATACAAATAAAAAGCAGAAATAAGAACAAAATCATCACATTATCAGAGTAATATATCAATAAACAACTAAAATCAACAACAAACAAAAAATCGTCCTAAATAGCAACAAAAACACAAATAAAATCCATAAATAAGAATAAAATCACAACAAATATTTAAATAATAACAAAATAATTAATTAGAAGCGCCATACCATCATCCTCGGTTTGAATCTATTCATTGTGAACCGTTTTTTTCACAGATCTGGTTTTGCTTGCCACGTTCTTCCATTTATATTTGTTGTATTTGATTTTACGGTTGAAAAACGGTTTGATTTTGATGTTTTTTTGTTGATTTTAAAGTTTGTTAGAGAGAGAAAGTGAGTTAGGTGTGTGTTTGTGTGTGTGTCAGGTTTTGATAATGAAATGTGAGAGAAAAGAGATGGGTGGGTGAAGTAATGACCTAATTTACATATTAAATCTCTCTGTGTTTTTTATTATTAAATGTTGTCTTTTTGATCCACCGGTACAGATCTGTCCTTTGATATGCAACGCTTTTTAAGTAAACAAAATAAAGCGACTCTACTCATTTAATTGGTTTAAGTTAGTCATTTATCACCACTTGACGTGTATCATGTGCATCCCACAAGTTTCCTAAAATGACCCACACGTGGCCTATACGTGCTCATCTAAATAATTGACCAAAAATAAGATTGAACCATTAGTTTAAGTTATTTATTTCTGAAAACAACAAGCCTGTAAATGGAGCCCAAGACTTTGACAAATTTGACAAAGATTATATTGGTCGTCGTATTATAATTTAGTCTAAACTAGCGGGTTAACATGCGTTACTTACGTGAGTCGTTGGCTCTATTATTTTATGTACGGAGTCTTTGTCATAATTTTTTATTAAGGACTAAATTTGCAAACGAACGATAACGGAGACTAACGGTGTGATTTATAGCTAACGAGGACCTTTTGTAAATTTCTTAGCTACAGTACACACACTATTTCAAAGCGATTTTCACTGTAGCAAATCTTTATTACGATTGTTTGGCACTTTATAGCGATGGTATTTTTAGTTTTAGTCCACAAACAATCGGTTTGTTGTAATTTTAGTCCTTAAGGACTAACGGTGAAAATTAAACTTAACCATAGGGCTTTTTTTTCTTAATATTTTAACAGAAACAGTCCCTCAAGTTATTATTTTTTTTGCAACGTTAAGTCACAACTGTTAGGTAACGGCTGTTAAGGACTAACTTTGTAATGAATGAAAAGCCTCAGGGGCTAAATTGCAAATTGGCCCGTACTGTAGCTACAATGCACCCGGATGCTTTTTAGTATATATAATAATTTTCTTCTATGGTTTTAGAACTTTTTAGAGTCAAGTAAAACCTAGAATATTTCATAATAAATAATAAAAAATAAAAGCAAATTAAAAAAAAAAAAAAAGAATAAAACTAGAAAATAGATATAGAATTTTCGTTTGGTTTGTTGCAGGGAATGACGATGGGTATCGGATTTGGAATGAGGTGGAATGATAATGGGTATGAAAAAGTGTATCATTACGATTGTTTATGTTTGGTTGATAAAATATGGTATGAAAAAGTGTATAGATATTTTAATTTTGTAGTGGAAAAAGAGGGTCACGGGAATGGATTTCATAGACAACCAAATTGGTGTGTAATGAATCTATATTTATGATATACCTAGTTTCATTCTAGGACCCACAAAACAAAAAAAACAAACACCGTATGACTTTGAAAGTCATAGCGCCATTCCTATTGATCTGAAACCAAACGGGCCAAATTTTTGCTTATTTCTTTCAGTGGATAATATAATTTTCATAATGAACTAAAATGAGTCATTTGGAAATGTTACCTAAAAAAGTAGAGAACATACTTAAAATAGATGTTATTGGGTTGTCTTAGTAACCGTCTAATTATACTACAATAACTAAAATATTCTTTTAAGCTATAACTGTTATAAATGTATGTAGGTCTCATAATACACTGTCAAAAATACTTCACTTACTCAAGAGAAAAAAAAAAAAGTTGAATGCGCTCGTCAGCCCACCAATTAAAAGACAAATGACATAGCAATAGCACCAACCACGGTGCAATATGGTATGTTATTGGGTGAAAAAAAAATCTAATGACATGCCATTAAGTTTGTGCACCGTACACTTTTAATTTTTTATAATTTCTCTTGGTGTTTTATTAACCATAATATTATGAGTTGTGTTTAAACACGATAAATAGAAAAATCACAGTAAGTAAGCAACACACTTTTCATATCTAAAATGACACTTAACGTTTAAAATGATTGGATATATATAGTTAGGATTTTGCTAACACCGGCACACATGTTAATGTGTAATTATTAATTAATATACAAAAATTTGTTTATTTAATAAAGAATTGCATTTATTACACATATTTTTCTTTTAATTAATCTCAAACTTTTTTATTTATTTATCTACATTAACACGTGTCTTGTGAGAGATATGTTAGCAAAACTGATATAATTATACTAGCAAAAATGCAAAATTCTCGCGTGATGTGGCTGTGAGTACTTTGTAATTTATTTTTTTCGGCTAATAATTTAATTCATTTGTACATTTTTTGACAATATTTTTAGCAATTAGTTTGTTTACTTAGAGATTATAAGCAATATTAAAAGTTTGGTGGTGTTTTGCTTAGTTTATCTTATTTTATTTGTTTATTTTTTGTGTTTAATAGTTTGTTTGGTTTGTAAAATAGGTTCTTTTAATTGTATTTTTTCATTGATGGGATATACGCAATTAGTGACATTTAATAAAGAGCATGTGTAAGGAAAAAAAACCAATATAACATTTGTACTTTTAACTTTATTATTTGTATTGTTTAAATTTAAGTTTTAAGTATGAATTGTGTTTTAAGTTTTAATTATCTTAGTGCATTTAATGCAAAAAAGATTGTATACATTATAAGATAGTAAGATTTACGACCATTTTTTTTCCGGTGACAATATTTATGGTTCATCCAAGATGAGTAGATAACCTTAGTTACAAAATTCTCTTAACTTATTTTGGATATGGAACGAATAGTGTTATATGTTAGTGGTTGATTTGTTGTTTGAGTTATACCGATGGAATGCATGGAATTTAAAATCTTGCTTTGCATTATATGATAAAAAAAGACAAATGGTTGAAAAGCTTAGAAATTTACTTAAGACATATAAAATTGGAATCAAATAAGAATAAAAATTAAAAATGAGAATGATAAAAAGAAACTACAACCATATATTTTAAATGCACCTACAACTTTAGGTGCATTTTCTTTAAATAATCTCATTTTAAATTTAAGTGTGTGGCTAAAAATTATTTTTATTTTTCTTATTTTAAATTTTATTCTTATTGGATCCCTTATATGGTAAATTTATGACTTATACTTGTCTAATGGTCAGTTACCGTTAAATAAAATAAGGTCACACACTCACACACTTCGGGTTACCAAGTAGTAACAAAACAAATTTATGGTAGTTAGCGGTTCTTGTAAAGAGGGGTATAAAAACACAAATAGTGAAAAATAGGGGTGGAAATGAGCCGAGTCATGCGTGAAAAGCTCAGGATTACATTGGTAAAAAATTCGAACGAGCTGAGTTTAAACGAGCTCGAGCCCCGAACTAGAGCCTAAGTTGCGGCTTATTTAATAATCGAGTTCGAGTCCGAGCTTTACATACCAAGCTCGTTTGGGCTCACGAGCCTAAACGAGATTATGATAATTTAAAGATTAAACATATATCTGTAGAAATTCGAACTTATTAACGAATTTCAATAAAATATATTATGTTGTTTCGAGCGAAGCAAAGTTTTAACTTTTTCTAAACCAGTATAAATAAACCAAGCTCAAGCTGAACTTGAGCATATATAACATATTAGGAGCCGAGCTCGAGCTTAAAATTTAAGATTCAAAACCATACGAGCTCAAACTCGAGCTTTTTAATACTTAAAATGAGCCGAACTCTGACAGGTTTGAGCTCGATTAGACTCATTTCTGCCCCTAGTGAAAAACATGTCGGTATGAATTATTGCTGTTCAACAGTACACCAGTCAATAATAACACCGTACCTTTCGTCACTATAATATGTGAACACGATTTTCACATACCCATAAATAAAATAGAAAAATGATAAAGAGACTTAAACTTGGGTATAATTTTAGGCTTAAAAATAAATGACATCATTTTAATGGTTGCATGTAAACACACTTATTTTACAATTGTTTTACGCCTAAAACTAGCGGGTTAACCCCGCGTTCATACGAAGTCGTTCATTTCGATCATTTATTCACGGGAATGGATTTCTTAAAGTTTTTTTTTTTTTTTTTTTTTTTTTTTTTTTTTACTGTTCATGAACCTGTTCATGCGCCAATGCATTTTAGTATATTATATATAATTAGGCGCCTATCATTTCTCAATAAAATAATATAATACTCCGTCTTTTACTATTTGTCTTAGATTTTGCCTCTTTTTACAACAAACCAAAATCCAAAAGTTCTAACCACCGGCCAGTTAGTTGTTCTTATATACACTAACTTCAAAAGACCACTACAAGATTGGGTTCAAGGCCTAAAGCTCAAACATTTTCATCGAATACTATTCTGGGTACGAATTTCTCTTATGTTTTTTCTAGATTACTCATGTTAAGATTTGGTTGTTAATGGGTGTAACTTTTGTTTGTATTGTGATCATGGTAACTTTCTAACATGGACTCTAGCTAGCTGCCATTAAGTGTTGGTTAATTAAGTGTTTTTCTGCTTATCTGCTTATTTTTGTAGTTATAAGGAGTAAACTGTTTAGAGTGTTTCGATGAAAATGATTACTTGTACTTATATGTTGTGAAAAAAGAAAAAGAAACTGATGTTATGAGATAATCTTTCTCAGTAATTGAGTGTTTGACATTGCGTTTTGTAAGTAACGGTATGATTATTGCGTTTTCTGGTCTCAAAATAATCCATTGGTAGTGTTTGGGTATAGGGTCAAGAAGTATGATTATGAGTTTAGGTATAGTTGTGACACAAGTGATTCCATGATCTAAGACTCCATAATGCATCGGTCGTCCATTCGGTCGACCCCATTGAAGACGCGTCCCACCCCATTACGGGCCTCCCCTTGCGACGCATTCTAGAACAAAAAAAAAGAAGAGAAGTCGGTCCTAAATAGGACCCGGTCGTTGGAGGATGTTTGTGTGTGTAGGTGTTTTATTTAATTGATTTTTGAAGGGTATTTGTTTTTAAGTGGATTATGCTTTTGATGGTGTCCTCAGTCTTCTCATTACACTAAGTTGGTCATGAAGTTGTTGTAGAGAGAGAAAGGTGATGTGACACCGGTGTCCACAGTCGTGTAGTGGTCACCATTAGAGCATGTACATCAGTAACTTGAGTTATAGTTTAACACCAGCCACGTCAGCGCCACATCAGCTTTAACATTTCACCTTAACATCCCCAAAAAACACCCATATCAATAACATCCCAAGTTAAACTTTAACATTTCATAACATTTCACCTTAACATCCCCAAAAAACACCCACATCAATAACATCCTATTAAAGTTAAACTTTAACGCCCGTTAGTAACATAACGCTTGGGGACTAACGCTGAAATAACGCCGGAGGTCCAACGGGTTAACGCCAGTTAACGGCGTTATTTTGGCCACTAACGGCGTTATGCCGTTGCTGCTGTACATGCTCTTACGGGCAGCCTAATAGCTTCCAGGGTGGTTTTAGATATAAATCTCGTCAATAGGAATGTTTTGAATCTTTTTTGTTGGTTACTTCAAGAACTAATGAAATACTGAGTTTCTTATCGATCTATTTTATGATAATCTTGAAGGCTTTAGATGTGCTAACCCTATATTGGTGGTTTGTTAATGTCTAAACTGCTAAATACTTTAACAACTCGATTTATATAGTTCATACCCCGGTTACCTGTTTAGTCAGAAATGCTATATAAACATGAACATAGAGGCACATCTTGGTTCCTGAAAACGCATAGAAGTTTTGCACTTGGTCACTCGAGTCTTGACATGATAAATCAAAAGAAAGAATATTGAAAAACCTTACGGCGTTCTAGAAATTCATGCTGCATTGGCTCATTATTTAGTAGCCAACATCTTGATATATGTATGAAACACTATAGCTCTATATGTAATGCAAAGTAATGAAACTTTTTTTTCCCAGATTAGTTGACATCAAAAGTCAACGATGTCACTTGGCACTTCAGCACTGATGTTCTTATTAGCTATCGCATTATTGGCAATATGTGCTCAAAGTTCTGAAGCTCGTGTGACAGTTGAAAACGTGGTAAAATCAAAGGTTTATTTATCACCTGTGATAACCCAACGTCCGGGTTCTGTTTCAAACAAAATGTACTATGATATTGAGTTTCCAAAAGGTCATATTGCAATAAAGAGTTTCGATGCTGAAGTTGTTGATGAATCAGGGAACCCTGTTTCACTTCAAGAAACTTATCTCCATCATTGGGTTGCAGTAAGATACTACCAACGCAAAGGTACTAAAGAAGCGAAATATAATAGTAATATTGGGTTCCACCAGTCAGATCTCATCGTTGCTGGGAATGCTGGAATATGCAAGTATGGCCTTCCCCAGATTTTTGGATTAGGATCTGAAACACGAAAAACATCCACTCACGTTCCTGATCCTTATGGAATCGAAGTCGGAAATCCATCTGAAGTACCTGTTGGATATGAAGAGAGATGGGCGTTTAATATCCATGCAATTGACACTCGTGGTGCAGTAGATGCAATGGGTTGTACTGAATGCAGGTATCATGAAATTTTAGAAAAAAATGTTATGAATGTAGTATATGTTTTTTTATGTTGTTGGTTTGGAAATGCAGATGTAACTTATATAATGTGACGGAGGATGGACATGGTCGGCCTTTGAAACCAAATTACGTTGGAGGCTTAAACTGTTGTTATGATGGAACACAATGCAAAGTGAAAAACGGGCTTGAAAGTGTTGAAAGAAACCTTTACATGAAGTATACCGTGAAGTGGGTTGATTGGAGTGATTCCATAGTACCTGTTAAAATCTTTATATTTGACGTCACTGATACTTGGCAGAAGACAGGGACTCATGATTGCTTAGTAAGTTAACTTACGAGATTTAACATCTTTAAAAGTAGGGTGTAAAGTGTTTTGTTATCTTAGTAATTAATGAAAAAAATATTCTACAGATCGAGTTTGATGTTGAACAATCAACCACTGGAGTGGACAATAATGATTGGATCAGCGCTAGAAGGTCAAGTGTGAGTTTCCCAAGTAGTGGTGACGTCATTTATGGTGTTGCACACCAACACAGTGGAGGGATAGGTTCTGCTCTATATGGAGAGGTATATGTATCATTTTCTATTGTCCGGTTTTGATTCTTCTAAACTGTAGTTGTGCCTAAAGTATCTTTAAGCGCATTCTTATAAAAAACTATCATTTTATTCAGAATGGACGTGTTATTTGCTCGTCGAAACCTATATATGGGCAAGGGAACACTGCAGGAGATGAAGCTGGTTACATTGTAGGAATGAATACATGTTATCCTGAACCAGGTTCCGTGAAGATAGCTAAAGGTGAAATGCTTACTTTGGAATCTAACTACAGCAGTGAAAAGAGCCTTACGGGAGTTATGGGGCTCTTCTATATTCTTGTTGCAGAGTCTTCTTCGACATTGAATGCTTCGGTACAAGTAAGATTTCTACCCTTTATATGTTAGTCATTTTGTCAGTATCTACATAAAAAAAGACAAGTAACTGCATCTTGTGAACTTATATCAGTAAGCCCATTTATTTACACGTAACTTTAGCTTGAATTTGAAAAGAAGTGGTGCAATTTTAATGGAACCGAGAGTGTATAATTTCGACTTTCGCATATGTCATGCTAATAAGAAATTTTATAATTTTCACATGGTCTGTTAAAAGAGAGACACAGGTTGACTTTGTGGTCAAATTATATCACTGCAAATGTAACATCAACATTCTTAATGTCTCAATGTTTGTGGTCAACATATTTGCTGTAACCTTCTTGGATTTGGTTTTGCAGATTCATCAAGAATCAAAAGTTCCGATCATCTCATTGGGTGTAGCTGTGTTTGGATTGGCAATGTGTGCTGCTGTAATGATTGCTTATCAAAGAAGAAAGCAAAGTGAGAACGGGTACCAGTTTATTTCAACAACTTAAACAGGCTTGCTTTTATGATTCGAAACAATGGGAATGCTGCATGACAACAACCTTGTTGGTTGGTATGTCTGCATACATGTATATGTAAAAAGTATGAGGAATGCTACTAGAAAATAAAGTTGCATCGAGTTGTGTATTACGATTTAATAGATAATGTCAGACATTATCATAATCAACGGGAGCGATGAATTCTATTAATCGTTGGTTGGTATGTTTGCATACATTTATGGGGCGATCTCGGGTGATAATATATGTATCATATAGTAATCTTTTTGGGCTTTTGATGTAACACAAACCGACTCCCGACCCCGACAAGCCCCGACTAACATGATTCGGGACTCGGGATTTGATCGGTTTTGTTGGTTGTTTTTTGGTTTTCGGCCCGTCCCGACCCGATCCCGACAAGCCCGACTAACCGGAAAATAGAAACCGACTCCCGACCCCGACAAGCCCGACTAACATGATTCGGGACTCGGGATCGGGACGGGATTCGGGATTCGGTCGGTTTTGCTCACCCCTAACCAGGTATATGATTGAAGTAGAGGTACATTACATGATAAAATGAAACGACAGAATTATGTATATATCAAATGGTAAAAAGTTACTCCTATCGGGCGTAAGTTAAATTTTATAGTAAAGTTTAAAAAGCACCAACTGATTTAACCATGTACACTGCATTTAGAGCATTGGGTATGGTAGCGCTCCTCTCCGCCAATTCCTACGTGGCTACCGAAATGGCGGCGCCGCCCGTCCGCCACCACACCTCTCAGTCAGTTTCATTTTCGCCACTTAAGTGGCGTGAACAAAATAAAAATAAAAATGTGTAGAGTGTTTATATGTGTGTTTTGTTTGGAGAGATAAGTTGTTGCTTTTGGTTCGTGTGTATTGGTATTGGAAATATGTGGTAACAACGTTTTGGTTTAAGAGAAATCACAAGGGACTATAGTTGTAGAGTTTTATGAGACGAGCATAAGAGAGGGTGGATGCTATTCTTTTATAGTGAGATTAGGTTAGTGAAGCTAGGGTAGAGTATTAAATAACAAGGTGGGGTGACATGCCATTTTCATCTTTTCAGTGTCATTTCAGCATCATCTGAAAATCTCCACATTCAACACTGACACAGCGGATCCATTCTTCTACACGATAAATTGCCATCTCGTAACAACCAGCACGACACCTATTCCCCCGACAAAACCCCCGATTTCCCGAGAGTTAGATGGCCGATAGTAGTAGAGGCTCTAAGGCTTCTAAGGCCGCTATTCCTAATAAGGAATATAGTAAGGCCTTTACCGATCCTGAGTCCTCACTAGTGGCATGCCATTTCTCCTCATTCGAGACCCACACACTCACAATTTTATTTCTTTCCAATTTTTTCAAACAATTAAATTATTTTCACTCAAATAAAAATACAAAGTACGAATATAAAAAAAATTAAAGTGATTTCACACTCCTTTAATTGATTAGCGCACTCTAAAATAGATTGTTTAAAACATTTATACGCTCACATGATAAAAATGAGTAAAAGTAATGCGTGTCAATCAATCATTAGAGTTTCTAAATCACCTATCATAAAAAAAGACAAAAATAATTAAAAAATAAAATAAAAAACAAACTACCTAAATATTCACTTCACTATGGTTTTGACATTTAAACCACCCCACCAACCTCAAATCCATTATCAAATCACTCTTCTCTCTACCTCTAATATTCTAAAATCAGTAAACTCTCACAAACAAGATCCGTTCACTTCGCAGGTTTCATATCTAAGTTAAGTAGGTCCTAAAAAATTACTACCTACACACTTTGCTAGTGAATATCAGATCTATTGTATAAGGTGGTTATTTTGGGTCCGCCCTATTTTAAGGTATTTCATTTTTTACATTCTATTCTCATTTTAGTTAACTTGTGCTTTTGTTTGTTGCTAATAGTTTAGGATGAATGTGTTTAGTTTTTTTGTGAAATATGTAAATAATCATGTGTTGGTGTAAGGTTCTGTGGATTTTGTTTGAGAAATGCTTTTTTCATGTTTTTTATTCTTAAATGAATGTGTGTTTTTCAGTTTAAATAAAATCTACGTGTTTGTAATTTTTTTTTTGAAAATAATGTGTGTTTTCATGTTGTATTTTATGTTAGATTCTTTATATAAGATGGTATGCTTCGTGTTAAAAGGGGTTTTTATGTTGATTCGGATGAGACTGGAATGTGTATTGACCAAAATTAAAAAGCTTTCAACTACTCACCAACCAACTTTAAAGCTCATCTACCAAATTTACTTTCATCTACTTGTATTAACTTCTATCTACCAATAGTTAAAGGTATTGACTTGCATTGAAGTTTTTGTATACTCTTTGTGTGTTTTGAAACACCTACACCAATACAAACACCATACTAAGATTATTGTATACTTTTTACTTTATTTTTTTCAGCAGCGAACACCGCTTTCCTACCAACAACAACCGCTGCAAACTCACCACCGGCTAATATGTCTGCTCGAAGTGTTGATCAAAACCCGACAATGTTTGTCCTTTTATTCTATGATACAAGAACAAAAAGACCATTTTCTTATTGAAATAGGTGTTCTTGGAAATGAAAAGGAAGACATCCACATCTAGCTGGTGCTATCGAGAGTGTTGACCATCCACTGAGAAGGTATGTATTTTTTTCACTTTACTTATGGTTTGTTTATTGTGTTATTGATGTAATGTATTTTGTTGTAGGAACTGCTAGATCGAGAGCTCCTCTACTAGTGATGCTGATGCTGTCTACGGACCACTAGGGCTACGGCGACCAACCACCGAAGCAAAAATGCGCTACAACACCTCTACTAGGAGATTCGAGTTTGTTTGTTTATTCTTTTTTATGTGGTTTATTTGTTTAATATTACTATATTAGGGTTTTTTAAGAAATTTAAAAATTGTTTAAATTTTTAGCTGCCTCAAACCATGTCGTGGCGAGGAAGAGCTTTTAGCTGCCTCAAACGCGTTGCTGTAAAAGGCTGCAAATGGATCCGTCATAGAAGAGCTCCTGCTAGTGATGGTGGCCGCCGTAGCGCCGCCGAAGAACTTGCTCATATCGTCGGGGATGTTGCTTTACATGGAATGCACCCACGAAACAAAGTAAGTAGTTTTTGACTTTTTGTTTTTTTTGTTTATTTATTTATTTATTTATTTTTATATATATATTTTAGTTTTCACTTACCTTAATTGAAGAAGGAATATAAACATTATATACTTTTTTTTTTTTTTTTGAAAGGTGAATTTTATTAGGTCTTGATGTCATGGTTCGGCAATGGAGGCCCAGACTACGTTGTCTAAACCGGGTCCACGCTAGAGAGCTCCTCGAGCGAAACGCCTATTTCAAATACCCGATGGGGAAAAACCCTACTAATCCGCCCGAAGGCACGACAATTAATAAGGGTAAACCTCGCTTTTCCAAGATTCGAACCCAGGGTTCTGCAGCTCAAGCCCCTTCATTAAAGCGACTACTGAAGGAAAATCCTCATTCAAACCCCTGCAGGATTGAACTCAGACCTCCTCCCCAAGGCCCTGGGACTCGAGGTGGCCACTGAGCTAACTTCAGTGGTTAAAAAAAAAAAACATTATATACTTAGCAACACTTTCTTTAATTTTAGTCATTAAATATGTATTGTTATGGAAAGTATGAGTTTATTAATTGCTATTTTTAACTGATAATGATTAAATCTTCTTTTTTTGTGGGTATAACCCTAATCTCTCACGAGCAACATCTCATTAAATCTGACTCTCTTATTAACAGTTATTGTTGGCTAATCATCACTTAGTTAAAAATAAAGATGACTTAATAATACTGTAATACAAGTAAAACAAACTAAAGCGTGATTTATATGTGTATCTCTAGTAATAAAATTAGCAAGTTCATCCTTAGTAATGTTCCACCACGGATGGTGCATCACCATATGAGGCAACACCAACCACCACCATCACTTTTTTTCCTTTAATTTTTTTATATTATTTATTCATTATTGATCAGTTCAAAAATAAATATTTTCTTACAAATGCTTTATCTTCTTTTTTCAGGTCACCCACATTTGCTCACGGGCCTTCCGAGCTCCGTCGTCACTATATATCATGCCCAATAGCTTGCGGATTTCACCTTGATGGTTTCTATTGCCACAAAGGTCCTCCTGCACCTACCAGCATACACTTACCGCCGAAGAAGAAGCTCACAGGAATATGTGGATGATATATCTCCATCAGTCTTACGTTTTTAGTTAAGTTTAGATTTGGAGGTGCAATTTTGTTATTTTATAGTACATGTGGAATCAAACTTGCAAAAATTAAACTATGATATATAATTTGTAAATATTATCGAGTTCGAGGATATATATATATATATCTAGTACAAGGGTTTTTTTTTTTTTTTTTTTTTAATTTTATTTAGACTTCTAAAGGTTAAATTTGGTCAATTAAACATATATAGCTTTTAAAGGACATGGGTCACAACACAAGTCACCAAACCTTTTGAATTGCTTTTTTTTTTTTTTCATATATGGTTTGATTCTTATATACTGTAGTACATATAGGGTGTGTATGGTATAGATAAATGAGAAGAAGAAGAAGAAGAAAGAAAAAAAAATTTAACTCATTTCTCTTGTTTGGTACATCAAAGAAATTAAAAAGCGAAGAAATGTGAATTCTCGAGATATGGCTTCTTTGTAATTTGATTTCCACCCTCATTGGTAGAGGAACTAGAGAATTGAATTTAGACCTATTAAAAGAAGGGTTTTGCTAACAACAGCCTTAAGGGTTGTGTTTAAGCAAGTGATTGTTATTACAATGCTATTAATGAATTATCATGATTAGATGAAAATCATTAAAATTGTGAAAATAATTCCGAAAAAAGTGGATACATAACTAACACTTAATTCTGATTGATTGAAATAGTCTATTACATCAAATTGTAATAAATAAAACATCCTCTTAACCACAACCCGGATTAAGATTCTCTCATTTTCAAATCTCTCATGTTCTTTTCATGTTAACATTTTGTGAGATGAAACAATTTAATGGGTCCTATATTTTACTAAATGATGGCCCCACTATTTAGTTTTCTTTAATTTGATTGGTTCAACATTACAAAACATGAGAGAAGAACTTTAGAGAATCTTAATCCTCACAACCCTAAAGGCTGCTGTTAGCAAAACCTAATAAATAAACATTAAATCTCATTATGTAATCACAAAACATAATTAAATAATATATTTATTTGTTATCTTACATGGTATTGGAACTTTAGGTAAGATATTCCTACAAAATTTGTTATCTTTGGGTTTTCGGTTATTTGCCGGTGATCAGGAGGGATCCAATCATTTTCGCTTTATTTTTATTTTTTTTTAAATTAGAGCTTCATGTTGCGTATTCGGTGCATAAACGTAAACCCTGGCCGTTAAAATACACAAAATATGTTGACTTGCCTTTAATCAACCATATTTTTTCTTTCTCATCAAATTATTTTCGTTGTTAAAGATCATTGTCGTTGACCAGCAAATTATCGCTCCCTCCTAAAGGCAAAGCGAGCCATGATGTAAAAAAAATATAAAACTTTATAAAATGGAGAAAACCGCGAAGCAGTATATAATAATGTCGCCAAATACAAGTCCATCTCCGTGCAAACGAACAACAAAAAAAATGAGAAAAAAAAGAAGAAGACAATTTCAACATTCTATCTGGTTTGTACGTCCGGAACCCTGCCGTTGAAACTACATGAGAGTGTTAAATGATAGGTTAAAACCCAATCCGAAAAGTTTAGGGTATATTGAGTTTAGGGTTATGTTAGCTTATTCTCTAAATCGTGTTATATTATAAATATACATAAAATCTCACTGTTTAATCACAAAACATAATTCAATAATATATCTATTTGTTATCCTACAATTTGAGCATCGACGAAGCTTTTCGAGAATTTAGAGGTTGTTTAGCTAAGCTCATAAAAGCACAAGCATAAAGTTATAAAAAGGTATAGAATTATAACCATTTTCATGACATATTGACATGAACTAAAACACTACTAAGGTTTCAACTAAATATAAAGCTTTCTTTTCATTGGACCTCTCATTATGGATACTCTAATTTTTTATTGTCATTATTGCGTGTTTTTTATTTATAAAAGTTGTAATAACTAAACATCAATAAATTAGATAGAAACCGAGAAACTGAAAAACCAAACAGAAAAGAAATCAAAAACCGAAAAAACGAGAACCTAGATAAAACCGAAACCAAACGATTTTCAAAAAGTTAAAACCAAAATTCTTCGGTTCGGTTTCAATTTTAGCCTAAAACAAACCATACTCACCACTATATGATTGTAAATATCATTCCTTTAAAAACTTTGCTCTAAAACTATAGTATAATTTGACGATGATAGTTTGAGATAGTAAGTAAAACCAGCGATTTAGTATTGGTGAACGAAATTGTTGACATAAAAGAAAACAAACAAGAATAATGATATTTGTTGTGAAACTATGATCTCATCTTTTGACATTTTGGTGGCTTGGATGCTTTTTGTTACATCTGTTATTATTATTTCGGGTAACTATGATATTTGTTGCCATTTTCTATGTGTTAATATATTTTTTAAAGGTATTTATTATTTGACGATGATTTGTGAAATACGTGGTATGTTTAGGTTCGAACTATATGAATCTTGACATGCTTGTGAGGCTGTTTTTCTGAACTTCGAGTCTCGATAGTGTGTTTCGTTGGCTATGATGATAAAAAAAAATCTAAAATTACCTTGTATTGGGCGAGCAATAAGGGGATGGTATTTGACTATGCAACCGTGTTATTGTAGGCATTACAACAGCTTAGCCAAATTAAAAAGAAAGGAGGCTTTTTTTTTTTCTTCCCGAATTGCGTTATTGATTAGTTTTAATTATTGGTAACTTGAAGAAGTAGTCATGTTTATTTCTTTGTATTGAGGTATTTAAGAGAAATTAGACTAGGTTTGGATACTTGGTGTTGTTTGCGGTGTTTCAATATGTTTGTATCAGCTGCTTGGTGGTTAAACAATCTATAAAGAGTTGTACTTGTATAATATGCATATGTTGATGGAAGACAAAGTCTATGTTCTATTAATGGCGTACTAAAGATTATGTGATTGAACTTAAGCTTGATGCTACAACGATAATTCTTCTGTATGTAGATGGTTTGAGACTGTATAACATTTACCTGAGTACAAGTGACGCAAAATGAGATTTTATTCAGATCTAAGTAAATTATTCAAGAATTGGTGAAGTGCAATTTTTACTTCATTGACACTGATATTACTGTCATTGGAAATGAATAAATGAGTCAAGAAAAAGGACAAGGCTTACAAAAGGAACATGCTCTTATGCTCGTGTTATCTAAGTTATATAGATGTGAATTTATTTAAGTGCTTAGCACGCTCATCCTAACGGCACTTGCAATATCAACAAACTTATTGTTATATATATATACACACTGAGAAACATGACGGTAGTATTATAAAATGAACATGCCTAATTGGTTATGCTTGTAGACTGAGGTCTGAAAGTTGTCATGGTGTTCTTTGTTTTTTGGTTGCTACATCAAAGCAAGCATTATAATCTAAGGAAGTGGAAAGACAATCAATGTACTTGTAGCACAGTTGTACCCTGGTAGCCATCTAACCTAATGGTTGTGAGTTCAAGTCACCGGATGGACAATAGGTGGATTCAATAGGTGTATAGGTTAGATTAGAGGGTGCGTGTGTGTGTGTCTTTGACTTAAGAAAACGCAGTGGAGAGACAAGTTGTTAGAAAAAATGTGTAACCGAATAACATTTGCTCGCGAAAATATAAACAGAGTACCACACCGCATCGCATCGCGGTACTCTCGCTAATAATCTTTAGTATGTCTAAAGATTAAAGAGTGTTTGGTTTATAGGTATTAGAATGGGGAAAGGATTTCATGCCCAATTATAATTGTTTGGTTTGGAGTCATTCCATGTTTATACACTCGTGATTCTTTTTAAATTTGGCAACAAAATGGTCACTAATGTAGCATGTACAAGCGTCAAAATCAAAAGTTAAAATGAGGAGAAAAGATTATTAAACTTATGTCAAAAATAGCTTATGTTTAAGCCTCGTTAATGCGATTTATGTTAAAGTCATTCGCGCGTGAAAGTCCAAAACTAGTTCCTTCTTAGACATTATGTTATTCATCCTCTTAACAATAAGATTATCACAACTCGGAAAAATAAATGGTTAAGGATTTAGGGGCCTGACGCGAAGTTAAACAAGTTTAGGTTGAGGATAAATATGTATTGGTTAAAAACAGTTCAACCCGTATAACTCGTTTAATAAACGGGTGTGTTTGAGTTGAGTAAATATTAAACATGTCAACCCGTTAACCCGTATAAGTATACAAGCCTCTAAAATTAAAATATATAACTAGGTTTTTATGTTGAATTTGGACTAAATGTATTTTGTTATTTACTTAATATGAGTGAATTATGATTACAGCTCACATTTCATTGAAATTGAAGTACAATTATTTCATTATTTGTATGTAAGTTTTATCATTGTTTAGATCGTTATATTATTTTTGAATTTAAACTAGTTGAATCGACACACACAAGCCTTATTTACCACTTGACCTATTTAATTATACAGGTTAAACGAGTTACAAACGGATTACATATATTACGCAAATATGAACATATGTTATGCAAGTATGAATTAAAGTTAAATTCCTTAACACAATTAATGAACTGATTATGTTTTGATATGACGACGTATGTAGCCCATCGGTCCACGGACCGAAAGGCTCAAGGTATGACCGAAAGGATTCAAGACCGTACCGAAAGATGCCAGAAGACCTTCACCCGGAAGGCTCATTGGTCTGATAGTACCTTTGGCATTTAACCCAGACACAGTTTGTCTCATTCTCCTGTTCGTCAGAGACAGTGTCAGTCCTGACACCACTAACGGTCCCAGGAAGTACGACAACCCCAGGGACCAGATAGTGACATCAAGTAGTATAAATACGCATACAGGGATTGACAAACAGGTATCACTTTCATACACACACATTATATACTATACCTTTCGGTACTACCCATACTCATTCTCACGCCGGAGTCGGGTCCTGGGATAACACCCGGGGCGAGACTAACGCGTTATTCATCTTAGCAGGTATCTGGAAGGCTTAGCTCTCAAGGCTGAAAGATAACTGCGACAACCCGCAAAAAAATACTTCGACATTGGCGCCATCCGTGGGACCCGCATTCAATCTACTAGAGCTATAGGATGACGGGTTCGACACCACCAGAAACTTCAGGAGGAAGTTCCACACCATTGACGAGGGAGCAGTTAGAAGGGTACGTGACTGCTCTCAAGTCAATGATAAAAGAACACAATAGCCGGAGGGACACCGTTGAGCCACTACGATTGGACTTCGAAGACGAAACGACTCTTGATAAGGGCGAGCCGACGAATAAGAAGAAGGAAATAGTTACGGGGAGCAAAGTGAAGGACGAAGACCTGGCGAAACCCTTCAAGGAAGTCTCGAAATCTCCATTCAGTAGACGAATCATCGAGTTTTCCGCTCCGGAACACAAGATGCCCACCCACATCAAGCTGTACGATGGGTCTACGGATCCTCAAGATCATCTCAACAGATTTACCGGAGCCGCGGGACATGGAGAGTGGCCAATGCCCGTGTGGTGCCGCATGTTTCAACAAACTTTGGACGGAAAGGCCAGGGGATGGTTTGATGGGCTCCCGCCGGAGAGCATAGACGAATGGGCAGCTTTCAAGGATCAGTTCGAGGCTCGTTTCTCCTTACACAAAGCTTGTGTCAAGGACCCTACGAGATCGCCAAAATAGTAAGGAAGGCTAACGAAACGCCCGAGTTCAAAGAAAGGTGGACCACCGAGGCAGATTCATACGAGGAGCTCCGGAGATCATGAGGATCTCCTCATTCATGAGCAGGTGCAAATGTCCCGGCGGCCAAGCGGTTCGCCGATCGATCCCTAAGACTGTGGAGGAGATGATGATTAGGGTCGATGACTTTGTAAGGTCGGAGGAAGCTTTTGCCAGCACCGAATTGCCTCGAGGGGAACACTATGATACAACCAGAAGAGCCCTAACTGGGCCCTTCCGAAAGGACGAAAGGGTCGTCAGAGGTCACTACGGAGGAGATAGGAAGAATAAATGGCGACATGCGTACTCAGGAAGAGATCGGGGAGGCTCGCACCGTCACGGTGACAGGTCGGCTCCTTACTTGCCCCATCGCGGTGACCACTGAGGCAGGGCAACCCCGCCTAACCTTAGACTTGCTAATAAAGCCACCAAAAGAAATCTTGGCTCTGAGAACACCGGTGCGTTTACCTCCTCCGAAGCCAATCGTGATCCCCTCGCAAGGAGAATCAAGATAAGTACTGTGATTATCATGGAGAAAAAGGGCACTACACGAATGACTGCTATCAGCTCAAAAGACAGTTAGAGCTAGCATTGGAGTCAGGGAAGCTGAATCATCTGGTCAAGGATCTCAGGCAGAAGGGAAGGAGAGAAACCCCAAAGAATGACGGAGGGGCCAAAGACAAAGTCATCAACATGATCCGAACCTGGCCTGAACGAAGGAAGAGGAAGTCATCGGAACATGAGGAAAGGTGGATGAATGTACCCATAACCTTCCCTCCTCTCCCGAGCGGAGGCGTGTGGACGATCCTCTCATAGTCGAAGCCACAATGGAAGGGTACCTAGTAAGAAGAGTCTTTGTAGATGAAGGAGCTTTGGTGGAGGTAATGTTCGAACACTGCTTCAACAACTTGCCTCGTGAGATAAGGGCTCGAATAAACAGACGCGTGACAGATCTGCTTGGGGTTTCACGGACGGTGACTCGCCCATTGGAAAAATCGAGTTAGATGTGTCATTCGGAGATGAAGGGTTGTACAGGAAGGTCAAGATGAAGTTCACAGTTATTCGGGCACCATCACCGTATAATGTTATCTTAGGAAGGACCGGATTGAAGATCCTACGAGCCATACCTTCTACAGTCCACTCCATGATGAAGTTCTCAACCCCTCAAGGAATTGCCACGCTTGTCACACGTTCAGTCATCATTTCGGAATGTAGAAGATTGGAGAGATTGCAAACCGTTGTTCCGGAGCAAGATAAGGAAGAAACGGAAGCAGGAGAAGTGGGTTTAACGGAGGAAGTGGCGATCAACCCAGCTTTCCCTGAACAAGCGGTGACGATAGGAGGTGCACTATCCGTTGAGGTCAAAAGACGCCTTAAAGAACTGTTACAAAGGAACCTCGACGTATTCGCATGGGAGCCAGCGGATATGATGGGATTCCCTAGAGGAATCATTGAGCACGCTCTGAATGCCAACCCTTCGATAGACCCGGTATGTCAAAAGCGCCGAATGTTGGCGGCGGATCGAAGCCAGGCAGTCACAAAGGAATTAGAAGAATGGGTCAAGGCTGGCATTGTCAGGCCGGTGAAGTATCCTACATGGATATCCAACCCCGTTCTAGTGAAGAAGTGCGATGGGAGCTGGCGTATGTGTATCGACTTCAAGAACATCAACTCTGCCTGCCCTAAAGACTATTACCCCTTGCCGGAAATCGACTGGAAAATCGAGTCGGTCATGGGGTACAAGTACAAATGTTTCTTAGACGCTTACAAAGGATATCACCAGGTACAGATGGCAAGGGAAGACGAAGAAAAAACAGCGTTTTACACTGAACAAGGAATTTACTGTTACACCAAAATGCCGTTCGGCCTGAAAAATGCAGGAGCCACTTACCAACGAATGATAGATTCGTCCTTCCAGTCATAGATAGGAAGGAACCTTGAAGCATATGTGGATGACATGGTCATCAAGAGCAAGGAAGAGCGGGGAATGCTAGCGGACATAGCAGAAACATTCGACAACCTTCGGAAGATCAACATGAAGTTGAATCCGAGAAAGTGCTCCTTCGGGATGGAGGAGGGAAAGTTCCTAGGATATATGGTAACTTCAGAAGGAATTCGGGCAAACCCAAAAAAGACGAAGGCAATAATGGACATGCAATCACCTAGGACCCTGAAGGAGATGCAAAGCCTCAGCGGCAAATTGGCGGCACTCAATCGTTTCTTGGCTCGTTCGGCTGAAAGATCCCTGCCATTCTTTGAAACACTCAAGAACATCACTAAGGAGAATAAAGAGGAGTATCGCTGGACGGAAGAGGCGGAATCGGCATTCCAAGAAATGAAGAAGTTGATAACAGATCTTCCCTCACTAACAACACCAACAGCGAAGGAAACACTGTACGTATACCTTGCGGCCGCAGAGGAAGCAGTCAGCGCGGTTCTCCTCACAGAAAGAAAGGGAAGACAATTACCGGTCCGTTATGTAAGCCGGACGCTCAATGAAGCCGAAAGGAACTATGCCCCGATCGAGAAGTTAGCACTATGTCTACTACACATGTCAAGAAGGCTCCGGAGGTACTTCGAAGCACACCCTATAAAGGTAATCACGGACCAACCTATAAAGCAGATCCTCAACAAGCCGGAAGCATCCGGGAAGTTGGCCAAATACTCGGTGGAGTTGGGTGCTTACAACATCACCTACGAGCCCCGGAATGCAATCAAAGGACAAGTGTTAGCGGACTTCCTTTCAGAAGCTCCCATCGGAGAAAGCAACGACAAGTACTTCGAACAGTCTGTGATAAAGAAGGAAGAAGATGAGAAATGGCTTTTGTACACGGACGGAGCATCCAACAACAAGCGCTCCGGAGCGGGTCTTGTACTAATCAGTCCAAAGGGAATGGAGTTCACTTATGCCATCCGGCTTGAGTTCGACAGCACTAATAACGAAGCAGAATACGAGGCCCTGCTGGCGGGGCTAAGGATGGCGGAGAGTATGCAGGTCCGTAGCCTTGAGGTCCGGGTGGACTCTAAGCTGGTGGCTAATCAGATAAATGGGGATTATGTGGCAAGTCACGAAAGTATGATCAAGTACCTAGCAAAGGCAAAGGAGTACATAGCTAGTTTTGAAAACTTCACCATCCGGAACATCCCTAGGGGTCAGAATCAGAAAGCAGATGTTCTTAGTAAACTGGCCACGGTTGCTTTTGATCACTTGACGAAGGAGGTGCTGGTAGAGGTATTAAGAGAAAGGTCAACGGAAGGAAGGGAAGTTAACAACGTCGTTGAAGAGGAAGGGGACAACTGGATGACCCCTATCATCCGATGCCTGGAAGAAGGTATATGGCCGGACGATCCAAACGAAGCTCGTACCCTGAGAATGAAAATCAGCCAGTATGTCATGGAAGATGGAGTACTCTACAAGAAAGCCTACTTGGTACCCATGATGAGGTGCGTGGGTCCTTTACAAGCAAACTACGTTATAAGGGAGATACACATGGGAGCTTGCGGAATGCATTCCGGCCCTCGCTCGGTCGTGGCAAAGGCCATGCGTCAAGGATACTACTGGCCTACAATGCACCGGGATGCTAGAAACGAAATAATCAAGTGTGACTCCTGCCAGATCCATTCCCCAATACCGCAACTTCCAAAAACGAAGCTAACGCCCGTCATGGCTCCATGGCCCTTTTACCAATGAGGTATGGACATAGTAGGTCCCCTACCTTCATCAGCCGGAAAGGTCAAGTTCCTTCTGGTCGCTATCGACTATTTCACTAAATGGACGGAGGCCAAACCGCTAGCAAGGATTACCGGCAAGGATGTCACTAGGTTTGTATGGGACAACATAGTGTGCCGTTTCGGTCTTCCCGCCATCATCGTCACGGATAATGCAAAACAATTCGTGGACAACCCCTTCAAAAGCTGGTGCGAAAAACTCAACATCAAGCGATCAACACGGTTGTGGCCCATCCATGAGCCAGCGGATTTGGTAGAAAGGGCCAACAAGAGCTTGATGGGGGAATCAAAGCAAGGTTAGGGCGTGCAAGGCGGGATGGGTGGACGAATGCCAAATGTTCTCTGGGTACTCGGACGTCCATCAAGACGAGTAGCGGAGAGACGCCTTCAGCCTCACCTATGGTAGTGAAGCGGTAATACCGGTGAAATAGGCATGCCGACTTATAGGGTGAGAAGGATAAGGAAGGTCTCGAAGAAGAAGACCCTCCGGACGGAGGAGCGAATGAAGAGGAAATTCGCCTCAATCTTGACCTGCTACAGGAAAGGAGGGAAGAAGCGGCAGTGATGGAAGCTCGATACAAAACAAAGATGGAAAAATACTATAACCGAAAGGCACGGCTGGTATCCTTCAAACCGGGGGAATTCGTATACGAAAGAATGAAGCCAGTGAAAGTTGAAGATCTAGGCAAGCTGGGACCAAAATGGGAAGGTCCTTACCGGATCAAGGAGGCAGGTCTCAACGGATCCTACAAGTTAGAGACCTTGGACGAAGAGGAAGTTCCCGGAAATGGCATGCAGTGAATTTGAAGAAGTGTTTTCTTTAAAAATATTCACAAAAGATGTAAGCCTATGGGCATGAATCATTTTGTTTTCACTATCGATAAGCAATGATATATTCCCCTACCTATGACGGAGGAGGAAAATTTTCCATAATTACATCTCATGCAAAAGGGAAGGGTATGGTAGCGGAGATTAGCTACCTCATGTACATCCAAAACCTTCAACTAAAATAAATTTACCCCGTAAGTGCAATGACACTAGGAAGGCCACATACCATTCGGTGGCATTGCATACCCCGAATAATGCTAAGACATTAAGGGATGAGCCGAGGCATATGTGCCCAAGCAGACGAGATACCGGGCGTGACGACGCCTTGAGGATGAGCCACGGGTATATTTACCACCAGTAAAACATTACCCAAAAAAAATGCTAAGTCATTGACATATTTGCTCACGGGCATAATTTAACGTCGAAAGTGCCAAGACACTAACAAAAACACAAGGCGTACACAAGCATATACATACCAAAATGACCGTCCGGATATACTGGACGACCCACTTGAACATAGATAATGATAAACATTGTTCAACATAGCGTACAACCACAGAAGTACTAAAAAAGTATCCAAGATTATATACAAAGACAAACTAAATTGTTCAAATACATCAGCTCTAAGTCACGCAGGCTCGATAATAACGACCTTGTCCGACACTAAGATCCCCCAGAGGTGCTAGCCCCAGGAGTAGCTCCAGTTCCCTCGGGAAGAATATTCATCAAATCGGCGAAGGGAGGTGATAAGCGCTTGATTTTTCTATATATGGGTAGCCGGGTGAACATCTCGTCATATGCCTTGGTAAAACCCTTCACGACCTCCATATCGAAGTCATTCGATCGGCAGCGATCCTTTCGACCTCTTCCTCGGTCCGTTCTTCCCGACCCCGTCCAACCACCTGAATCGACCGCAGACATTGCGCCCTGACTCTGCTGATACTCCTACTACCACAGTAACCTACGAACCACCGTAGGGATCAACTCCTTAACATAGTTGAAACGTACTATCTCTTCCTGACCAGCTTTGATGGCAATTTCCTGCACGTTCTTTCTCAAATCCGAGGCATCCCTCTCGACTCCTCCACTTCCGAAATTTTCTTCCCCAAGGATTCCTCCAACGACTTGATCTTTTCGGCCTGCTCCGTGTCCTTAACCTTTAGCAACGCAACCTCAGCTTCCAAACTCTCCAGCTTCGCCTTCAAATCCCCTTCCTTCTGATCGCAAACTTGGTGAGCCTCCCGAAGGGCTTGATGATCCGCGACTAATTTCTCGTTAATAACAACTTGGGAGTGAAGACTAGCTCGAGTCTCGGAAAGTAATGGCTCAAGACCGGAGCAAGCAGAGTGGGCTCGATGCAGTTCTGCATATTGGCGACTCAACCGCTCAAACCTTCTAAAAACCGGAGCAAGCAGAGTGAACTAACTCGAACCAACCCCTGTACAGAGCCCGCTCATCAGTTTGATTCTCCTGTTCAGCGCGGAGAAAGGGGGGAGCAAGATTAATCATCATGTCTCTACAGAGAACGGCATCATTTAGGGTCGTATTAGCCAAACCCGGTAGGGATAAAGGGCTCCCAGGCCCCTTCGTCCAAAGAGACCTCACGCAAACAAAAAAAAAAGCGATCAAAGTGAATATTAAAAAAAAAAAAAAAAAAGCGAAGGTGACGGATACCTCTGAGTAATCTTCGGTGTATGATCCCATTGGGTGTTGGGTCGCTCCTCCACATTCAATCCCGATCCTTCACCCTTGAAGAACGAAGTCAGGAACAACTCAATAATAGCAGTAGCAATATGTAATAACAAGGATAATACCTTGGACGGCGGCAGCAGGAGTAGGTTCCTCAACCGAATGAGCCCCCTCCTGAAGAAATTCCCTTCCCTGATTACCTTCGCCTCTCACTGTATCACCCACAATATCTTGGACCTCGAGGATTCACGGAGAGGCCGAATGGGCATCTGGGAGTCCTCCGGACTAGACAACACCTCAATAGGGAGACTCACCTTCTCCTTTTCAAGAATGTGTGAGGGTCCCCAGTAGGCCTCCTCGGCATGTTTCCTCTTTTTCTCCTTGGCTTTTAAAACCCCCGGATCGGCTTTCTCCATGATCCTTTGAACCCTGCTCACCTCAGGAATGGGTTGGTCGGTTCTCAAAGGTTGAGTCACATGCTGGGGTATTTCTTCCCCTTCAATCAACATGCGTCCCTTTCCCAACCGGGATCCCTGCTCTGACCTCAGACGAAGATACTGGGACATAGTTATGACTACACAAAAAGAAGAAAGGAGTTGTCACATAAAAAAAAGGAGGGGGAGTTGAATGAAAGAAAGCAAAACAAACTTAGACGGTTGCATTACCATTCTTATCAATATCCTTGAACTCCACGCGGAACCCAGAATGCTTCCAAATCTTTGTCAACCCAACCTCATACAGAAGACCGGAGTGTACCGGCCGGAGCTCCACCACCCCTTCGCATAACCTCCGAACATCGGCCTCCTCAAAGCCACTAGCGGGAGGAGGGTCCGACACGTTCGAGTCCGGATGTCTCCAAGGCATTGCATCCGAAACGGCCCTCCGATCAATCAAGAAAAAACAATCCTTCCAATTCTTTAGACTAGAACATGTTTCTTAAAAGACGGGACATGCCTCCCCAGGTTCTTGTTGAAAAGAAAACCAATGCCCCCGCTTATTCAAAGTATAGAAGACCAAATAAATTCACACCTGGGCTCAATTTCAGGCTCGGCAATAAACCTCAAACATGACCAACTGTTCGGTCAGATAGGCACCGGTTGTGAAATATGAACTTGGAAGTGTCGGATCACCCTCAAAAGAAAAGTAGAAAATGGAACCGGACGGAAACGCAAAAATCGTTTCAGAAGACCGATGGCATCGGGAGGAAGATTGTTCATGGTAAACTCCGCAGGGGGTAGACGAGGATGTAAGTCGGTTGGTATATCGTAATCGCTGACGATCTGCTCGAGCTCCCCCTCGGAGAGCAGCGAAGAATATACATGCATATCGGCCTTAGGGGCAGTGTCGCCGGTGGGTCCCGCGGAGCTAGAAGCCATGGGATATTGACAAGGTACAACGTAACCAACGAAGGAATAGCGGAATAAAACTCACCTGAACTTGCCGAAGGATTTTGTCAAGCGGAGAACGAAAGAGTTGAAAGTAAAAAGTAAAAATTACAAATGAAGTAAAACACCTTATATAGGTTGAGAAAGTGGGGACACGAAACGTCCTATCATGTCAGGAAGCGACGCGGACAAATCTGAACCGTCCTCCACGACGCGTCTGCCACGTGGCAGAATCCCACAATTTTCGGTAAAATTATTTTAACTCTTCCCACTCAGTGGGCTCATGCCCATTGTAAGAGGAACGGCCCGCGAAGCCAAAACAAGCCTAATAAGCCGAATGGATCCGACGGACGAACAAAGTAAGTATCATGTCACTTGTCAAAAACAAATAACATAATCGGGGACACGACGACGTATGTAGCCCGTCGGTCCACGGACCGAAAGGCTCAGTATACCGAAAGGATTCAAGACCGTCACCGAAGATGGGAAGACCTTCACCCGGAAGGCTCATTGGTCGACAAGATCTTTGGCGTCAACCCGGATAATCGCTTGTCTCATTCTCTGTTCGTCGGGGCGTTGTCGGGGACGATGTCGATCCCGACACCACTAATCGATCCGGAAGACGACAACCCTGGGGCCAGAGATAGTGACATCAAGTAGTATAATCACGCATGCTGAGGATTGACAAACAAGTATCACTTTCATACACACACATTATATACTATACCTTTCGTGACTACCCATACTCATTCTCACGGAATGGTCGCGGGATAACACCAGGCAGACTAACGTTATTAAATCTTAGCGGTGTCTGGAGGATCCAAGGCCAATTTGAAAGATAATCTGCGACAACCGAAAAAAATACTTCGACATGATACATATTATATAGTCACCCGTCAACCAATAAAGTCGAATAAGTCAACCCAACCATGACTAAAAATGAATGAATTTCAAATGACCCACTAGTCTTTTGACCATTTTGTACCACTTCTCTTCCACTTGAAAGTTGAAACCACTTTCTACTCACCCAACTCATTTTCCTTTCTTCCTTCAACTCACCGAACTTATTTTTCTACTCACAAGCAAGATCCGGTTGCTTATAATATTTGCTATACATTTCACTTCAAAGTTTTCATTTGTAAGGTTAGCTAGGTCCTACAAAAACACTACGTACACATCTTCGTGAGTAGATCCGGTTTCTACACTTTAAAAGGTATATCAGTTTGAACTTATGCTATTTTTTGTTGCTTATAATTTTGTCTGAATCAATCTGTAGCTAAAACCTAAGTATGCGTCATAATATGTGTTTATTGTTATTCTTATTATTATTATTATTATTTTTTATGAAATATGTAAATAATCATGTGATGGTGTAAGGGTATGTGGATTTAGTTTGAGAATTTATTTATTTTATTTTTTAACTTTTACTTTTTTTAATCTTAAAAGAATGTATGCTTTTTTGGGTGTCCGTTTTGGTATGGGATCCTCTCAAGTTACTTGACTCAAGTTGGGTAATATGAGCCATTGGATTTGATCCAATGGCTCAAATCAAAAGAACTTCTTTTGATTTGCTTACAACTTGAGAGGATCATTGTCCGTTTGTTTTAGGTTAAATAAATCTATGTGTTTGTGGATTTATCTAGAGAGCTGTATTTTTATTTGTTTTAGGTTAAATAATCTATGTGTTTGTATTTTTATATTTTTTTATATAAGAAAGTATGTTTTTATGTTAAAGGAGTTTTGATTATTGATTTATTTGTGGGTTTTCTGCTTGGATGAATGTTTGGTTTCATTTTTCTTTGTTGGTAATGTGTGTTCGGTGTGTGTATTAACAAATATTAAAGTCTTTCAACTACCCACCAACTTACCTTAAAGTTCATCTACGATATTAATTTCCACCTATCAATATTTAAAGCTATTAACTTGCATTGAAGATTATCTATGCTCTTTGTGTGTTTTGAAACACATACACAAACACCATACTAAGATTATTGAATCAATTATACTTTTTGCTTTATTTTTTTTGCAGCAGCAATACCGCTTTCCTACAAACGGCAACCGCTGCAAACCTACCACCAGTTAATATGTTTGCTCGAAGTGTTAATCAAAACCCGACAATTTTTGTCCTTTTATTTTATGATACAAGAACAAAACGACCATTTTCTTATTAAAATAGGTGTTCTCGGAAATGAAAAGGTATAATCTCACTATCTTTTCTTATTAGCAGCAGCTCATTTCACCTTTCACCTTTCATCTTTCATCTTTCATCAACGCTTCCTCTCAAACAAACAACAAAAACTAACATGTCGAAACGTGTTGCAGTGAATGGATGCAAGTGGATCAGTCGTCGACGCTCTCCTCCTCGTGCTCCTTCTCCTGCTCATGATGGTGGCCGCCGCAACGCCGCCGAAGAACTTGCTCATATCGTCGGGGATGTTGCTTTACATGGAATGCACCACGAAACAGCATAGACTAAAAGTAATGTAGATTCAAAAGAGAGTTTTGTGACCACTGTGTCACTCACAATGTCTTGATGTAACTTTATTTTTTCAGGTCTTTTTCAAAGGTATCTTTGTTCGTAAGATATGTTTAGCTAAACATTAAAAGCTTAAGGGGTGTAGTTGTGTTTGGATTGACCATTTCTGCTACAGCTGTTGTAGTTGCTTATCAAAGAATGCCAGTTTATTCAAGCTTGTTTCTATGATAAAAATGAGGTGCTGCATGACGCAAAGCTATAATACGTTTTGCAAATTTGTATATGTGAAAAGTACAATGATATGTTACTAGAAAATAAAGTTACATCAAGTTTAATAGTGTATTACAGTTTAATAGATATTGCCAGACATAAAATCATCAATGGAAAACTAGAACTGTTATCTTCTTGTTGTCCCATGGTACGCTAACCATCACGCTTCTTATGTTCATATTATATTATTAGATGGATTTCATTTTACTCAGAAATAAAGTAAATGTAAGATAACTTGACAATGAAATTGACAATGTCATCTTCTATCATGTTATCTTGTTCCCAGTATAATACAATCATGTTCATGCGATAATGATGTAGCTGTTAGGGACAAGACGTAAAATGAGACGGGTCTTGGGTTTAAGTCCATGTATCGTCGTATAATCATTTTGGAATTTCTTATGTACTGTAAAAAAATTACCATATGATGTAAATATCTTTTATTGTTTATAGAACAACTAGCCAGTTCATTTCTGATTCAATTAAAAGTATGTATACACAAAATGATTAAAAAGACAGAATTATGTTTCAATTAAATGGTAAAATGTTATACATCGCGTGTTGCGTTATATAGTACTAACAAACAACAGTATTTTAGTTAGAATTTTTCCGTAAATTGTGGTATAAAAGTTGGATCGTTTAAAAACATGTCATTAGTCACACTACACACCATAAATGTGTGAATTAGTATCATGATTATCTATCTATCTTTCCATGATTTTCAGTTACCTTAAAACAGTGCTTATGTATTTGTTGTCGATAATGCCTTGTTTTCCAACAAATCGAAATCAAAAGTTGTACTGACCAGTGCCATAAGCTCTGTCACTACTGAGTTAGTTTTTTAAAACACTACTCGCAAGAAAAGATTGGCTACAAGTTGTAAAGTACAAACATTTCCGTCGAACATTGTTCTGGTATGTATAACATTTTGATTTTTCTTGATTATTTATGTTAAGTCTTGGATAACAAGTTTAGTGTAGCTGTGAAACAACTGATTCTGATGATCTGATAATTTTAAGAGTCATATTAGATGTAAATACTGATAATAATAACAATAATATTTTTCATACATAAAAACAACAGATTATTTGAAATTCCGGAACACTTTAACGTGCAATGCCAAACACCCCATCAGTCCTTTGAATCTTTATTGTTCGTGACTTTAAAAAGTGGTGAAATACAACGGTTTTGCTAATTTTACTATGATAATGAAGCATTAGAGTCTTGGTTGTTTGAAAAGAAGAAAGAGAACATTGAGATAGAAACAAGAACACAGAAGCGATTTTTGATTCCTGAAAATATAAAGAGACGAGTCAAGAGATGAAAAAGATTATATAAGGAATACTGAAAACCTTACCTTGTTCTAAAATTTCGTGACAAAGCCAACGTCTTGATCTATGCATGAAACCATATATGTAAACCAAAGTTAATGACTGTCTTATTTCAGATTACTTGACATCAAGGGACAGTGATGTCACCCGATACTCATGGTCTGCTGTTTTTATCAGCTATCGTGTTAGTAGCAATATATGCTCAGAATTCTGAAGCGCGTGTGACAGTTGAAAACGGGGTTAAATCAGAGGTGTATTTATCACCCAAGATAACCCTACATCCGGGTTCTGTTTCAAACAAATTCTACTATGATATCAAGTTCCCAAAAGGTCATATTGCTCTCAAGAGTTTCAATGCTGAAGTTGTTGATGAAGCAGGGAATCCTGTTTCTCTTCAAGAGACTTATCTCCATCATTGGATTTTAGCAAGATACCACCTACGAGTAAATTACCAAGATCCAAAGTATGAAAGTAATTCAGGGATCCACCAGCCAAATTATATTACTGCTAGGAATGCTGGAGTTTGCAATAATGGTCTTCCTCAGTTTTTTGGATTAGGACCTGAAACACGCAAAACATCCACACATATTCCTGATCCTTATGGAATCGAAGTAGGAAATCCATCTGAAATTCCTGCTGGATATGAAGAGAGATGGTTGTTTAATATTCATGCAATCGACACTCGGGATGCAGTAGATGCAATGGGATGTACTGAATGCAGGTACAATGTAACATGATTTTTATTTTGTTACAAAAGTAGTATACGGTTTTTATGTTGATGGTCTGGAAATGCAGATGTAGCTTATATAATGTTACGCAAGATGAATATGGTCGCCCTTTGAAACCAAATTATATCGGAGGCTTAAACTGTTGCTATGATGGAGTACAATGCAAAGTGAAGAATGGACTTGGAAGTGTTAAAAGAAACGTTTACTTGAAGTACACCGTTAAGTGGGTTGATTGGAGTAACTCCGTAGTACCTGTTAAAGTCTTTGTACTTGATGTTACTGATACTTGGCAGAAGTCAGGGACCCATGATTGCTTAGTAAGTTGACTTATTAAAGTTAACACCTTTATAACTAAAGTTGGAAGCGTTTTGTTTATCTTTGTAAATAATATAACTTTTATCCTACAGATCGAGTTTGATGTTGAACAATCTACCACTGGAATTGCTAATAATAATAATTACACCAGCACAAAAAAGTCAAGTATGAGTTTTCCAGCTGGCGGTGATGTTGTTTATGGTGTTGCACATCAACACGGTGGCGGAATAGGTTCTGCTCTATATGGAGAGGTAAATATATTATTCTGAAGATTCAGATTCTGTTTCTTTCGTGTGTCTAAAGTATAGTGTGTCTAAAGTATATCTGCAATTCAGGATGGACGGGTTATTTGCTCGTCTAAAGCTATCTATGGAGAAGGAAATGGTGTAGGGGATGAAGCTGGCTATATTGTAGGAATGTCTACATGCTATCCTGAACCAGGTTCTATCAAGATAGCTAATGGTGAAATTCTAACTTTGGAGTCAAATTACAGCAGTGAAAAAAGCCATACGGGAGTTATGGGGCTCTTCTATCTTCTTGTTGCAGAGTCTTCTCCGACATTGAATGCTCGGGTTCAAGTAAGATCTCAACCATATACGGAGTATTTGTTATTCATTTTTTATGTTTTTTGAATCTAAAACACTCTTCAGTAATAACTAATAAAGAAATCTTGAATGTCAAAATGCCATTTTTCGCAACAGTAATATTTCTAAATAACTTATACCCTCACTTTGTTAAGGAACAAAAATAGATACAGTTTGACTTTTCTAGTCAAACTCACATTTTATCAGAATCAAAAGTAACATGGATTTCTGTACAAATGTAGCACCAGCATATTGATAGTTTCATTGAATTTGTAGTCAGAATAATATTTGCAACCTTCTTTAATTTGATTTATAGATTCATGAAGAATCGAAACTACCAATCATCTTATGGGGTATAGTTGTGTTTGGACTAGCAATATTTGCAGCTGATGTATTTGCTTATCAAAGAAGAAAGCAAAATGAGAAAGGGTACGGTAGAATATCAGCTTGACCAGGCTTGTTTCTTTTATTCGATTTGTTGGTAAAAGTAACACTATTATGTTTTGTGAACATGTATATCTGAAAAGTATACGCATATGTTGCTAGAAAATAATGTTACATTGAATTTAACAGTGTAGTACAATTTTATTTTATAGACATTTGCAGAAACAAAATCATCACATCGTTGTTTAAGGGAACAATAGGTGATTGAACAGTTATATAAAGATTTGGTTGACCTAAACACGGTATTGGTGTATACATCAACATGAGCTCTATGATTACTAATCATCAGTCAGTTATCCACTACGACTTTAATCTTCATGTTGTTGTCCCACGGTTCACTACTTGATCACACGTATTGTATTAAAAAACTTCCACAAACCTTACGTCATTACTATCTCTCTGTCCAAACCACACGCGATTCTTATTCACCCATAAACAATCTCTAGTTTTCATTGCCAGTATCACCCTTATTCCAACAAGACAATAACTAATGTTGGTTATCAAACTCCTTTTCGACTTATTTACAAATATCATATATGTATTATATGCCATTGCATTAACACTTTTCAGATTTTTATTGCTTAAAGCCTGAAAGGATGACATGAGTCATTCACTGACCAAAATGACTACACCTAATCATAACTAGAAGTGATATTTGGCATACCATGAGGACATGTGGCAAATTAAAAGCTAAATGAAGACCACTGCCTCAAATTTCTCCTTTGACATACAAAAAAAGGTCAGTGGCATTTTGGGTGAAAAAAAGGTCACCATTAACTGTCCCATTACTTGAGGTATGGCACATTCTTAATCTTTTAAATTCAAATTTGTAATCCAGAATAGTTGTTATAATATATCTTAGATTACATCATGCATGTGGTAGATTGATATAAAAAAGGTACATGAACGAAAACAGAATTAACGAAAAAGTAGGTTGGTTTTCATGCTACATATCCACATGATTTAGTAGCCAGCATTTTAATCTATGTATGAAACTCTATATGTAATACAAAACTTATAAAGGTTGAAAAGTATTTCAGATCAATTAGCATCACAGGTCAAAAATGTCACCTGGTACTCTTGGGCTGGTGTTCTTATTGATTTGTGTGCTTTTAGCAATTTTTGCTCAGCATTCTGTTGCTAGTGTCACACCTGAAAAGGGGTTAAAAACAAAGGTGTATTTATCACCTAAGATAAAATTACATCCGGGTTCTGTTTCAAGCAAAAATCACTATGATATTGAGTTCCCGAAAGGTCATATTGCTATAAAGAGTTTCAATGCTGAACTTGTTGATGAAGCGGGGAAACCAGTTTCTCTTAAAGAAACTTATCTCCACCACTGGTTTATAGTAAATTACTACCAAAGGATTGGTGCTAAAGATCCAAAGCACAATGGTAATGTTGATCTTGGGTCCCACCAATCGGATTTTATTATTGCTGGCAATGCTGGAGTATGCACAATCTTTCCACAGTTTTTCGGTATGGGAGCTGAAACACGAAAAACAGCAGCAAATGTTCCTGATCCTTATGGAATCGAGGTTGGTAATCCACTAAAAGTTCCTGCAGGATATTTAGAGAAATGGAAGTTTAATATTCACGCAATTGACACTCGTGATGCTGTAGATACAATGGGATGTACTCAATGCAGGTATCATGTAATTTGACATATAATTTGTTACACATTTGATATATATATGGTTTTTATGGTAGTGGTTTGAATTTTTGCAGATGTAATTTATATAATGTGACAGAAGATGAATATGGTCGGCCTTTGGAACCAAGTTATGCAGGAGGGTTACACTGTTGCTATGATGGAACACAATGCAAAGTGAAAAACAGGCATAAAAATGTTGCAAGAAACATTAACTTAAAGTACACGGTTAAATGGGTTGATTGGAGCGCCTTTATAGTACCCGTTAAAGTCTTTATATTTGATGTCACTGATACTTGGCAGAATACACGAGCCCATGATTGCTTAGTAAGTTAAAGCATTTTTGGTATAAAGATTGAAGCTTCTTGCAATCTTGGTAATAGTTGAACTTTTTTGTTCTACAGATCGAGTATAATATTGAACAATCTGCTAATAATGATGATACGTTAATTATTTTATATTTTAGTATTTTATATTTATGTTTCTAGTTTACGGGAATTTCGGTTATTTTCTATTATGCAAGGGGTATGGTTGTAACTTGCATATCTATTTATGTTTAAACGTATCAATGAATAAAGGGGATCAGATTTGGTGAATTATCCCTCTCCTTAGCTTCTTCTTCTCTAAATCTGTTCTAACCTATCAAGAACCCTATCAAGGGTATCAGAGCCAGTCCGACTCCTCATCGGAACACCTTGCCGCCGCAACCATGACTAACACCGCAACAACGAAGTCGACAACACCCTCAAATCCCACGATAAGGCGATCGCTGAAATCCAAACTGCCCTAGCCGCTTTGATGAAACAACAGGAGCAATCATCGAAGCAACAGGAAGAAATCTTGAAGGCTATCCGTGACAAAGGAGTTCAATCGTCAGGAAGTTCCTTCGGGTCCTTCTCCGGCTCCGAGGGTGACTCACGAACATCCAAACCATTCCGTATCGGTAAGATCGATTTCCCCAAATTTTCGGGAACGATGTTGAAGGATGGGTCTATCGCTGCGAACATTTTTTTCAATGGATGACACCCGGTGACTCGAAATTACGTTCTTGCTGCGGTTCACTGGAAGGCGATGCCTCCAATGGCACCGATGCCTATATGAAGACCCGTGAATGCCGTGGTTGCCGAGGTCCCATGGGCGGACTATGTTCGTTCGATCTCGCCTGTTTTACGATGCAATTGTTTGAAGACCCATTGGAAGAGATGGCGTCGTTAACCTGCACCGGCTCGTTACGAGAACCGAATCGACCTTTGACTTCGTTGAATAAGGTTAACCTAAGCGAAACCTGCCTCGAGCCTCACATTAAGGCTCTCAAACCGGACATCCGTGGACCGGTTAAAATGTTTAAACCGAAAGCGTTGCATGAGGCGTATGGGTTAGCAAGAATTCAAACCATCAACAACACAAGCTCGATGGGCGACTCAACGAGGGGAGGGTGGGCATGAAACCAAGATGTCAAAATAACACCTCCGGTTAATGCTTCAAAACTTCCATTGCTCCCAACCCCAACAAACGAGTCACCAAGTAAACCGGGAACGCTTAGCTCGAGGCGTTTGACGAGCAATGAACTTGAGTTAAAAAGGGCAAAAGGGGAGTGTTTCTGGTGTACCGAAAGGTTTGTTCCGGGCCACAAGTGTAAGAACAAACAAATCTACATGCTCAAGGTGATAGATGATGAAGATCCAAGCAACCAACGAGTCTATTGGCGGTGATGAAGACAAGGTCACTGAATCCTTTTGAGGGACAAGTGGGTTAAGGAGGAGTATTGATACGTTAATTATTTTATATTTTAGTATTTTATATTTATGTTTCTAGTTTACGGGAATTTCGGTTATTTTCTATTATGCAAGGGGTATGGTTGTAACTTGCTTATCTATTTATGTTTAAACGTATCAATGAATAAAGGGGATCAGATTTGGTGAATTATCCCTCTCCTTAGCTTCTTCTTCTCTAAATCTGTTCTAACCTATCAAGAACCCTATCAAGGGTATCAGAGCCAGTCCGACTCCTCATCGGAACACCTTGCCGCCGCAACCATGACTAACACCCGCAACAACGAAGTCGACAACACCCTCAAATCCCACGATAAGGCGATCGCCGAAATCAAGCGCCTAGCCGCTTTGATGAAACAACAGGAGCAATCATCGAAGCAACAGGAAGAAATCTTGAAGGCTATCCGTGACAAAGGAGTTCAATCGTCAGGAAGTTCCTTCGGGTCCTTCTCCGGCTCCGAGGGTGACTCACGAACATCCAAACCATTCCGTATCGGTAAGATCGATTTCCCTAAATTTTCGGGGAACGATGTTGAAGGATGGGTCTATCGCTGCGAACATTTTTTTTCAATGGATGACACTCCCGATGACTCGAAATTACGTTGCTACTGCGGTTCACTTGAAGGCGATGCCTCCAATGGCACCGTGCCTATATGAAGACCCGTAATGCCGTGGTTGCCGAGGTCCCATGGGCGGACTATGTTCGTTCGATCTCTGCCCGTTTTTCCGATGCACTGTTTGAAGACCCATTGGAAGAGATGGCGTCGTTAACCTGCATCGGCTCGTTCAGAGGCCGAATCGACCTTTGACTCCCTGTTGAATAAGGTTAACCTAAGCGAAACCTGAGCCTTGAGCCTCTACATTAAGGCTCTCAAACCGGACATCCGTGGACGGTTAAAATGTTTAAACCGAAAGCGTTGCATAAGGCGATGGGTTAGCAAGAATTCAAACCATCAACAACACAAGCTTGATGAAGCGACTCAACGAGGGGGAAGGTGGGCCGCAAACCGAAGATGTCAAAATAACACCTCCGGTTAATGCTTCAAAACTTCCATTGCTCCCAACCCCAACAAACGAGTCACCAAGTAAACCGGGAACGCTTAGCTCGAGGCGTTTGACGAGCAATGAACTTGAGTTAAAAAGGGCAAAAGGGGAGTGTTTCGGTGTCTGAAGAAAGGTTTGTTCCGCCACAAGTGTAAGAACAAACAAATCTACATGCTCGAGGTGATAGATGATGAAGATCCAAGCAACCAACGAGTCTATTGACGGTGATGAAGACAAGGTCATGAATCCCTTTTGAGGGCAAAAGTGGGTTAAGGAGGGAGTATTGATACGTTAATTATTTTATATTTTAGTATTTTATATTTATGTTTCTAGTTTACGGGAATTTCGGTTATTTTCTATTATGCAAGGGGTATGGTTGTAACTTGCATATCTATTTATGTTTAAACGTATCAATGAATAAAGGGGATCAGATTTGGTGAATTATCCCTCTCCTTAGCTTCTTCTTCTCTAAATCTGTTCTAACCTATCAAGAACCCTATCAAATGATTATATCAGCACTAAAAGGTCTAGTGTGCGTATCCCAATTGCTGGTGATGTCATTTATGGTGTTGCACATCTGCACAGTGGTGGAATAGGTTCTGCTCTATATGGAGAGGTGATACTTGCAGTTTTAATCATCGGGTTCTTTGTCTTAACTAGTAAGTACCTAGCAATGCATACAAAATATATAAATGTCTCGACTTTATTCAGGATGGACGGGTTATTTGCTTGTCTAAACCTATATACGGGAAAGGAAACAGTGTAGGAGATGAAGCTGGTTATGTTGTAGGAATGTCTACATGTTATCCTAAACCAGGTTCCGTGAAGATAGCTAAAAGTGAAACGCTAACTTTTGAGTCTAACTACAGCAGTGAAAAGAGCCATACGGGAGTTATGGCCCTCTTTCATATTTTTGTTGCAGAATCTTCGGTGGGCATGAATGATTTCGTTCAGGTAAGATTTCTCCGTTTTGTTTAACATACTTTTCCAAGAAATATAATCTTCATAAAGATATTTGTTAAATATCATAAATACACTAATAAATAAATTTTTCTTTAGTATTGATATGGACATTTGTTTCAATGTGCAGGTACACGAAGAGTCAAAAGTACCAAGCTTCTTATGCAGTGTAGCTGTATTTTTCTTAGCAATGTCTGCTGCTGTTATGGTTTTATACCAACGAAGAAAGCAAAGTGAGGATGGTTACTTTTCTGTCACAACTCGAACAGTTTATTTCTCTGATTTGATATGATATGCTGAGATGCTATATTGCTATGAGATACAAACCTTAATGATGTATTACGAGTACTAAAATAAAGTTATGTTGAGTTTATTTCAAGTTAAAAGGCAGTACAAAGTTATAGTAATCATAAATTTAGACCCAACCAAAAAAAAATCAGTCATCTTCTCTCTTCTTTTACATCTTCTCCACACAAATAAAATAAAAAACACACAAATAAAATCATACACAACCTTACAATATCCATCAACACAAATTGAACAAAAACTCATTTAACCCGGGTCTAACAACCACATTCAATTTCAGATCCGCTCGTGGTTTGGATTAGGTTTTGTTATTAGTTCATACTACAATCAACTTCTCAAAGCTACAGATGGCTTCTCTATAGCAAATTTGATTGGCGAGGGTGGGTTCAGTTCTGTTTATAAAGGAATCCTCGATTCTGATGATGATAAATTTGTTGCGATCAAAGTTCTACATCTTCAAAATCCAGGAGCTCACAAAAGTTTTATAGCAGAATGTGAAGCATGGCGGAATATTCGCACCGTAATTTGTTGAAGATTATAACTTCATGTTCAAGTCTTGATTTCCAAGGCAATGATTTTAAAGCTACGGTTTACGAGTTTATGCCGAATGGAAGTGTGCACGATTGGCTTCATTCAAGTGCAAATACATCGAAACTCAACCTTCTTCAAAGAATAAATACTCGGAGATGTTGCAACTGCACTTGATTATCTTCACAAACTTAATGGTTTAAGCCTTGCGGGCAATAGACTCGCGGAAAAATACCCAATCGATTCTTTAACTTCCACCACTGAAAACATTGTACAAATAAGTGAGACATTGTTTCCTTTTATTACTGAACAAGCAATCCATAAATGAAAAAATGACAAAATTGACCTCTAGTCGGATATAAAGTCAATGTATAAGATCGAGTTTTAACACCTAAATACAAACTCAAAATCATACTTGCGCTCGAAACTAGATCAATCAAAACATAAGAACTTAAAACACAAAAGTCCATTTTAAAAAAAGACATTTTAATATTTATTAAAAAGGAAACCTTAGATTTAGGATCTCAAATAAACTCAAAATCAAAGACCAAACAAAAATACAAGAACAATACTCATATGTCAAGTAGATGAAGAAGAAGGTGAAAGAGAAACACCCCTAACTTTGCCCCCAGATTCAAATAAAATATGGACAACAGGTCCCAAATTTAGGACAAGAGTCATTATATTCTTTGGTTTCTTGTCTCAAACAAATAATTCCCACCCAAAAAGCCTAATCGAATACCCTCATTTTTCAATTTTGGGTTGAAACATGAAAACTTACTTTTTATGCAATTGAATCATACAATGCTCGAAACCCGAAATGCTTCGAACCAGAAGAGGGGAAAGCGCAAAGCTTTCTCATTTAAAGATTCAAGGAAAGTCAATTTTATGAAATTAATATTGTGGCAAGTAAATCCTCTCTTACTTCTCTAACATTACTTATGCAACAAGAAAATTTAACTACACTTGCAAACATCTTTAACAACGTACACGTTTATTTAACTACGACATGCACCGCTAAAACCATACTAGTGATGATTTATAGACTAACTTATGTAAAAATTAAAATCACATTCTACAAAAAGGGAGAACATAGTACCTTATATATTTTGAAGCACATCTAGAATACGCTGCAACTCGTTGACAACAATTTCAATTTTCACTCGTTGGGGTGGGGAATCCAGAGAGCATGATACTCCAATCTTGATAGTTGCAACCAAACATTCTCCATTTTCTTTGCATTAGCTTCCATACTTTGCAACACAATTGCATCACCATCAATAACATCACTGCATGATCTGGTAATGCCGTGTGAGCAAATTTATGAAGGCTAAGACCTTCATTGAACATGAGACCCATACTCTGCGAATTAAAACAGTTGATTAGTTTACAAGCTGAAATTTGTAAGTAAATATAAGCATCATAGAATACTACCATTAAGTTTTGTGAAGACAATCAAGTGCAGTTGCAACATCTCCGAGAGTATTTATTCTTTAAAGAAGATTGAGTTTGGATGTATTTGCACTTGAATTAAGCCAATCGTGCACACTTCCATTGGGCATAAACTCGTAAACCAAAGCTTTAAAACCATAATCAGCACTTGAATATGAAGCTATAATCACCAACAGATTACGGTGTCAAATATTACGCCATGCTTCACATTCTGCTAGAAAACTTTGTGAGCTCCTGGATTTCGAAGATCTAGAACTTTGACCGCAACAAAGTTATCATCGGATTCCTTTATAAACATAGCTGAACCCGCCCTCGCCAATAAAATTTGCTCAGTAACCTTGAGAAGTTAATTGTATGAAACTTTCAAGAACCTTTCAGTCCATCAAACACACAAAAGATGCACACAAAACCACCACAGATCCTATTGTTCCCCAAAACCAAAATGCACTTGCATTAACAAACATCACTTCACCCTCAAAGTCATTAAAAGATAGGTTCAAAATTCTAAGGAAACCCATTTGTCTAAGAAAAATTATTTTGAAAAATTTCAGAGTACCTATAATCCAGGCATAACACTGCACTCACCAAGGCTACTAGTAATGGTACCTGATAAATTATTCAACATCTTGAGGTCTTTAATATCTAATGGATTAGATCCAGATCTAAAAAATAAGTTAGTGATGGAAGTTGAAGAAATTGATTGGGTAGGCTTAAACCATTAAGAATAAACTTTTAAGGGTTAAATGAGTTTTTGTTCAATTTGTGTTAATGGATATGGTAAGGTTGTGTGTATGATTTCATTTGTGTGGAGATGTAAAAGAATGGAGATAATGGCTGAACTTTTCTTTTTTGTTGGGTCTAGATTTATGATATTAGAAAATTAGGTGAGAATGTGAGGATGGTAGGTTTTGTTACTTTATATAATGTGGTTGTCGACTTGTGGTTGGATTGATGATGGCTTTGATTACGGATGAACAAGGTATTAGAATGGTACCGAATTTGTACCGAATTGATGGTATCTATTTTTTTTAGCACGAAAGTGAGTATCGGTATTGTATCGAACGGGATCCGACTATCTTATCCGGTACCGATACTCGTTATCGGAAAATCGGTACCTATACGGTTTTTTCCGTTTTTTGTTAAACCAAAAAGATTTCAAAAAAATGTAACAAAAAATATGATTAAACATGCATTTTTAAGTGATTTCAAACCACGTCATTCACAAAACGCAACCAACACTTAAATAAATACATCACCAATATATTCGTAACATACAAATGTTCCAAACCTTATAAAATAGGTTCAGGTTTATTTTTTGTGAGTGGTTATGAAGAATCTATAGTTGCCACAATAAGTTTTCGAACGTTTTGTTTCTTTTCATATGTTTTACATGACAATTGTTTGACATGAAATGGGCTAAATGTGTGTTTGGATAAGTTATTTAACTCAAAAATATGATTACTCAATTTTCGGGATTTTTTTTTGTACTTCCCACTTTGCACCTGCATCATATTAACAGTCGAATTTTTTGGCTCAATTCATGGTACCGCTAACGTACCGTATATTGAGAGTTGATCTGGTTCGATATAGTGCATATCTGCCCAGCTCAAGATGTCGAGTCAGTCAAAATCTTCATCCCCGCTTTGATATTTTGGTAAACAAGTGTGTGTTAATTTATGTTTTTTTTATATTGATTAATAATGTTTGATATTTTGGTAAACAAGTGTGTTCAATTTATGTTTTTGTATATATTGATTCATAATGTTTGATATTTTTGGTAAACAAGTGTGTTCAATTTATGTTTTTGCATATATTGATTAATTAATAATGTTTGATATTTTTGGTAAACAAGTGTGTTTAATTTATGTTTTTGAATATATTGATTAATTTGTGTGTGACAGCAAGAAAGAGGGTGTTTGCTATGGGTTTTGATTTGATGATGATAAAGATGGTTGAATTGAGATTAAAGAAAATGTTGATGTGTTGATGAAGTGTTTGGATTAGTTTTAGTTGGGGCCAAAAAGTCGGGTTACATGGCAAATGCATGATAACTCACGGTACAATCCAATTTAGATATTGACATCTCACGATACCATTATAGAGTAATAATGGAGGCCCATAACTTTTTTGTTTCTTTTGACAACACATTCTTTGTATTATCTTTAATGTCAAAATCCAGATACGCATGGATTGAAACCCTCCGCCGGCCACCGGCCCTATAGCGCTAGGTATAGTTTAATGTCGTGGGTGGTGCTATAAGAAAAAGTTATCCACCTCAAAGATTTTTTGGCAAGATCACTTTTGATTATAGATCAAACCCCTCCTTATTATAACACCGTTTTTGTGGTCTAGTTTTTTAATTTTTTATTTTTATTTTTTAATATAAACAATATATATAATATAACTAGCATAACACCACATTTTATTTATTTATTTATTTTTTTTTCATTTTAGGGTGAAAGCTAAAGATATGTAACATAGTTTTTCAATTTTAGGTTTTTTTCCGTTTTTAGGTTTTTTATCCTGCTTTTAGGTTTTTAGTTTTATCCATTTTTCTTACGTTTTTTATTTTTATTCGTTTCTTGGTTTTATCCGTTTTTTTCTTACATTTTGTCATTTTTTTTACGTTTTGTCTATTTCAACATATTGAAAATTTTGAATTTTTTTTTCAAATAGAAAAAAAAAGTGAAAAAAATCCAAAAAAGAAATTGGAATTTTTTCGCAAATTTGAAAAGTAAAAAATTCCAAAAACAAATTTGAAAAAAAAAATCCATTTTTTTTTAATCGTAAATACTTTTTTTTCAAAAAAAAAATGAATTTTTTTTCGAAATTCTTTTTACAAAAATAATTTTTTCGAAATTTGGACAAATTGAAAAAAAAAATGAAAAAAAATTCTTTTTTTTTGTTTTTTTCAAATTTGGAAATATTGAAAAAAATTTGAAAAAAAAATTACGTTTTTGAAAAAAAAAATTGTGTTTTTGTTTTTTTTTCAAAAATTATTTTAATATGTCTAAATTTCGAAAAAAATATTTTTGTAAAAAGAATTTCGTAAAAAACAATTTTGAAAAAAAAAATCCAGTTTCTTTTCTTTAAAAAAAAATATTTACGAAGAAAAAAAATTTGGATTTTTTTTTTTCAAATTTTTACAAAGTTTTTTCTATTTGAAAAAAAATAAAAATTTTCAATATGTTGAAATAGTACAAAAACAAAAAAAAAGTAAGAAAAACACACAAAATGTAAGAAAAACTGGCAAAAATAAAAAAAAAATGACAAAAACGGATGAAAACGGGCAAAAACGAATTAATATATACAAAACGTAAGAAAAATGGATAAAAACGGACAAAAAACTTAAAAATGGTAAGAAAAACGGACAAAAACGGATGAAAACCGAGAAAAACGTAAGAAAAACAGACAAAAATAGATAAAAATGTAAGAGAACGGGTAAAAAGGTATAAAAACGGACTAAATATGAAAGTCAATAACCATAAGGACCAATACTGTAAATTTTTTAACTGAAAATAAAAATTTAAAGGAAGACAGGTGAAAGTCAACGCAAGCCACAGGGACTATTTCCGCTAATTTTAAACTTTGACCCAGTACCTATTGGTTCGGTCATATTACGACATCGTCCAAATTTAAAATGTTTTTGCGTCTGATAATAATTTTCAAAGTTCATTCGTATATCGTCATTTGAAAGACTATATCATGTATCTTTAACTTTCACCTCATTTTAAGATAATGACTAAAATTAGCTTTACTCAAAAGATAGAATCGACTACTATTATTGTTTTGCTTTCTTACTTCAAAACACATATACATTTGCAAAGCAAATAAATAAACATGTGGACCAAAAGTAAAATGAATATATAGGTACATTATTTTTATTAGTTTTATATTTTATCCTCTCTTTTAAAAAGTTCATCTTTTACATACATACCTCAAGAAGCACACATCCACCAACCATGACACGTAGGTATTTCAACGAAAAACTTTACAAACTTCACTTTTTCACCTCAGTTTCTCACACATAAACACAAAACGAAAATAATAATAATTATAATATCAATAATAATAATAATAATAATAATAGTAAGGGCCCAGTTGGTATCTCGGCTCCCTACTAATTTCTTGTAAATCCTATGATTTTCTAATAAAATAATAATAATAAAAAAAAATAAAAAAAACATCCCACCACGTAAATTGGTGGTGGTGGTGGGCTAACACCGAGGTTCGGTATGGTTTGTGGCGCCATTAGTGTCGTCGGTACCGTGGACAGCCATCACCCACTGTACTTACGAAGCTCTTGGATATAACCAAGAAAACAAAGGCGTTAACTTTAATTTCAACAAAGGTGGTTTAACATCGAGTATATTAAAAACAAATGAGTTGTACAAGTCTCATTTGGGATTTGCTAACGCGTGCTTATTCGGCATTTTTTAAGATGTAAATGAATGAAAAGTTTTAGTGCATTAAGTGGAAAATCATATTTAAATATAATAATTTAAAAGTTTAATTAATGCTTATTAAATGCATTTTTGTTTTTATTTAAAAAAAAATGTGCATTAAGTACACGTTAAATATATTTTTTACATTTTTATATGGTGTCCAGTGGGCACTCATTAGCAAATCCCGTCTCATTTTCAAAGTAGTCGTCTTGAGTGGTTTCTTACGCTTCCTTTGAGCTACGCTTGCATCATGTGAGGTAGAAGCACCCTAGAAACAATACAACATTCACACAAGTTAATTCGAAACATACATACCGGTTATTACAAAAAATATTTATTAGAAAGTATTAATGGACTAGTATTTAGTATTATTATTGTTTGTATTAATCCAAACTTGTTTGATCATTTAATATTATTTATATCTTATTCAAACTCATTATTCAGTCATGAGAATTACACAAATTTTACATGGTTGAGCCAAATAAAAAAATTAGAGTCGCCGTCAAGATAGTCTGCTGCTACATGATTTTCTTTGCCAACATATCCTTTTGATCTATTGTATTAGTCTTTGAATTTGGTCAAAAAAGTATTAATCTTTGAATTGACTTCACACATAAATCTGTGCCATTCATTTTTCACATGAAGAATAAAAGTTTTGTCTACAACTCCCTTTTGACATTAGTTTATATTTTTTTTTTTCTTTAATGTGATTGGTTCAACCATTTGATCAATTGATTATTTAATTTGTTAGAACTTATGTGATTTAATTCTAACAAAGAAAAGTCCCACTTGTGACTAGGGGTGAAAGCAATGTGGCCATTTCTGAAATTCAATTTCCATTGTTATATATAAAAGTTTCGAACTGCGAGTATCGCGTTTCAATTTGAGCTCGGCTCGTGAAATTTTCATCATTTCGGCTTACACAATATACTCGACTAGATTAACACAAGCGCCGAAAGGTTAGCTGATTATCACGATATAGAAAATATATATCGTATATATTTAAGGGCTCGTTTAGGCTCATGAGCCTAAACGAACTTTATATAGAGCTTTCTCGGCTCGTTTCGTTTAAGCTCGAACTGTTTCGAACTTTTTAGCGATCCGATCAGAACTTTTCGCGGAATGGCTTCATTCTTTCCATTTTCTTGTGACTATTTTGGTGCTAAATCTAAATAAAATAAAATAAAATAAAATAATAGGAATAGTAGTTGTTGTGTTGTTTCGATATCAACAACCGAAATATTGTCTATCGGGTGAAATTAAAGATAAACATTTTAAATGTATTACACTAGCCTTTTTTTTTTTTTTTTTTCTATTTTACCTACAAGTTTTTACCCAATCGCCAGTTCATTATCAAGTAAGTTCACTTTCCCTATCATATATCGTAATCTTCTTATACGGAATACTAACTAACAATTAAAACATCATACTGATCATTAAAATGATTCAACTCAAAAGAAATCTTGACACAAGAAAACCTTGATTTGCTTCACTTTATAGATAAAGGTAACAACGTGTCTAAATCGAACTACGTCCGCTACTAAAATAAAAGTTTGATATCAACATCTCGACATAAAAAGAGACATTATCCCTCCCATATAACCAACGTCACAAAAAGTTTGAAAAAGAGAAACACTTGGTGCGTAAATTATGACCATGGTTGCAAAGAAACAAGGTGTCTAATTCCAACTACCGCCACTATTAAATAATTACAATGACTAAATGGCACGTATCAAAAGGTACCACAACGACCATTCAACACTCATAAACGACGTCGACAACACACATCACAAATTCACAATGAATTACAATGACTAAAGTGGTAATGAATTAGAATGAATAAGGTGTCGTTTGTTTTTCGAACTTTTATCTCTTCATCCGCAAACCAGTATGCAAGAAGAAGAAGAAGAATACATTTAAGCTTCTTCATACGCGAAGAAAATCGTTCGTTTTTGTCTTTATTAATCTTCTTTTATTTTTATTTTTATTTTTATTTTTATTTTCCTTTTTTTCTTTTCACTAGTATCTTTGTGCTTATTGAGTAATTTTTTTCCTTTTCCTTTTCACTAGTTTTTGTGTTATTGAGTCTGAAAGCAATGAATCGCTTAAAACACGTAGTATTAAAGACAATACATAATGGTTCAAAATATACCAATATCGCTTAAAATACGGAATATTAAAGGCAATACATATGGTTCAAAACATAAAAATTTCAAAGCACATAAATTGTCAAAATACTACAAACATATGTCAAATTAGGACCCGACCCGTTCAATCACTTTGCATTAATTATTGCGCGATTTAATCCCTTAAATTAGTCATATATTGTCGGTCTGGTGCATTCCCTTGTGGTTGAACAACTGGATCTTCTTCGTTAACTCTATCATCAACTTCAACTAATATGTTGTCATTATCAAGTTGCACATTTGATTGCTCATATCTAGAAAAGAGTTCATCATCTTCTTTAATATAGGAAAACGTGCTTTTAAGACACCAAAAGCACGTTCAATCACATTTCTAAGTTTCGCATGCGAGTGGTTGAATTTTTCTTTACTATTCAATGGGCGACTTCGTTGAAAATCTCCTAACCAATGTCTCACATTGCGATATGGTGCCATAAACCCTCGTGTGTGTGCGTAGGCGGCATCACAAAGATAATATTTGTCTGTAAATGTTATACGATCATTAATATTTAAGAAATAGTTCAAATATACATACATATATATGTATATCACGTATATATGTATATATACTATACGTATCTATGTATATATACATACACACTACACCAAAATCAGAGTTTGGGGACAAGCAAATTATTTGGGTCGACTTTGTAGTCCCAAATTGCAAGTAGACCCACACGTTTTCAACAAAAGTAGATCAGCGAAAATGTTTTGTACGACGCAAAAGCGGAGACAATGTCGTGCTTTTTGTAATTATTTGTTTTTTATAATCTAAAATCTTTTAATAAACCAAGTAAAGTAAATAAATACATCCCACCCTTTTTTATCCCACTAAACACATTGGGACGACATTGTCGTCCCAAATCAGAATCTATATTTTTTTAAACTTTATAAATCGCTTTTAATTAAATTATTTAATTTAAAAATTATTTTTATTTAATTTAAATACTTTTATTTAATATAGAATTAAAATTAAATAGTTTATATTTATAATTAAATACTTTAATTTAAAATTAAATACATTTATAGAATTAAAAAAAAAATATTTACCGCCAATAGTTTCCCGCCATTATTTTTCCCGCAAAGTTTTCCTTATATATCTCGACAAAACATAAATAACCCTGTTAGGATTTAGTAAATCCAAGTATTAAAGAGTCGGTCACCTCAGTATATGTAATCGTTAGTAAGCTCGTAGTAGTAGATTAATATAAGTTAAGTAGTATTTAGTTTAAGTAACACCGTGGAGGAATGACGGTCTTTACCCATTGTATGCACGATCCACAACCCGATAGGTGGCGTTTTATGTAAAGACTATAAATACTCTCTACCTCCCAGGTAGAGTTGGAGCTATAATAAGATTTTTCTTTCTCTCACTAAAGTTCCCAAGTCTAACTTTCTCTCTCAAAACCTATTATCGCCTATTTGTGATTATGGTTTAGTGTGTTTGTGAAATCCAATATGTTACAAATGGTATCAAGAGCCATGGTTTGATCATCTCTTACATATTCTTGGATTTCTAGTGGTTTTAGATGGTTTTAGAGTTTGAAAAAGTTTAGTGGTTTTTGCATCATTTGGATCATTTCTAGTGTTAAAGTTTGAATTTTGGGTGTATTTTTGTGTTTAGAATCATTGTATGTGCTTGGGTTTTGATTTGGTAAGCTTGAATCATCGTGGTTGGGTTGGTTTTGGATTGAAAAGTGGTGTTTGTGAGATTTTCTAGCTAGCGACTTGAGCCACGGATTCTTTTTCTAGCTAGCGACTTGCTTTGTAAGTTGTTAGCGAGTTGTAGTTTAAGTTCTTAGCGACTTGAGCTTAGCGACTTGCTTATTGAGACAAGCGACAAACGGTACACTTAGTGGATTCTCCACCACTGAGTAGCGACTGGTGAAAGTTAGCGACTTGTACTTAAGTTTGTTAGCGATTTGGTGTTAGCGATTTGGTGCTTAGCGAGTTGCTATTTAGCGACTTGATAACTTAGCGACTTGGTGCTTAGCGAGTTGTTCTTTAGCGACTTGACCGTGTTTTAGCGACTTGGCATTATAGCGACTTGCTATTTAGCAACTTGGTAGTTAGCGACTTGCTTCAAGGTTTCTTAGCGACTTGGTTGATTTTTTTCTGGTAATAAGGTTTTCTCTTGATTTAGTAAAATCCGTGAAAGAATATATTTCTCGGTTTAATCATTGAGTTATAAATCCGTGTAATCTGTTAACATGTCTACCAACATACCGCAATCATATCCACTGTTGTTGAGGATGTTCAAGCCGGTAGCTCGACACTCGTCCACCCATGCTAGATGAACCGACTACGACTCTTGGGCTCAAAGAATCGATTGTCTTGTCTTGGAAAGGAAAATGGGGTCAACATTCTCAAATCGATTGATGAAGGACCTTATCGATTGAGACTACAAGAGACTTAATTGATACAATTGCAGATGGAACAATGATCTATGGAATAGGCGGACCAAAGACATATGATGAGCTCGATGATAAGGAGAAAAAGAGATTCGATCTTGATATTAGGGCTTTAACATCATACTTCAAGGTCTTCCAAAAGATATCTACAAGTCGATCAATCACAACACGAAGCCAAGGCGGTGTGGGATAATGTCAAGATGCTTCTCTCGGGTTACGAACTTACTATGGAAGATAGAGAATCACAACTCTATGATGAATTTGAGCACTTCAAGATGAAACCGGATGAGGTGTCTATGAGTATTACGTGAGATTCCATAAGCTTGTGAATGATATGAGAAACATCGAATGACTATGCCAAACATTCAGTTGAACTCAAAGTTTGTGAACAACATGAATCCCGAATGGCACAAGTTTGTCACCTCTGTGAAGCTAACCAAAGGATTGAAGAATACAAACTATGAGCAACTCTATGCCTTCCTTCTTGGAATGAGAGACATGCTATGTTTGAAAAAGGATTCTTAGTCGGTTCAAAACCAACCAGGAGAGATAAGCTCATCAAATGATTCAAGCGCCTTCTACTCAAACATTGGAATTACCACCAAAGCATCTCAAGTTATACCCATGGGTAATGGTAATCACAAACTCATTCCCGAGCCTAATGTTCAAACAAGGCGATCTTTGATGCACACGTGGAAATTTCATTAATCAACCGGCTCTCATGATCAATCAAAACATGAACTCTCTCCCACACCAACAACAACCTCGAGCGACATCTAATCCACACAATCGTGCCCTTTATCGAGATGGGAAGGTTATGGTACAACCGGTTCAAGAAAGGCGGTATGAACAAGGAAGAGGTAGAGTTGATAGAGGGTATGTGGCAAATCGAATAGGGGAAGGAATGGAAATCAAGGACAAGTAAAGCCGATCAAGTGTTACAAGCGTGGTGGTGAGGACATATTGCAAGGCGCACATCGCCAAAACGCCTCGTAAGCCGAGTACTTGAGGATAAGATGTTGCTAGTGCAAGCTCGGGACAATGGAGCGATTTGGATGAAGAGGAGTTCTTGTTTCTTCTTGAAGGAATGCCAAGACATATGATCTTGATGTTGATGAGCGACCAATTCGGAGATAGGTCATAATCATCATAATGCCTTTCAAGTAGGCGATTGTGATGCATTTGACGGTGTAGATGAAGAACCTCTTGCTCGAACAATCTTCATGGCTAGCATCTCACCTATGGTTTCTCCAAAGGTCTCTCCTCCACAACAAAGCGGTCCATCCAAAGACAAAATCATTTCGAGGTATTAAAACTATATGATAATGTTGATGAGCGAAAGATGCATAATGAAGTACAATCTCTTGAAACTTATGAATCGAGATATTGATGATGAGGGTAATAGCAATATTGTCCCATATGATCAATATGTGAAGCAAAGTGAAAGTAAGGTTGTACCAAGTAATGCATCCTCTGCGATCAATGATGACTATGTTTTGATGAATTCACTGCATGTGCCTCGATGATTCATTGTCTACGAAGGCGAATGCCTATAAAGAACGTGTTGCTATTTATGAACAACGTGCTAAATTTGAGTTGACCACCCGTGAGCAGGAAATGGATGACCAAATGCGTACAATTATTAGAAAAAGTAATTTTAGAGAAGAAATATTAAAACAAGAGTTAAACTTCTTACAAGAAAAGCTTTCTAAAACTTCTAAGCAAAAACAAGAACTTCAAGAAAATGTGAAAATGCTTAAGCAAGAATTCAATGCTAAGGAATCAAAACTTTTGAATGATTTTTCTAATATGAAAACTTTGAAAAACAAGCTTGAAAATAAATTGTACGTACAAGGAACACCATTGATCGCTCACATGATCACTAAGCATAGAGTCTTAAGCGATAAGCATAGCATTCCCTTGTTGAGGAACCAAATCCAAAGGTCATTAAAAGGCTAGAAGTGCTCATAAGGTAATTTATGATGGCAATGAAATCCTTAAGCCTAGGCAGAAACCTAGTTCTTGTGAGTAATCGAGGAAGATAAGAAATCGATGAAGTCACTAGGAGAAGATGAACAAGAAACTAGATGATCCTAAATGTAAAGAGAAGAAAATATCTATCATACCCCATGATTACAAAAGGAGAATTGGATTTCCTTGAACATGTTTAAGCCTCAAACGTTGTTAACTCCCGAACAAGTGTTCTCGAAAAGGATTTAGATAAGCAAAAGCGAGAGAATCTTGTTGTTACAAACCCTCCCTTAGGAAAATGCCTTCACATGTGTATCCTCCAAATACACCAATGCATCTAGTTCCTAGAACCATAGGCACTAAAAGCAAGACCTTAATCGGTCAATATGTCATATTTCAATTATTTGTTGATTTTGAGAAAACTTGTAAGAAAAGATCACACCCTGGGATAAGCGAAGGGAAAGGGTTTTGAGAAAACTAAAGAATGCTATTTAGCGAGGTCATGCCTTTCTTTAAACAATTAAAAGGTCAATTTGAGAGTCTTAAAAGGGATGGACTTAGATATTAAAGAAATGGAAAAGGAATTTGATGCGATGATTGTTGAGGTTAGTGACTATGGCGAGAACTAAAATATAATGAGATTGAGAGGAAGAACTTGCATACCTTGAATGAGAATCTTATTTACGAATGTATTGCTCAAGATGTGTTTTACTTTGCTATAAATTGTTCCATTAATGCGTCTCAATTTCATGAATTATCTGTTGCTCGAAAGTCTCCCATGATCGTGTTATTGAGCTTGAAAAAACTAACTCTAAAGCGCATAATAAGGTTGAGCAGGATGATCATGATAACACGGTAAAAGCAGTTTTCTAAATTGGAAGTTGAGCATCTTGCTTTGCAATTAAAATATCAACATCGAAAGAAAATGTTAAAACCTCAAATATCGGGACATCCTTGGATGTTCCGAATTTGATGCGCTTTTGAAATTAGCAAGCGTGATGAGCATTCGAGCTCATTGTAACACGATCGAGAAAGTTGAAAGCCCAAATTTCTCAATTAAAGGGTGAAATGAACAATGTGGTGGCTCCCAAATGCCTCCTCCTTTAGATTATCGAATTCTCAAAATTTTCATCTTCAAAACTTGGTCAATGCTTTACAAAAGGAAAATGAGAGTTTTCTAGAAGAAAATGAAAAGGTTAAACGTCATTTCAATGAGTTATTTGAGTCAATAAAAGTCACTCGTAATAAAAATAATGAACAAATAACTTCGTTGTAAAAGGAAATTGAGAATCGAAGAGTCGGGTAAAAGGGAAAATGCCAATGACCAATGGGAGAATGGTGCATCAAAGTTGCATGGTTGTAATAAATATGCTTTGTCGTGAAATATGTTCCTCCTCATCTTAGGAATAACAAACTTTCCATTCAAACATATTTCTCATACCTTAAGGATAGTCTAGAATGTCTCCGTGAGATTGTAGAAGAGGATAAGTTAGAGAAACCACTTGATAATGCAATTGGCCATGCATGCTTATATGCCAAACGATCTCAAGAACTTCTAGAATGCTTAATTACAATATGCCTAAATCCCTAGGTGAGCAAGTCAATTCCTTGATACCTGTTCTATGCCTAATGCCAAGTATACAAGTCATTCAATGCCCAATGTTATGAATGTGAACTTTAGTAGGCCTTGAATAGTTCGGATCCCGGCACCTCGAGTGTTAAGAAAGTGAACCTCGGTGTGCCTTCAAATAGTTCTCATCCCAAACACATCAAAACAAGAAAGGCAAAAGTAGCAAAACCAACTAATGTTCCGTTCCTCTACAGAGTGTCGGTGACATTAAAGCGAAAGGGTCAAAGTCTCAAGGCAATACAAGGAATGATAGGACCTCGCAAGCTAAGAATGTGCATTGGAAGAAAGTAGAAGATCACCGTAGGGAGAATTTGAATAAAACGAATTGTGTTGATTCTAGTGTTAGCTCTAAGCATACTGTAATTAATGCGAATTCTACTACTTTTGGCAAAATATGTAATGATGATTGCATGGTTTCTGTTACTAATCTTGAATGTGGTATGAATGATTTGTCTAAAGCTTTCAAATGCTCAGTTAAAACTGTTAATGTTAAAAATCAAGCTAAGAAGGCTAAAAGGCAAAAGCGAAAGTGTTAGCCTTAATAGTTTTTATTAGAAGTGATGGTCATTCACATTTAGGAACTTTATATCGTGTGTTAGATATCGTGATAGAATAGTCATCGGGCTCGTGGATTGGGCTAAGCTAATTGGTTAAAAGATAAGCTATACTTGCCGTGTATAAGCTTATGTATCCCAAGCCCAATCCATGTCCAAGCCCATATACGGCCCATGGCCAAGCCTTAGGGCATCCTTTGTCTTGTACTATAAATACCCCTCAAGTATGTCATTTAAGGGGTGTGCTTGAAAGTGTGTGTGTGTGTGTTTTCCTTGAAGCAATATACAACTTATTGTTTTCATCTTCTTTCCTTTATCTCTCTAATACATACACGATCTATCATTCAAGTCACCACGTTCTTATTCTTTCTTCTTTACGCATATCATCAGTTTGTGTTTAACGTGATATAAGTGTTGGGTTTGTGATAAGGTTGATATATCTAAGGTCCTAACAGAAAGAAAGTTAGAAAACAGTGGAAACCCACAGGAAGAACATTTAGTAAGATAGGTTATCAATGGATACCTTTTGGCCATAAGGTTAAATCAGGCAATGCGCACTAGAAAATGGATGCCTACTGGTAGAATTATTCCATTAAGAAGTGAACATACTTTGAATAGGTCAAATACGGATACTAGCACTGCATCTATTTCTAATGTTTCCATTGCTTCTATTTCTAATATGGGTGTTTCTATTTACGATGTGGGAGTTCCAATCACATTACTAACCAAATGGAACCCATTCTTGCATGGGGATCCCAATTATCGATTATCCATTCTTATCGTGTTCAAGCTGCGGATCGTTCAAATGATTACGTGGTACTGGACTCAATTTGTTCCAAGCATATATTTGGAGACGGTCGCGGCTCATAAACTTCGTGAGTAAATTCATCAGGACAGTTAGATTCGGGAACGACCATTTTGGAGCTATTATGGGTTATGGAGATTATGTGGTTGGTAAAAGTGTAATTTCCAGGGTATATTATGTGGAAGGTCTTGGTCATAATTTGTTCTCTGTTGGTCAATTCTGTGATTCCGATCTAGAAGTGGCTTTTAGAAAACATACTTGTTTCGTTAGAGAACTTGATGGTGTGGAATTATTAAGAGGTACTCGAGGTTCAAACCTATACACCATCTCTATCGATGACATGATGAAGTCTTCTCCAATCGCTTTTGTCAAAGGCTTCTAAAACAAAATCTTGGTTATGGCATCGTCGTCTCAATCACTTGAACTTGGCACCATAAACAATCTTTCCGAGAAAGGATCTTGTCGAGGCTTACCCAGTTAAAATATGAAAAGATCATCTTTGTTCGACTTTCCAATTGGGAAAAGCACGAAATATGCCCACAAACCAAAACCCACAAACTCAGTAATGGAAGTTCTTCATACCCTTCATATGGATGCATGCGGACCAATGAGAGTGCAAGCGATAAATGGGAAGAAATACATTCTAGTAGTTGTTGATGACTACTCTCGATTTACTTGGGTAAAGTTTTTGAGGACAAAGGATGAAACTCCCGATGTCATCATCAAACTAATCAAACGACTTGAGTTCGACTCAACAATACGATCGAATTGTTCGAGCAGACAATGGCACGAGTTTGTTAACAAAGACTTAATTCGGTTTATGAAAGTGTTGGAATCAAACATCAAAGAAGTGTTCCACGAACTCCTCAACGAGCGGTGTAGTTGAAAGACAAAATCGAACTCTTGTAGAAGCCGCAAGAACAATGCTAATTTATTCAAAGGTTCCAATGTTTCTATGGGTGAAGCCATTGCCCCGCTTGCTACACCCAAAATCGTTCCCTTATACACACCTCTCATGGAAAAACTCCATGTGAACTTGTTCATAAACGAAAGCCTGATCTCTCCTACCTTCGTGTGTTTGGTGCCTTGTGTTATCCAACGAATGACGGTCAAGACTTAGGAAAATTAAGAGCAAAGGCATATATTTGAGTTTTTGTTGGTTATGCACCAAACAAGAAGGGTTACAAAATCTACAACAAGAGAACCCGAAATATCATGGAAACAATTCACGTTACGTTCGATGGTGACCGGTCAAATGGCTCTGGACAATCCATTCGGACCCGCACTTCAAAAGCAGTCCCATTGGTTCATCCTTGTACCAAATTCCTCTCCAAAGAACTCCATATGTACCTCAGTGAAGATGATTTGAAGAAATTGTTTGATCCGATGTTTGATGAACACTATGAGCCAAGTGCTAGAGATCATCAATTCCTACAAAGGTGCTCATATCCACATGAATGAAGTCAATCCTTGGTCTCAATATCACTAAGTCAAGAAGCGCCGCTATTGATCACTCTGTCTCATCAACAAATCATCAATCTTCAAATGTACATCATGGAACATTTCGCATCAATGATGAAGTTAATCCTTCCTACTCCACGAAGATGCTCCATTTGAAAACATATTTGCTCTGAATTATCATCGAACCATCTTCATCGAGGAGACATCAACTCGCTACTTAGGTTCCACAACAACAACCACATGAACACCTCAGAAAATGGACACATGATCATCCACTGGACAACATCATTGGAAACCTCTCTCGTCCAGTATCCACAAGGAAACAACTTGCAACCGATGCCTTATGGTGCTTCTTCAACTCCGTACTCTCTAAGATCGAACCTAAAGATGTTAAAACTGCTATGAATGAAGATAGCTGTTCAATGCCATGCAAGAAGAAATTCATGAGTTTGATCGATTAGATGTATGGGAATTAGTACATGCTCCAGATTGTGCTATGATCATTGCTCTAAAATGGATCTTCAAAGTGAAACTTGATGAGCATGGTGATGTCTTAAAGAACAAGGCTCGATTGGTTGCTAAAGGATACCGTCAAGAGGAGGTATTGACTTTGAAGAATCATTTGCTCACATTGCTCGTATCGAGGCAATCGAATATTCTTGGCTAATCTTTGCAAGTAAGAACATGATAGTCTATCAAATGGATGTAAAGGCGACATTTCTTAATGGAGATCTTAAAGAAGTCTTCTCGTCGACCAACTGAAGGCTTTGTGAATCCGAGCATCCTACTCGCGTTTATCGTTTGAAGAAGGCTCTTTACGGTTTAAGCAAGCTCCAACGGCATGGTATGATACACTATCAAAGTTTCTTCTATCTCTTGGATTGACAAAGGAGCGATTGATCCTACATTGTTCACCGTAAAGTCGACAAACATTTAATTCACGTTCAAATTTATGTTGATGATATCATCTTTGCCTTGATCGACCCCAATGAGTGTGACCGTTTTCAAAAGAAATGGGTTCTAAATTTCAAATGTCAATGATGGGACAAATGTCATTTTCTTGGGATTACAAATTTCAAAAAGTCCCGAGGCATTTTTATAAATCAATCTAAATATGCAAATGAGATTTTAAAGAAATTTGGATTTGATTCTAGTGACCACATTGACACTCCCATGATTGAGCGTACTAAACTAGATGAGGACCACTCGGGATCATGGTAGACCAAACAAAATATCATAGTATGATTGGATCCACGATGTACCTCACGGCTAGTGACCGGACATCTTGTTCTTTGTTTGCATGTGTGCTAGATACCGTGCTAAGCCTACTAAAAAGCACCTTGAAGCGGTTAAGCGGGTCTTTCGGTATCTCCGAGGAACCATCAATATGGGACTTTGATACGAAGGACACCGGTATGTCACTAACAACCTATGCAAATGTTGATCATGCGGGATGTCAAGATACTCGTCGAAAGCACGTGCGGAGGTGCTCGGTTTTGGGTGATAAGCTTGTGTTGGTCTTCAAAGAAGCAAATGAGTACTTCTATTTCCTCTACAGAGGTGAATACATAGCCATGTCATCTTGTTGTGCTCAAATCCTATGGATGAGATCCCAATTATCGACTATGGCTTTGAATTCAACAAAATCCTCAGTCTTGTGATAATAAAAGTGCTATTGCTCTCTCATGCAACAACGTACAACACTCAAGAGCAAAGCACATCGACATTCGACATCATTTCATCGGGGAGCAAGTTGAAAACGGTGTGGTGGAACTATACTGTGAGGATGAATACCGGTTAGCGATATCTTCACCAAAGCTCTTCCTAGAGAACGTTTTGAGTTTATCCTTCCACGACTTGGTCTTAAAAGCCTTCAACGAAACACTCAAACATCTTCAAGAGGAAGAAGAGGAGTAAAGGTCTTTCTTCATCTATCTCTTGTAAATATTTATTCGAAAAACAAAATACAAAATTATAAAACCTTCAAAATCAAATAGAAAAATATAAAACTTTCAAAATCCATAAAATTTGAAAAATTGAAAAATCTTCAAAAATATTGTCATTTTGGTCATGTTTTCTCGATTCGATAAATATCTACGGTCTTGATGCATCATTCAAAGAATGACACGGACTTTAGATGTTGTTGAATTTTCTAAAAAAAAAAAAAAAAAATTGAGAGAAAGAGAACAATGGTTTATTGTCATTTGAGCAATAACCGCTTTTCAAAGAAAGAACAGTCATGCTTTATCTTGGTTTTCAAATCTAATGCTCGATTCTTTAAATAAATCCTTACTATCTAATGAAAACTAATTGCTTTGAAAAATAACGGACTCTATTTTTGGAAATCATTTGGACTTAAAGTGTGTCAAAATATCTATCTCTCAATCAACAACTTAGGTCATTGATTGAGGGGAGAATGATTTTTAATTAAATCAAAAGTGTATTTTTCAAACAATGGTACGGCACCTTGGTTATTATTATGTTTTCAAAGATACTCAAGCATGTTTAATCTTTGAGTCTAAAGTCTCAAAATCCGATCCTTATCGGTTAAAACATTTTCATAATCAAGTCACAATTCTCCTTAAAGCTTTCAAAATCAATTTAAATCTCTGAGATCACAAATCTCAAATGATTTGATAATTGTGATCGGGAGAATTTGTGATTTAAATTGGATTTAAAGCGATAAGTCGGTAAATGGTTTTATAAGGATGTACAAGTTTTCCTCCCGCATGTGACAAACGATTTCAAATTTTCCATGCACATGTTAAGGGGAGCATCTATTTCAAATCTCAAACCATTGAAGCGTGATTGAATTATCTCTAGTGCGGGTTCCCTACAATATGTGCAAAACTCTTTCAAACTTCGAGGCACATATTGATGGGGAGCATACTGTTGAAAACCTCATCCTTCCTCAAAATGTTTTATCTAATCAAATTGATTGGGAAGTGATGATGATCATTTTAGAAAATGGTAATCAAAGAAGTTAATTCTTTCTCTTGCCTCCGTGTGCAAAACGATTTCACTTGATGCACATGTTGAGGGGGAGCTCTTGTTCTAAAAATATCAAAAACAATTCAGGTACAAAATGCTTTGATAATATATCATAAGTATCTGAATTTATTTTCAAATGGTTTTCAATTGGTTCCAAAGGCAGATGAACAATACCAAATAGACCGACCAACTTTACTTTATGTATGGTGATATAAGGATGATAAGGTTAGGTATTTGTTCCCATGATCCGCTGTGAGCAGGAGGGATCTACCGAGGACAATCCACTAGATAGTGTAGAAGTCCTTAGGTATATTGGAAAAAGGAGAAAAATGAGATGTGGGAAGAGCGGACTAAGACCGAACTAGTCTTGGAATAAACCCAACAAGGTTCTAGTTATTAAGTCTCGGTAAGCTTGAAGGGTTGAAGAATGAAAAGAATTGAATGTGGAAAAGGGTGAAAAGAAATAGCCTCCATTTATTCAACCTTAGGGCGTAAACGGGTTCAATTCATATACTCTTGGTGGTTACCAAGGTAACATCGGTATTGAAGACAAGATGTCATGGACCCGGTGACACCTTGCACTACATCTTCCCAAACCACTCAAGTTCCTCTTAAAGGGCTTGTTTCATTCTCACGGGAACCTACATAATCTATCGACTTTCTCTTGAGATTGTTGATATTGAAGAAGAGACCATCTCCTAGTCTCCGCACAGGAACCAAATGTGCACAATTGAGTCTAGAGCCACGAGATCATCATTAAATCTCATTAGGACACTTTCAATGAAGACTCTCGTTTCACACAATGTGGAAGAGAGATTATATCTTGAGTCCCACGCATTATCCTCGTGGTATTGCGGAACATCCGAGTGATATGTAAACATATTCACAATGAAGATGGAAAGCCTTACGAGCCAACATCTAACAAGCTCTGGTAGGTGGCATGTGAGATCTATTCAATAGATCAACCATGTGACAACCGAGCAGAAACAATGAGGCGATTCAATCTTTTGAATCAATCTGGTTCGAGTTATGGATTGCGGATACATTTGAAAACCGGTCATTGTACTTAAAAACTCTTTTCTTTAGCACATCGGTGTGTACTTATATTTCAAAAATAAAAGGTGTTTATGATTGATAATCGATTTTCATCAAAACCTTCGTTGTATTGCAAAACAATTTCTATTGAGCGACACGATTGTTTTCAAATATCTTCTTATCAATCGGTGAATCTCAATTCATTGGTTCACTCACTCCGTGTTGTCTTCTTTGAGGCGTTCGGTTTGAGAACGGCTAGAAACACCGCGAAACCATCAAGGAAATTCTTGAATTATACGATCACAAGCGATGCTTGTCGATCAACGAGGAACCGTGGGCGTGCACCTCAATTCAACAAAAGTGATCAAAGACACTCTTGTGTGCTTTATTGCTAAGCTGCTTTATGCGGGAACACCCTACGTTTGCGGTGATCGAATGGGCGGTCAATCCATAGCCGCATGCTCACACAACACATTCATTTCAAAGAAAATCATGATTAGTGCATCAATGACTCGATATTATCACTCCATGCTTCGCTACGCCGCCAATATCATGAATCAATAAAAGCTTCCGCTACTCGATGAGAATACATCATGATCCGAATGTGAGCATGTCGGTCCGTATGTCACAACATCACATAATACCAACACCACAATGGATGAGTCGATAATTGATGTTTCTTGATGATCTCAAACCGGCTCGAACTCATTATCACGTGGATCGGAAAAGACCTCCACTTGGATTAACCAAACATGCAATGAGAAGAATCAATGACTACGAGCTTGAGCAAAGTACAAATCAAGAATACAAGAACAATTTTAATGTGATATCTGTTTGTATTCAATGTAAATTTAGTATATGTTTGAGGTGACCTCCCTAGGGGAGATTGTTAGGATTTAGTAAATCCAAGTATTAAAGAGTCGGTCACCTCAAGTATATGTAATCGTTAGTAAGCTCGTAGTCGTAGATTAATATAAGTTAAGTAGTATTTAGTTTAAGTAACACCGTGGAGACTAACGGTCTTTACCCCCTGTATGCACGATCCCACCCGATATGTGGCGTTTTATGTAAAGACTATAAATACTCTCTACCTCCCAAGGTAGAGAGTTGGAGCTATAATAAGATTTTTCTTTCTCACTAAAGTTCCCAAGTCTCTAACTTTCTCTCTAAAACCTCTTATACGCCTATTTGTGATTATGGTTTAGTGTGTTTGTGAAATCCAATATGTTACAAACCCAATCGCTAATTCCCACAAAACACACGTAACAATATAATGGCTGATTACACGCCGGAAAAAGAGTGGTCACTGGTTTTATCATCGATATATCTCTTTACTCGAGTTCTTGATACGTATGGGTCAGAAATTTATGATGAATATGGTTCTTATAAGAACATAGACCCGTTGATGAGAGACCGCATTTTGGAATGGTTAAGGAAAGTAGAGTCATTCTACAGGTGTATTTGAACCGTGAAGCTAATGGTGTTGGAGGAGAAAACACGCCGGAAGTCAAGTAATGTTTGAGCGATTCGTCAAGCAAAGGAAGGAAAAATGAAGTCGAAAAAAGCCGTTCGATTACACATTTGATGATGCGGAAATAGGGTAACAAATCTTGAAGCATTGTTCGAGCAGTTCGTCAAGCAAAGGAAGGAAAAGATGGTGCGAGGTTCTAGCAGGCGGAAGTAGTGAGGAAAAAAAATTGAATGGGCGATGTTTGTTTTGTTTCGTTTTGTTGTTTCGTTTACTTGCCGAGTTGTGACTTTTTTTATTATTTTATTTTTATTTTAATATAATTTTCTTGATAAACCGAATTTTTTACATGTATTTTCACAACTCAATAACTTATATTTGTAGGTTCAATGATCATCGGTGAGGCTGCAAATCGGCCTTAAGGAAGGCTTTTAGGAGAATAACGGATGACCTTTGCCTATAAGCTTTGATTCAGATGATCAAGGCACCTTCTCACCGGTTGGCACTTATGCATTGTGATTAAATAGTCTTATTGGGGAACAAGTGAGGCCACTTCCCTTGATTGCGATTGGGAAGAAATTCACGATTCTTATAAGGCGCATATAATGCCTAAGACCTGCATGTTATATTTATTGTTTATTTTATTTCTATTCTTATTGTTATTGACCGTTTAGATATGCTTGTTATATTTAAATTGTGTGTTTGTTTAAATGCGTATACTTTTTTGCAGACCTATTTCAACCTGGCGCCTTGGTTGAATAATGAGAACATATTCCAGGTTGGAGATAATCTTTATACGGTGGGGGAAAGGGTAGGACTTGGGCTATGGTTACAGCAGAGGATGCTATACCGAAAATACAAACACAGGCTCAAGTCTAGATACTTTGATATCCACACGCATGCATGCGGTGGCAAGGCACATCCGCCACCCCAAAGCTCGGGTGAACAGAACCCAAGAGGAATGGGAGATGTTGGTTGGTGGTGGTTAGACCCAAAACGGATGGCAAGATCGGTCGAAATGTGAAAATCAATCTAAAACAAGATTTTAACTCACCAAGGTCGACGATCGTTCGTTCAAGGACGAAACCATCATGTAAGACTCGTTATAATTTTGTGATTTTTAAAGGTTTTATATTGTTTATATTTACCTCGTTATCAATTTATTTTATATTGTATGTATAGAGGTCAACAATAACAATCAAAATGAAGACTGATTGAAACTTGGAGGAAGGGCCATTAAAAAAAGATGGCACATTTAAGACCGAGAGAGAGCGAGACGACTTACGTAAGTAATTTATCTCTTAACATGCGTCATTATATTAAGTTACTTCTCATTTATTATTTTTCCTAACTTTTTTTTTTTTTTTTTTTTTTTTTTTTTTTGGAAATTACAGAATGAGATAAGGGCCATTCAAGAGCAAGTCGAGCGGTGTCATCTCGTACATGAGCGACTTGGAAATATTGCGATATAGTTCCAGTGACAACCACCAAAACATGGCGGCGGGGCAAAGGGAGGTTACACGGTGATGGCTCGACCTCTCGCAGGTTCACACGTGGGCATGTTGCTCAAGATTACGTTACTAGGGAGCATATGATGAGGCTATGGGGAAACCAAGGTCGCACAAGAACGGGCTCGTCGGTGAGGCGAAGCTCACGCTGCTACGGAACAGTGCCGCGCCCAAGCCATGATGGGACATTCGAGATCTTACCTTCATAGATTTTCACCCACTACAACTCACAAGGTAACCCATTTTCGTTCCTTTCCCCTTTTCCCCTCCAGGCCCTTATGGTTTCCAACGTCCCATTTATCGCCCTTATGGTTTCCAAGCTCCCATTTTCGACCCCAATAATGCATTTTCGGTTGTTATCGCCCACCTTTCCCAACTCTATCACGTGCGGGTTCTAGTTCGAACTATGCAATGCCGCCACCGGACCTTAACCAAGACAACTCACAAAATAATCCTCATTTGGGCCAAAATGATCATGTTGATAATAATGATTTGGATAATAATGATGATAATAGTGAGGATAATAATGAGGCGGGCGACGAGTCGGGTGATGAGTCGGGCGGCGAGTTCTTTGAGGAGTAGGCGGGAAATTAGTTTGTGAATTTTAGACTTAATAATATTATGGAATAGTATTGTATTTGTCGAATGTTATCGTGGATTTATGTTAACTTTATAACTTTGAGACATGTTAGCTTTATAAGCTTGTGACTTGTTAGTTTGAGACATGTTATTTAGGTAATTTGCGCCTTGTATAGTTTAAGAGTAGTTTACTTTGTATCGTATTTGTTGAATGGTATCGTGGAATTGTGGAATATTATTCGATCCGTTTAGTAATTTGGTATTGTATCATATTGTCGAATTGGTATTGTGGATTGTGATTGATTACAGGTTGTATTTGTTTTGGTAGATTTTTAGGAAAAAATGGAAAAACTGCATTCTTGCATTTTTTGCCCACCAGAAAATTAGGGACGACATTGTCGTCCCTAATATCATCATCGTGTCGTGCCATTACGCACCACAAGGCCACGTGTATCATCCCATTTTGTATCCGATGCCACGTGTAATTCTGGTTTATACGACAACATCGTGCCTTTCTGTATTTAAAATAATGTTTTATCGTTATTTTGAAAAGATTAAAAAAAAATGGTACGACATTGTCGTACCATTTTTCAAAAGTCTGTCGTGCCAAAGATTGTTTTCAGGTTGAATTCTTTTTGGGTCCCACAACTCTGTTGTGCCAAAACATCAAAGAAGGTGTCGTGCCAAATTTTTTTGGGTCAACAGAATTGGTACTACCAAAAAGGCACGACATGTCGTGCTTTTTTTCTTTGGGTCGACAGTCTTTGCATTTTTGGCACGAGAATGTAGTGCCAAATTGATAAGGTTTTAAAATATACCTTTTTGAGGGGTCATTTAAGCCCTTATTTGATCACTTTTGTATCCGTTATTACTTAATATCGTTCCTTTTCACTTTTAGGTATCTTGAAGGCAAAATCTTTGGAATGACACTTATTCGGACGAAAAGCGCGAATATCTGAAGAAAATGGCCAAAGTCAAGAATCGAGACACTCAGTTGCTTTGGGCCGAGGGGACGACGTCGGTGTTATCTGCTGACGCCGTCGCATCACTTTGTGACGACTCAATAGCCAAATTGCTTATTTACAAGTGACGGTGTCGGGGTTTTTAAAGAGTAGGTCGTCGCAACTCGCACGGCCTAGATTTGATCGATTGACGTAATAGGCGAAGGGATGGCGTCACAAGGATAAGGTGACGCCGTCGCAAGACTAACGTGGCCAAGACGAAACCCTAATGACGGCGTCACAAATCAAAGGGTGACGCCGCATATGTAATCTTATATATAGAATCCGAATTTTTTAGTTTTCGGTGTGTAGTCTTTTGGAGTAAAACCTAAATGTAACCAAGGTCGTCTTATGCAGTATTTTAGGGTTCCAAACCCTATCTTACATCAAGATAAGTGTTTTACTTCATTAATTTAATTATGTCTTCAATTACTTGTGTGTATGCTTGCATGTTCCCCATGTCCGGCTAATTTACTTGTGTGTTTGCTTAGGGAATATGAAACTTAATTATTGAATATTGATTGGTTGTCTCTTATCTTAATTGTTAATGATCTAGTAATGCGATAGGTCATCCGTTGTGTAGTTAATGCTTGATTAATCTTTGTGAACCTTAGTTTATAATACATAGAGTTGTTGTAGGCTAAACCATCCGAAGAGTGCCTTAGTGTAACACCCCAACCCGATAAGGGTAGAAGTATTACAAAATGGTGTCATATCAAAGCATACATAATGAACATAACAAAGCAGCGGAAGTCTTAAATAAATAACCAAAGGAAGAATTCAGCCAACACGGCTCAAACGTTACATAAGTTCATCGAAAAATAAAAGGAATAAACCAAGACATAAATAAGCATAATCCGAGTCTAAATAATGTCAACATAATCAAGCATGAACTAAGATGACTAAAGCCATAAACCCGCATATCCGCTCATCACTCAAACCCATAGCTAAGATCGACATCTAGCTTAATTACCGCCGCATGGAAAGAAAAGCGGTGAGCTTAAAAAGCCGGTGAGCAGGATATATATAACAAGCGAATAATCGAAGAGTAAATACTTGAAGGTAACATAATCATAAGGTACAATGGAAATATCATAAGGCATAACCAAGGATAACGAATAGAAAGAGAAATGAAAGGTCAGTCATCTACCACGAGCCCATATCATATCATACACATATCATATCATATCATAACAGTTGTATCCGGAGGGGTGACCTCGGGATACCATATAGTAGGAGGGGAGACCTCAAGTAACAGTGGAGTGATCAACTCCCGGAAATGTGAACACGCGGATTGCACCCGACATCATTCACCATATATATCATATCATATCAAACAGATCAAATCCCTCGAAACATATCATATCTAGGATGCATCCATACGCCCCCCGGAACATATCATAGTGGCCAAATCATATACATATAGTGAGCTCATAATCATATCATAATGGGGACGGTGTGTATCATCACTCGTACACACTGGAGTCATGCCATTGGTGCATCAATGACACGGTCATGTTACCTTCATGACTAGGAACACATATTTGGCTCCGGTATCGATGAAGGGTCAAAACATATACATATCATAAGGGTTCATATCAAAGTTCATATCAAAGTCTCATATCAAGTTTCATATCAAAGGTTCATATAAGTTTCATATCAAGGAGCATAGCAAAGTCATAGGAAGCCCTAATCATGAGGCTTAGAGTAAAGCATAACAGTTCAAGCTAATATCGAAAGATGTATAAGAATCACGAGAAACCTTAAGAGGTAAGGTCGAATATCATGCCTTATTCGAGCAAATCACAATGAAAGTAAAATCAAGAAAGGAGATCAATCCGCGCTTGGAACCTATATGAATTAAATAACGTTCTATAAGAATTAGATCACTCGTTTAAGACGGCTTTCCACTTTTAGCAGGTTTCCACTTTTAGCAATCTTTCCATTTTAAGTACTTTCTATTTTAGGTAACTTTCTATTTTAGGCAGGTTTCTATTTTTAGTAAGTTTAGTTACTTATCTAAAGTTAAATAATGAAAATGAGTGTTATTATGATTTAAGGATCATTTATGACAAGTTACAAAAGTTTAGGGTTTAAAATGCCAATAATGCAAAGTATAGGGTTAAAAGTATAAATATAGCAAGTTCACTCATTTTACTCATTAGATCCATTTAGTTACTATATTAACAAGTTAATCCATCAAGTTTCATAATTTATAAAACAACCCCTTAACTTTATTAAATCATGTGATACAAAGCCCTAGTTTTTGATTATGATTAACGTATAGGTTTTAACACATGTAGACTTGATTATCATATGATTTCACAACTCCTAGATGATACCCATATTAGATCGTGACATCCTTCCCCAAAATCATATTGTATGTCCCTCATATAATACCAAACAAGCTCGTAAATCATTCGTTATCGATTCAATTTTCACATACGTAATCACATAGTTTCATAAGTTCATTTAACCCTTTAATGTATCCCATATATGTCGACTCAAAGAGAGACCAAAATCAGTTTCGTATTAAGATTAACATGCCATATATCATTCGAATCATATAGGTTTAGAATCAAGATTTTATGTAATCCATTTTATCATTTCATGTGACAAACATATTCATCATTTCACGTGTTCCATTTTCGTATAACAAGTTCTAAAATGATCTCCATAGCCACGAATTGATCAAGAAAACAAAGAGGAAAAGACGTGAGATGATGATACGTTACCCTAGTAGCGTGTACGTGACAAGGAACAAGAATCAAACCACCACGATCAAAACCAAGCCTTCCTTGGCTATATCAAACCCACGGCCAAAAAACAAGACCCACGACCTAGCTTCCTTTTGCACCAAACACGATCACCACGTCCACCAATCAATCACACACGATCACGAGCCTCCTAGGAACCTTTGTTTGTTGGATTTTCGGATGAGAATGGAGAAAAAAATGAGGATGCCGCCACCCTTGGTGAATGAGAGAGACTTAGGGTTTTCTTTGTGTTTTTGAATGAAATGGAAATGTGTAAATAAGGTTTAATGAAATTGATTTGGATAATAATGGGGGAGACCATTATGGCCGGCCATCAAGGGGGAGGACCAAATCATTTGACTTTCCAATCTTATCACTTCATTATGTATGTAGTCTCCTTTGTAGTCCAAGTGAATTGTGTACATACTGACATGTTTATTTGTTACTTAGAGTTTAATTATTTATGTTCTTTTAATTCATAACATAAGTTAATTATTTTCATAATGTGTGTATATTATTGATATAACTTGTTAAACGATGTTGACGTGTTTTCCGAGTTTGTATAATTTTAAGTTTGAGGGCAAAATTGTCATTTCACACGTTTGAGATTTTAGGGTTTTACACTTAGAGTTAAAGTTTATAAATCCTAGAGATTTTGTAGGCGAGACCCTTTGGTAGTTTCAAAGAGTTAGGGACAAACGCATACCCTACGACCTTAGACACACAACGCGATTAAGAATAAGGACGTGACAATTCAACCATCAATAGGAGATAATTAAGGAGTAATAAAACCTAAGTAAACACATCTTTAAATCATCATACGAGCACACAATAATTAGACATAGACTACATACACTACTAGATTAGACAATTAGATAAGTAGAGTAATCGGTGAAATACCAACCCCAAATCCAAACCCGAGATTCGTACCTTTCCATTTCCTAAAAACATAAAAGATAATAAAAATAATCTTCCTCAACCTCAACCTTAGCGTAGTAACTTCTCACTAGCATTCCTATTCCCAGAGAACGATATCAATTCCGTGGCTTACCCTAATACTACACTACAACGATTAGGTTCACTGCTGGGGTGTTGAAAAACTTGCTCGACGAAAGGAAGTTCCTTTGACCCCGAATGACGTGTGGCGTTATCACAAATGTTACATTTTTGTAGTGACATATGTATATATGTATAGATACATATGTGTGTATATGTATGTATGTATGTATATATATATATATATATATATATATATATATATATATATATATATATATATATATATATATATATATATATATATATATATATATACGAGAGAGGCATTGGCATTAATGCCACCTCAATGCCACATAATCATTTTCATGCCACCTAAGCATTATATGTCCACCTAAGCAATTAATTGTTAATTTTCGTTCTTTTTTTTGTTTTGTTAATTTTCGGATTTTTTAAGCATTTTTGAAAATTGTTTATAAAAAAAGTCCCTTGCAAGGTTTGAACCTTGGTTTTTTTGATAAATAACTTGTGTGTTTACCACTTAGGCAACAAGTTATTTTGATAATTATGTTCCATACTATAATATATAAATGGCTTTAATTTTATTAGAATCATATAGTAAATAAAATTATTTGAAATTTGTATTGTTTTAGGAATGTATTTATCTACAAAACATAATTATAAAAATCCCTACAACAAATTATATGGCTCATTATATTTTTTCCTCATAAACCCTAAGGTAGAGAGAATTTCAAAGAAATGAAATGAAGCAGAGAATAGAATCTCAGAAAATATAAATCAGTAGAGAATTTTGTTCAATTCTAATGTTTGGTAACAACAGAGACTTGACCCGAGAAATGAAAAAATTTTTTTATTTAAATAACATTTTGTCATATAAGGCTCACATATATTTGTTTGTTGATTTTTTTAAAAAAATATATTTTTTATTTTTCTAAATAACAATTCTTAAAAAATATTTAAAAAAAATATATCTTTTTTTTTAAATTTATTTTTTAAAAATTTATGTACTTTCTTTAAAAAAATTATCTAAAAAAAATATTTTTTTTTAAATGTATTTATTTAAAAAAAACTTGTTTTAAAAAAAAAATGTTTTTTAAAAATGTATTTATTTAAAAAAAAAAACTTCTTTTTTTTAAAAAATATTTTTAAAAAATAATTTTTTAAAATGAATTTATTTAAAAACCTTATTTTTTTTAAAATATATTTTTTTAAATTATTTTTAAAATGTATTTATTTTTAAAAAGCGATTTTAAGCATCTAATGTTGCACGTCCTAATTTGTTTACATATATATATTTTTTAAAACAAAATCCATTATTTAACAAAACTATAGTTGTAAAAAAAAAAAAAAAAAATTCAAAGCGATAATAATCCATTTCTCCAATTTCTCCACAAAATAAGAGAAATGAAAATTGGCCAAATTACACTACCCAATTCTCTCAATTTCTCTTCATTTCTCTACCAAATTCTCCGCTTTTTCAATTCTCTGTACCAAACAAGGGAAATAAGTCCAATTTCCATTTATCTGATTTCTTTTCTCTCTACCAAACACACCCCAATATCCTTTTTCCCTCACAATCTCAACTAATGATCCTTTTTGTGTTTTTTTCATCACAGGTTTGTAAGAAAACGTGTATTATGTTAGTTGTGTGCATATGTCATCTTCAAAATATTTGAATCCTGGTATGTATAAATACACGTTCCATAAATTAACATGTGTTTTACACTGACTTTTGTATACATAAGTGTATTACAAAAGTTTCGAGGTTGCAGGCAAGAACGTCAACTGTGATGCTCCTTAGCAGTGCTCCAATACCACTGACAGGGCCGGGTATGAATATTCGGCGAGGTAACAAGCACACCCTACATGTGATAGAGGTTTTGTTCTCACTTTCATTTTGTGGTTACCCATGCCTGGTGTTTTGTATCGCATCTTAAAAATGATTATTTGCATACTTATTTGTAGAATACCATTAAGTCAGTTGCGACATTTGGTGCTGATGGTGCCTTCACTCTTTGCAACAATGCTCTAAAAACATAACATCCGTAACATGACTGTTATATATCTTTGGATTTGCGTTTTGGAACTGATTACTGATTGTTGTAACTTCAAATTGCAATAATCAGTTTTAAATGTTTGCATATATACATATGCTTCTGGTTTTAATCTGTATTGATTGAGCTGCAACAAAGCTGATTATCTGAAAGTAAAATAAACGTTACCTGTTTACAACCTAAATTAAAATACTTTTACTCTCTCATTCACCAAGCGTTTTCTATTTTTAGGCAAGTTAACCAAATATGTGCTTGAATGGTGCCTAATTCGAGGGGTGGTATGTTAGGATTGTCTTTTGAATTATATGCGTACAGATGTGTAGGTTTAAGGATACCATCATGTATAAACTGCACACAAAATTTAGAAAGTCAACTGTATGTGTTAAAGCTGTGCGATATTTTCTTAATTTACTTGTGCCAAAATAAAAATTAAAAATTATTAGTGTAATGATTTACTAAAGAACCAGATATCTAAATGAACTCTATGATGATGTGTTCATGCATCATCCCTTGACTTTATCCGTAATCATAGTTACATACGCACATGTATAACTTTTTCAAGAGCTCTACTTACTTGACTAAATTTCCACTTGGACAGCTATCGATATGATGAATAGCATTGCAGGGACCGCACCAAGTAATGTATCTAAAGTTGAAGTTGATGAGGACTTGGTTTCCATGGCAATAGATCATCTTCAAGAAAGTGTTGTTGTAACCCAAGATGGTTCAACTATAAATATGATGGATAGCATTGCAGTCGATGAGGACCTGGTTGCTATAATAAAAGATTATCTTCAAGAAAGTGCTTTTGTAACCCAAGATGGAACAACTGGAACGAGGAAAATGAAACGTTGGAGTGCTAACGAGAGCTTTATGCATTTAAATTGTTTGGAGGCTTGAGTTGGAATGCCTTGCAACTCATACCATAAAAGGCATCGGATTGAGGTATTATGTCGTAGCTTTACATATATGTGTTTTTGTTGCATGTGTGGTAGGTTTTAAGAGTGATCATTCAATATCAAAAAGTCGGTTAAAAGATTGAGCTTGGAACACGTTAGACGGTTGAAGTCGTCCCAAAATTTATTGATAATGCATGCAACCTTCTAGCTTATATTCTTCTTTCATCATAATTAATGCATTCATTGTTTAACATAATTGGACAAAAACATTTTAACACCCATTTCAACCGTCTTGAATATGAGCTGCTTGAGTAGGAACCCATTTATAACTCGCTACCCAACCCACGTCTTCTTGCTTTGTAGTTATTTCCCGTAGTTATATATGGAAGCCATACGAAAACCGTGACAAGCATCTTCTCAACGACCCGTCCCCTTTTATCTATAAACATATTGTTGTATAGTTAATCATTGTCAATGTCTGCTACAGAAAGGACTTGTTGTATCTAAGTAGCGAATCATTCGCAACTGTTATGAATAATGCATTTGGGGAGCCTTTATCTCCACCTTTTGATCCTTATGCTAATGACATCAATTATCTTATTTCGTGCTATGTGATCCCTTACGTTGGCCTTACCGGTTACGTTGGAGCAAATCCTAAACTCCATAGCTCGGTTTCAAGAAAGGTAAATTTATTTGATTGTTACAAGAAATAACTAAAATGAATACATCTTTGCGATATATGAATAATTTAGCTAACACAAAACATATGTTTTGCACATTAAACTCCCTCTAAGGTACCTTTTCTTTGTTAAAATCACAGTTTACTAATTCATTTCTGATGTATCACGATGATCAGGTTGTAGTGGGCTTATTGGGAGTAGAATCAGGTCAAGACACGGTCATTAGAAGCCTTCTTTATGAACGGGCAAAAGAAAAGGTGGTTCCTTACGATATAACTATAGGTGAGTTCACTAACAAAATATCACAGCTGGTGTCTCCATTTAGTGTTGCTGTTATTGTGTTAACATAGAACTTTGTAACCGAGATAACTGTAAGTGTGTTAACATAGAACTTTGTAACCGAGATGATCTGACTTTCATTTCTTACAGCTGGTGTCTCCATTTAGTGTTGCTGTTATATAACATTACGTTTTTAATCGAGTTTACACAACGACACCGACACCCATGGGTGTTCTCAAGCCAGGTAAGTTGCTAGGTTGCTGAAAATAGGCCTAAAGAGCTTGGTTCCGCTCACGTGCCCGTGCAGCACTCCCTGGGTAAGGATGAATCATAGAAGAACTGACAGCGCTAGGAGCTCTAGCAGCAGAGCTTTGACCAACAACAAATGGATGAACATATGAGCCACCTGATCTTGGCATATCAGGATTAGTCCTTGCTGGTCTTCGGGGCATAATAGATGGCATGGAGGGTTGATCAGCGCCACTACACCTACCCGGTTGTTTGATGTAGGTAAAAGGGTGTGATAGCGTACATCCACATTAGGCGGACCATAAGAATTTGGCATCTCACTCGATCTTGATTGGTGTTCCATTGATTATTATTGTAGGTCGGACCATCGCCAACACTTGCACTTGGAAGTTGAGGATGATGATGAAGGGTGAACGGTTAAACATAAGCAATATATGGACATAGATGAGTAGCAGCAGATGATATATGTTCAGTAAAGACTGCATGCTGTCCAACAAGATCATGATAGATATTTATTTGACTTTGCTGCATACAGTGAGCTGAGAAACAGGGCTGATAATAATGATGCTAGACTCACATGTATTCTTTCTTTATATTTCTGTTATCTACAAACGCAACATAAGTGTTAACCAACACTTTTATTAACAGACTATATTGGAACCATCCAGCGGATAGACACAGTTTGCAGATCAGGAAGTACCACATCAAGCGTTTCCAAAAGAAGAGTCATCGATGTGTAGAACTTAGAGTAAGTATAACCTTTTAGTTCACAATTCTTATAACGAGTCGGGACTGGAATTAAGAGTAAAAAAATTCATTATCAGTTAACTTTTGTACTAATTGCCTGCATATCATAATTTTAAATGACGGAATCGTTGATAGTTTGATTTGAATGATGGGATTTTGAAATCATTGATGGTTAATGTATCAAAAGCATTGTGTTTATATAAGCCTATGGTATGCATACTGAATGATTGCCTGCTCAAACAGAGAAATTACTTCATTAACTATCACTTTGACTAGCCAAAATAGTTCTTATATTATACTAAAATTGCTTACATGTATACAGAAATGCAAAATCATGTTCAGGGAGTACAGCTCCATCAATCCCAAAGAAAATCCATTTCACAACTTCTGTTTAAAACAGAATTTGTTTCGTAACATAAAAAAATAAAATAAAAATTCTCATAATATAAATCCCAATGGCCAATTCAAATGCATTATCAAACATCCCCTTTTGTTATTTTTTTAATTTTAATTTTTTGCTATTGTTGGTTGATTGTCATGGTTTGTGCTGCTGTGCAAAGACAGAATGGATCGGTTAACTATTTGGAGGTCGAAAAGGTGTTCTTGCGCAAGGCCAGGTACGGGGGCTTAGCTTGCTCTTATTACATTCAACTAAAATTTTCCGGATTTTGGTGATGGGGCAATCAATGTGTGCCTCACAATGGGTCACGTACATGCGCTTTGTTTATACCTCTTTAGCTACCGCAATACTCGACAACATTTCACTTACATTTCTCACTTTTTCACAAGGGAGAATGTGTCTGATCGACAAAATTTGACACAATGCAAGCAGTGATACTCAACAACATTTCACTTACATGGTGTTCTTAATTGAAGTCGTTGTCAATGGTAATTTGCAAAATGAAGAGGTTTAGTAGGAACAATTTAAATGACAATTTGGTGTACATTTTCGATTAGGCCATAGTGTCAAGATGATGTTATGAATCTTGGACCTAAGCCCAGTGCATCCAATGAAATTCTAAGTTTTTAATAGTGGTTGCTTATGTTTCATGCGATTTTGTTAATCCGTTTCCCTACATCCGAGTCGATATGAATCTCCAATGGTGGATAAGGCGGTCTCTATGGAACACATAAATAACGGGCATGAAAATTGAGTATTGATTTGCAAGCGGATGGTATTGTGAAAGCATATCGGTTAATGAGGAGCACAGCGGATGGAGTTGAAGAAGGTTACCAATCGGATGACGTGGCGGTGAGGCGAAAACTACATGGATGCTCTTGCTACCATGGAATCGGAAGTTGAAACAGATGTTGAACTTAGAGCTAACTCGATCCAAGCATAAAAGCGTGAAAACCTTTCGATACACATATTGAGCGACTTCAATCACGCTTTTAGATTCCCTATCTGCATCAGAGGATGAGAGTAGCTCAATGAAGAATAAAATAACAAGTTTTTCGTATTTTGATATAAGCAGTTCAGTTGGCAACATGTCACCCAGTGGTGTCAATTCTCCTCATGCCTCTTTGACAACTTTTACCGGATCGTTTGTTTTTACCAAAACCCGTATTCTCACACGGTCAACTATATGTAGCTATGTCAAGAGTCAAGAACAAGCGAGGATTGAAGGTTCTATGTTTAGATAAAGACACCAACTATTGCAACTCAACTACAAATGTCGTTTATAAAAAAGTCTTATGTTGGATTTGAATAGCCATTATTGTTTTGTACATACACCATATTCATTGTTTCTGTATAAAAAAAACAAGTTAATTAAACTTATTATTTTTTTTAATTATGCTTTGCGTTTATGAATATTTATTTTCCTCCTTATAGTTGTAAATTGTTTAATTTAGCTTTTAATTACTTTTTAGTATATATTTGTTCTACTAAAACTTAAAAATAAAAACCACAAGTCATACCGTCCATCGGACAGGTTTTGAACACTAGTGTATATATATATATATATATATATATATATATATATATATATATATATATATATATATATATATATATATATATATATATATATATATATGTGTGTGTGTGTGTGTGTGTGTGTGTGTGTGTGTGTGTGTGTGTGTGTGTGTGTGTGTGTGTGGTATGTATGCATATACCTGCAGGGGTAATGGAAAAGGTGCATTAGGATTTCTTATTGCTTCTGATAAAATTCTCGAATCATGAGCTACTCCTTCCCATCCGGCAACAAGAAATGTAAACATCATGTTAAAGTCGCATATTGCCAAAACATTTTGATAGCAATCCCCTTTTCCTCTCCCTCTATATAAATGTTGCTTGTCTTTTGGGACACAAGCATGTATCAAAGTTCCATCTAGTGCACCGACAGCTCCCTACATAAACGAAGTTAATAGTCAAAATTTAAATGTGAAACAAAATCTCACATCACTAATAAAGTTACTAATTACCTTGAATATATGTCGTAATCTCCTGTTATGTCCCGGAACATTTGGATTAAGATTAAAATTTGTTGGTATTATAATCTCCTTAGCAAACTCCACCATTTTAGCCAGTACTTCATGGAAAAATTTGTGAATCGTTTGCGTTGAGTGTTGAAATTGGTTTTTTATTACCACATATCGTTGATTGTGACCTAACATCATCAAAAACATAGCCATTTTTTCTTAAGCTGATACATGCTTGCCATCTTTTAGCCACCCTTTTACTCTAACGTGTGTGCAAAGACGAACAAAGGAATCACGTGACATGCGTAGCAACTCGATACACTGTCTGTCATTTCCTTGCAGTAACTCTAATGTAAACTGATGACCCGACATTGCTGAAGTAGTATTTCTCTTTCTTTTTCCTTTCCTTGACCGAAAGTAGCGAAGATATGTATACATAGCAATAATGAGTACGAGTTTTTGATTATAATCCATGATAACACCTGTTCAAATATAACATACAAAAAAATAAACTCATGATTCAAAACATCATATACATAAAAAAAATTGCTTTAATTTAAACTACTAAACACATATAATGTTCAAAATGCCGAATACATAAACCACATAAAGTTCAAAATGCTGAATAAATAAACCACATAAAGTTCAAAATACCGAATACATAAACCACATAAAGTTCAAAATACCGAATACATAAACCAAATGAATGTTAAAAACACATAACGTACGAAAACAACTAAACCACGTTAGAACCCCTTTACGATCTCTCTACTTGAAAATTCCAAATGTTCTACCCGTCATTTGAATCCATCCCTTTAAGACATCTGGATCTGATGGCAAAGCCATCCATGCATCTCTCATGTCTTTTGACTGACCAAAGATATTGAATGCCGCTAGAAATAATGGATCCATTGATTCTAATCCAACTAGCTTCAACTTTTCATAACATTCGGCTGATGTTGGCCCATCCTTGGTTTTAACCATATGTCTCAGGGCAACCTGCATATCAGCAGCCAAGTCATCGAAAGTAACACGAGAAGTCTTCGCCTTTTTCTTAGGCTTGACTTCATCATGCAGCCTTTGCGTACGAGAGTTCACATCGTCTTCATCATCAATATCCACATCAACCAAAGGGTCTTCATCGATATTAAGTGCCCCAACACGTTCCCTAACAGCTGATGCCCCAGATGCTGATGTCGCGGGCGCCGATGCCCCAGACCCTTCTGAATTGGTCCATTGACCATCACCATTGGCAGCAATACTTTGAAACACAATTTGACATTGTTCCACATAAGGTAATGGATTTGATTGCAAAGAACCGGCCCTTTTATGAATCTGTACCCAAATTCTAAATAATTTCTATATAAGCTATTTTTGTAGAAAAAAAATGACATAAGTGTTAAATGTTTTAGTACCACACACCTTCTTAAAGTCTTCCCATTCTTCTGGTGTTAGAGTAAACATCTTTGTATTCTGGTTATAGATATTCCCTGTTTTGTTCTTCAAATAAAGCCATCCATTATATTTTGCTCTTAAATTATCAAATCCATTTTTTAGATCTTTTTATGTGAATTCGACGCCAAAATTGTCTTTCAGCACCCGGCCTAACCTAGCCCAAGACGACCTATACAAGCTAAGGCCATTTCTACCGGTCGTTGTCATCTCTTCAATGCAAGTGTCTAGTAAGACTTTGATCATTTCATTTGACCAATTTTTACGTTGCTTAGGACCTTCCATAGGACCTTCCATTATAGCTATAACAAAGATACATAAGGAAATCATTATTTAGTTCAAATATAAAAGTCAAATGAAAAAGGAGAGTAAAGTGTACAAATGACAAATAATAAACTTAACTATTGTTTGGTAGTCAATAAAGATTTTAAATTAATTATACTACTTTTAGGATATTCTTTATAATAATATGTATACAATACTAAAAGAGTGTTAGCAACTTTTATGTTATACCAAGGTATGCAGATTCATATAAAAAACCTGTTATCAACCACAATTTATTATCACTTTACTGCACTTGTTCATGGGTATATTTGAGACTTGCTTTGGTGTTGCCAAGTCTGATGTATTAACCTGATTTGGATAGGTGCAAGTTGTTGTTTGAGGTTATATGCCACCTAGAAGATACATTCTTTTTGGTATGGGGTTCTCTTACCCTCTTCTTGTCTCCTCGCGTTTCCTTAAATTGGGTCGCATGTCATTCCAATTTACCCGTAAATAACTTGGATTCATGTTCATATTTGAAGTCTTTATACGACTTACCCAATGTAAAACCCTAAAAATACGAAAAGTGCTACAAGACTATTTTACCCTTAAAATAGTCAAGATATTAAAATACGAAAAATATAATTAACGCTCATCAATTTAAAATTTAGAACCTAACTTATATTTGTTTGAAAAATCTAACGAGTATATTTAAGTAATCGACATCTTCTGACGAAAATAATAGTCACGCGTATAACTATTATGGGCCGTTTGTTTTGTGTAACCCGTGATACCCAACTGAGCTTTGGGTCGTTCCTTTTCAAGCCGAGCCTTGGGCCTCGTTATTTTGTAAGCCGAATGTCACTTAAGCCCATCGAGTCCAGTTTGTTTTGTGAGCCGAGATCCACACTCAAATAGCCCACCCATATTTCCGATCGGTATACATACTTATACAACACAAAAACCTCAAAAGTGAAACCCTAACTCACCCAAAGAAAAGTTACGGCAAAAACTCATAAGTCCTCCCTCTCCATCTTCCTTTCTGTCGACATCACGAACAGCCCAAGGAGAAGGTTTTGAAGGCTCTTGTAAGGTTGCTGAAGTCGTGTGTTTTAGTTCGAAGGTTGTCATGGTTTTTGGTTGTGAGTATATTGTTGCTGATGTCTCGTTTCCTAGGGCTCAAGGTGTTGGATTCGCTTGCTTTTAACCATTGTCTTCCTCTTCTTTTCACTTGCTACAAGGTACCATTGTGTCTCGTCTTGTTTTCCTGGTTACAATTCTGGTCGTGTATTGTGCACACCATACGCATGTCTTAATTCATATATATACGTGTCTTGGTTAATGTTAATACAAGCTAAGATATACCTAATAATTTGCTACACAAAAGCATGAATCAAACCCTACCTATGTCGACTATAAATCTGATGTTGGTTGTGGATCTGGTCGTGTTTTTCTAGTCTGGTCGTGGGTTTCTTCCAGCCTTTACACGCATTTTTGGACTCCTAAGAATTATGTTATAACATGTCTTTAAACCTAAGTCGTATAACCAGATTAAGAGCCTTGTGTATGTCGAGTGGAACCTTGTAAAATCTGATTTTTGGTTAAGCTTCTGGTCGTGTAATTGGAGACCCTACGCGCGCCATGTAAAACCTAAAACGTGTTCCATTTAATGTTTAACGTAAGCAAAGACTTACTAAATATTTATCACACAAAGTTCATGACCTAAAACCTTATTATGTATGTCGACTTGTAATGCGAATCTGGTCCTTGTGTCATTTTGAACCTGGTCGTGGGGATTGATAGCCTTTTGTGCACTTTTAAGCCTATTAACCATGTCATATATATGTTATATCAAGGGGGTTTGTAACCTAAAATAATGGGACTATAAAAGCGTGATTATAACCGTTGATTAAGCGTATAATGAGCTAGTATTAAGTGTGTTGTAAACATGCGTGAGTTATGATTTTATGCAAGGAGTCAAATATCATGAATTAAAATATTTCATGCATGGTCTCATTAAGTTTGTATTCGAACAATGTTGCATGTGAGTCTTGGTTAATCATGTAAGTTATGAAGGCTTGTGTAAACTATTTTGGAAGAGAGTCCTAAAATCCGTTCTTGACATTTATAAACCCTATACTTTGAAAGATGATCATATAAGCTCTCAAATAAGATATTTGTCATATTAAACCCTTAAGTTTACCATTTGTCATTTGTAACCCATAAGTTTGGCTAATTAATGATTAATACTCTAAAATGTCGTAATTCCGTCCGTCACTAAGAATAAGAATATACTTACAACTCTAAGAATGTTAATGCGATGAATCCGTTATAACTTAATGATGCTAACAAGTATTAAATAAATCATAATCCGTGTAGATTCGTTGAAGGAGACGCGACGTTGTATCTTCGTGTTCGTTCATTCGTTTGCTTTGCTCTCATTTGCTTTAAGGTACAGATATTATGACCTTTTCAGTAAAGGTTCCTTAAGATGTTCTTTTCGTTAGCTTTCCTATTTTACTTATTAGGGTTTCTGATGCCATTGCTATGAACCCTTTTCTGATTGTTTGATCTGTTGCTTATCTGAACTTCTATTTATTGAACCATGCAATATCTGATTTGAACTTGTGTTATGAAGACTCTGATATGCCCATTTGTTGAACCTTACTATGTTTAATTATGAACTTCTAATTATGAATGTATGATCTGTGACTGTGATAGGAACTTCTGACCTCTGAATATTTGAATATGAACCTTATGATATGAGTTATCTGATATGTTATCTGTTGAACTTTATGTTTGATTATGATCGTGTCATTTATGACAACTGCTTGACCTTTATGATGAATTATGATCGTGTCATTTATGACAACTGCTTGACCTAAGTTAGTTTGACACCCGAGCCAAATATTTCACTAGTCATGGGGTTCCATGTCCGTGTCTGATGCACCTCGACATGACTCTAGGCGATAGAGTGATGTTCGCCACGCCCCTTCCGTTATCTCGCTTATTGATAGTATGGCCACTATCCGTCTTGGGCGTATGGATGCATCCTAGATCCGATCTCGTTATCCGATATGATTTACGGTGAATGATGTCGTGCTGTACGCGTCTTCACAAAAATTCGGGAGCTAGCTACTCCAATTAGTTTATGAGGTTACCCAAGAAGAAAGATATTTCGATATGATATGTTCGGGCTCGTGGTAGTTAACTAAATTTTTATCTGTTATTTCTATGTTAAGTATTCGATTTTGATTCGGTATGTTCAAGTGTTATGATTATGTGCTAGGCTTATTATATGTTATATATGTGTTTATGCTTTTGTATGATTATGTGACTACCGTCTATTATGCTAGGAAATGATAATGTGTTTGAATATGATTAAGTATGTTATCATCGATGTTATGCTATTTTATCGTTATGTGAATTCGTTGATCCGTGAGATGAATGTGCTAATGTGAAGGTAAGTAATGCTAGGGTACCAAAGTTGATAAGTACAATTGTTCCGTTAATTTAGGTGAATTTCGCCTATACGTTAGTGGTACCCATCTGCTTATGATTTGGTCCGCCATGTTAAATTCTCGCTTATACTAAAGTTTGATCTAGGAAAATGGTTTAATTTATAATGTCCGGCTCGTTAACTTACTATCCGCTATGTTATGCCTCTAGTTCATTTAATTATAGTTTTGTAATGTGTTCTCATTGGTATGTGTGACTACTATGTGTTGACTATTGTTTTTCACTGCTACGATTAATCGTTAAGTTTATTAAATGTAACTTATCCGATTTGTGTGAATGTCATGTTTATTTCATAGAAATTGTTTCGTTAGTTTTGATATTTCGTTTGGCTTATATGTACTCGATTTTTCCGAGTTAGTTAGTGCCCGGGTTATTTGATGTGTTTGCGTTTGTGTCGAGAATATGCTATGTGTTTGTTCTTATTTGTTATGTGCTCTTCCGGATTTACGTGTATTTGTGTTTCATGAGAATACTCAATGATTCAAGATTCTCATTCCGTTGTGATTTCGCCATTTGTATATTTGTTTTGTTTAGCTTTTGTTTCGTTATATCTGCTCACTGGGCTTTGTAAGCTCACCCGCATTTTCTTTTCTGCGGCGGTATTAAGCATTCAAGATGAGCTTACGGGATAGCCGATCCGGGTTGAGAGTAGAGATGAGAGCAAGATTTGAAAATAGGGATCTTAGATTATTTTGATTATTTTATTATTTAGTTATTTATATTTTCTTTTGTAAGTTTTGTAAAGGCTTCCGCTATTGTATAGTACTTAAGGTTCTGATATGAAACCGTATTTGTGATATCTTTACCCTTGTCGGGTTGGGGTGTTACAATTATGGTATCGAGCTCTAGGTTTTAGGACCCTTAGAGCTTAGGCTATGACCGCGAGGATTGGCTAGACATTAGGTTTCCGTGCATTCGTATATTTTTGATTCCTTTTGATGGTCGTTCGATTCGACTTGATATCCTTTGCCTTCACTAAATTGGCCCTCCTCCGCTCGCATCGAATTTTGTTATTTTGTTTCGCTCGTCCGTTTGTCGATCGTTAGATGGAGACTACCCGTGGAGCCAAAGAAGATAGTGCCGACCTGCGTTCGCAACAGCCCCCGTGGCCGGAGAGGTTCGAAAGCGTAAGCCACACTCGATCGCCGCGCTACCGGAGACATCAGATGTCTTTGGACGAATCAACCAAAGACGCAACGACGAAGACATGATTCAACCGTGGCCGGAAGGTTCATCTACTTCATATGATTTGGCGCGACTTGTGATATTCTCGATTCGCTTGTCATGTGTTTTGTGACGGTTTGATATTCTGCTAAGTGATTCTGATCCGTATTGCTTTTCTCTGATTTGTTCGGAAATCGGTTTGAATCGTGAAGTTTATCGTCTGGCATTTTGTTAATATCCCAGTTTTCTTTTGGATCGTCAGTAATGAGTCACGAGGAACCGTTTTATGCAAGTTGGTGGCCTCGTTTGTTTGGTAATATGGTGAGTTGTGTGATGTAATATATGTGGTATGTATGTGATCTGGTCTATTTCGGTATGTTACTTGTTACCTATATGTTATCCGTTTTGTTCTGATATTAGTTATGTGGTTTGTCATGACCCGAGACAGAATATGATGATAATAAGGACTTGTTATGTGATGCAAGTATTATGATGCCTGATCAACGTGATAATACCGAGATCATATAATTTGAACTTATTGAAATCATATGACGTCTGGGGAAATGCCTGTGATTGATACGTGAATGGACTTTGACTTGTATCTGTTATTTGGCACTCCTCATGTTCGTTTGAAATTTTGTACCTATTTGTGAGATTTCGTCGATATCTGTTACGTGTAAGTTTTGTACGTTTTGGATCGAGATTATTATGATTTGTGTGAACTATGGATTTCTATGTTTGCTCTAAATGTGTACGTCTCCGTGTACCCTTATTGTGGTCGTAGGATTTTCGTGAAGTGTTTGAAGAACATTAGATCCTTTTAGTTTGATTATCTGCGACTAGTGAGACCGGTAGGATTCGTTTTGGCTATGTATATGTTTGTTCTCCTCATTAGATATCTGAATAAGTTAGAGCGTGTTGTTTGATTTTCGGCATCTCATCTGTTATCTGCCATTACTTTGATACGTATATAATTATCTGTTATAAGTATTTGACTATTGATTTGACTTCTGAGAAGTATGAGTTTGAAGATTCTGATAAGAATCCGTTTGTTCCGAGATAAGTTTAACGTTCGTCATATATTCCTTGAAGTTCTGAAATCCGATTTGTTTTCGATTCTGTTCGTCTTGTTCAATTTCGAGGACTAAATTTTCTTTTAGAAGGGAGAGTTGTAAAACCCTAAAAATACGAAAAGTGCTACAAGACTATTTTACCCTTAAAATAGTCAAGATATTAAAATCTGAAAAATATAATTAACGCTCATCAATTTAAAATTTAGAACCTAACTTATATTTGTTTGAAAACCTAACGAGTATATTTAAGTAATCGACATCTTACGACGAAAATAAAAGTCACGCATATAACTATTATGGGTCGATGTTTTTGTGTAACCCGCATACCCAACCTGAGCTTTGGGTCGTTCCTTTTTCAAGCCGAGCCTTGGGCCTCGTTATTTTGTAAGCCGAATGTCACTTAAGCCCATCGAGTCCAGTTTGTTTTGTGAGCCGAGATCCACACTCAAATAGCCCACCCATATTTCCGATCAGTATACATACTTATACAACACAAAAACCTCAAAAGTGAAACCCTAACTCACCCAAAGAAAAGTTACGCAAAAACTCATAAGTCCTCCTCTCCATCTTCCTTTCGTCGACATCACGAACAGCCCAAGGAGAAGGTTTGAAGGCTCTTGTAAGGTTGTCAAGTCGTGTGTTTTAGTTCAAGGTTGTCATGGTTTTGGTTGTGAGTATATTGTCGCCGCCGTCGTTTCCTAGGGCTCAAGGTGTTGGATTCGCTTGCTTTTAACCATTGTCTTCCTCTCCTTTTCACTCGCTACAAGGTACCATTGTGTCTCGCCTTGTTTTCCCGGTTACACTCGGGTCGTATTGTGCACACCATACGCATGTCTTAATTCATATATATACGTGTCTCGGTTAATGTTAATACAAGCTAAGATATACCTAATAATTTGCTACACAAAAGCATGAGATAAACCCTACCTATGTCGACTATAAATCTGATGTTGGTTGTGAATCTGGTCGTGTTTTTCTAGTCTGGTCGTGGGTTTCTTCCAGCCTTTACACGCATTTTTGGACTCCTAAGAATTATGTTATAACATGTCTTTAAACCTAAGTCGTATAACCAGATTAAGAGCCTTGTGTATGTCGAGTGGAACCTTGTAAAATCGATTTTGGTTAAGCTTACGGTCGTAATTGGAGACCCTACGCGCCATGTAAAACCTAAAACGTGTTCCATTTAATGTTTAACGAAGCTAAGACTTACTAAATATTTATCACACAAAGTTCATGACCTAAAACCTTATTATGTATGTCGACTTGTAATGCGAATCGGTCCTTGTGTCATTTTGAACCCGGTCGTGGGGATTGATAGCCTTTTGTGCACTTTTAAGCCTATTAACCATGTCATATATATGTTATATCAAGGGGTTTGTAACCTAAAATAATGGGACTATAAAAGCGTGATTATAACCGCTGATTAAGCGTATAATGAGCTAGTATTAAGTGTGTTGTAAACATGCGTGAGTTATGATTTTATGCAAGGAGTCAAATATCATGAATTAAAATATTTCATGCATGGTCTCATTAAGTTTGTATTCGAACAATGTTGCATGTGAGTCTTGGTTAATCATGTAAGTTATGAAGGCTTGTGTAAACTATTTTGGAAGAGAGTCCTAAAACTGCTCTTGACATTTATAAACCCTATACTTTGAAAGATGATCATATAAGCTCTCAAATAAGATATTTGTCATATTAAACCCTTAAGTTTACCATTTGTCATTTGTAACCCATAAGTTTGGCTAATTAATGATTAATACTCTAAAATGTCGTAATTCCGTCCGTCACTAAGAATAAGAATATACTTACAACTCTAAGAATGTTAATGCGATGAATCCGTTATAACTTAATGATGCTAACAAGTATTAAATAAATCATAATCCGTGTAGATTCGTTGAAGGAGACGCGACGTTGTATATTGATTGATTGAGACACTCATTTGACGATTTAACGCGGGAGGTGATTTACACACTTTTTATATTGATTGAGACACTCATTTTACAAATATACATAGCACACTCTAAACACTGTATAACTATGTTATGCATAAAATAAAGTGGCTCAGTCAAAACTATGAGTGTGCAAAAAAATTCTCATTCAACACTCATAAACGATAACACACATTATGAGGGAAAACTGAATTAAATGGGTGTAATCTGCCGGATTTGCTTTTTATATGAGGAGTGGTTGTCTTGAATCAAGAATTTCCATATTTCGTTCAAGCTCAATCATATTTTGTAAGGGGTGTTCTATATCACCTGGTGATTTGTTTGGATCTATCGTAACAAAGTGGTGTTTGGTTCCAACGTCCGGTCGACATCACACACGTTTGATGATATTGTGGCTCGTTCTTTACTTGGTGTAGATTTAGATACAAAGCACATTTTAGTTGGGTAGATTGGTTAAAAAACCCCGTTAATTTTCTTTTTGTAATCGTTTTTTCTAACTTTTTACTAGTGCTTTAATAATATCCGCCGTTTAAAAAAAATGATGACTCGCCATCGACTAAAACCTGTTTTGGTATTCAACAAAAATTAAGCTTGATCTCAAGTAATTGTGTATTGAACGTTACTAAGTGGTTGAGAAGCTCTTGTCCTTATTTATTTGTTTGATTACACTATATTAAATATTTACACCAAAGACTCACTTTTTGGAGAATTTTTTTCAAATGAACACTTTATGATACTATCTTATATCTTATTAAAATGGACGGCGCATATAAGATTTATGAAAATGGTTTAACAGAACACGCCTTCGTTGGATGAAAGACACGTTATTAATCAACGACTCTAACTTTGACACGTGTTAGAATGGGTGCAATCACGCAAAGTTTATATATTATTTTAATCGTGCGTATGCCACATAGGAACGTGCAGGCGCGGTTCGTTTAAAATTTAATAAAACGGAAAAGAAAAACAAAAACAAAAGGCGACAAATCCCAAGCGCAAAATGTACCAACGCGTTTCGTTTTAGATTATGGGGTGCACACAAGGTTATAAATAACGCGTGCGCGACAATGATCAAGTTCTCACGCTGCGGTCAAAACGAAATTTTATGCGTTCTTAAAGATAACATAAATCGACACAAAATACGAAAATATTTATATATTTATATCATATTTAAAATATATATCGAATTTAAAAAACATTTCGAACCTTTAGAACCATGGGTGCACATGCTTTTTGGTAAGAATCTTAAAAACCACAAAAGGCCTAAACACAAGCGCACTTCCGTTCACAACCAATATGCGACGCTAATTAAAATGTGAAAGGGTGTAGTGGCCATATAAGTCAACATTTAATAAACATCACACTGTATTGAAAGCGTCACATGACAACGGGGGAATTGCATTTATATCCCTCCAAAGGTAAATAATTCCATATATATATCATTCTTACAAATTTTTGCAATGGTTTTTATGCATGTAAAGGATATATATGTAATTTTGCATCTTTATGACATATACTGAAGTTATGATAAATAAGCTCTACTAACTGACCTTTGCTTTGTTGGGCTTGTTTTGCGCTTTGTTTGTTTTCTTTTACCGCTATCTTTACCTTTTCACGACGTTGTTTTCTGCTTTTGCTCTCACTCTCTTTTCTCTTTTCTCACCCGCACACCGCGCACAGCTGAGTGCCTGTTTGGGGTTAGCCTCTTTACTCGGGTCATCCTGTGATTAGGAGACGATCTGCTCACATTATACCTCCCCATACCCCGCTTTGGACGGATTGGGTTCGTTGTTCATTGTCATTTACATATTCAATTTTTAAAATACACAATTTCTCTCTCCTCATAATCACCAATCATTTTAAAAATACATCAATCATATTTGTAAGTCTCTTTTTGGGTCCACTGCCTACAAATCATTTTTCATATGCAAATGACCCCATTAGAATAAGCAATATCAGTGTTTTGAAGATGGACAGCACATATAAAAAATTGAAAGCAATGTCGTGCTAGTCTGAACAAATCTAAACGCATGCTTCTAGGCGCGCTTGGGTGTACACTTGTGGCCAGGTTATTGGTTGTCTTCGCGAAACATGTAATTTTACATTTACAACCCAATTAGGTTTATATCGCGTAGACATTGCTAAGAAAAATACAGCTACACCGCATATGGAGCTTGGTACTTTTGACTCTTCATGTATTGAAAAAAATGTCCATATCAATACTAAAGAAAAATTTCTTTATACGTGTGTTTATGATATTTAACGAATATTTTTATGATGATTATATTTCTTGGAAAAGTCTGTTAAACAAAACGGAGAAATCTTACCTGAACCAAATCATTCATATCCACGGGAGATTCTGCAACAAACATATGAAAGAGGGCTATAACTCCATAACGGCTCTTTTCACTGCTGTAGTTAGACTCAAAAGTTAACATTTCACTTTTAGCTATCTTCACGGAACCTGGTTTAGGATAACATGTAGACATTCCTACAACATAACCAGCTTCGTCTCCTACACTGTTTCCTTTCCGTATATAGGTTTAGACAAGCAAATAACCCGTCCATCCTGAATAAAGTTGAGACGTTTATATATTTTGTATGCATTGCTAGATAATAAATAGTTAAGATAGAGTACGCGATGGTTAAAAGTGTAAGTATTACCTCTCCATATAGAGCAGAACCTATTCCACCACTGTGCAGATGTGCAACACCATGAACGACATCACCAGCAATTGGGATATGCACACTTGACCTTCTATTGCTGATATAATCATTATTAGCAGATTATACACTATGATACTCGATCTGTAGAACAAAACAGTTTAACTATTACCAAGATTGCAAGAAGCTTCAATCTTTATATATACCAAGAATGCTTTAACTTACTAGGCAATCATGGGCTCGCGTATTCTACCATGTATCAGTGACATCAAATATAAAGACTTTAACGGGTACTATAGTGTCAATCCAATCAACCCATTTAGCCGTGTACTTCACGTAAATGTTTCTTGCAACATTTTTATGCCCGTTATTCACATTGCATTGTGTTCCATCATAGCAACAGTGTAACCCTCCCGCATAACTTGGTTCCAAAGGCCGACCGTATTCATCTTCCAGGTACGTTATATAAGTTACATCTGAATTTTAAAACCATTAAATAAAAACCATATACCAATTGTGTAACAATATATATGTCGAATTACATGATACCTGCATTGAGTACATTCCATTGCATTGAGTCAATCGTGTGAAGATTAAACTTCCATTTCTCTAAATATCCTGCAGGAACTTTGTTGGAAAATTTAGTGCACTTGTGGGATGATTCACACCTTGTAATGGGTTAGGAGGTACGGAGTGTACACCCATAAGGTCCATGAACACCCCGACTCTAATAGTGGTATGTATTGGTAGTGCTTGGTGAAAGATTGTTGTGGTTAACACCGATTATCGTTGTTTCCCCGGCGATTTCAAACAGATCGATGTTTCCACGAAGTGGTATCTCACGAAGTTGTGTTTACATCAAGCAATGGCGCTTCAATCGAGCGGTGTAACCACCGAAAGCACTATGAAATACCGATATAAGTATCGATAAATGACGATTATAATCGCATCATTATGACCACGCTTAATTGGTCATGTAACCACTAACCGCTATAACGGGATGATTACGAGGCTATTAATGGGCCGATTATCACTCATAATTCCATTGAACGGTCAAGAGTAACCTCCTATAAATAGGAGATCCGAACATGCATGAAGAACACACGAAAACACATAACACTTATAAGCGCAAGAGTTAAAGAATTGTGCCTAATTCTCTAACCGCATTGGTCTTATCCCAAGTAGATATTCGTGATACCCGGGCATTGTGGTCGAATAGTTTACTTTGGAAAGTGATCACACGATTCCAAGTGATATCCAGAACCACTGGTGGTATCATTACTACCGACCTTCGTTGTTTCTCACCGAGCGCTTATTGATTATCTTACCCCGCTTGGGACGAATAACCACCAACAATCAAAGTAAACTATTTAGTGATAATCAATGGCAACCGCCGCAATGAACACATGGCTTCAAACTTTGCTGTCGGACAAGTTTGAAGGGTGGACTTCGTGAGTGGCAGAAGAAGATGCACTTCTTTCGTCAAGCATGAGTGTGGTCTATGTGCCGACTACTCCAATTCACGATGATGGTGATGATGCTCTTGTGGGAGCGGATCGTGAGGAGGAGCAAGTGGGAGAATGATGACTACATATGCAGAGGTCTTATTCTCAATGGTATGTCCGATTCTCTGCTTGATATTTATCGAACTTTGAATCTTCCAAAGAACGTGGATTCCTTGGATGCCAAATATATGGTCGAGGATGCATCAAGTAAGAAGTTCCTTGTTAGTAATTTCACAAATTACAAAATGACCGATTCAAGACCGTTATGGAACAATACAATGAACTTTCGAATACTTGGAAGGTTTACACAACACCAAATGAACATGGATGAGGCTATCAAAGTCTCTTGTGTCATTGATAAACTCCCTCCTTCATGGAAAGATTTCAAGCATACCTTGAAACATATGGGAGGAGTTAACTCTTGTTGAGTTGGCGGTCATCTCGCACATTGAGGAATCTCTCGAGTGCGTGATAATGACAAGCCAAAGAGTGGCAATGTCTTTGGACCATCTGTTGTCAATATGGTGGAGCATAACAACTCCACCGGTACAATGACAACAAAGGCAAACGCAAATTTCATGATAACACAAGGTCGATCCTAACAAGAAGGCAACACCTACTTGTTGGAAATGTGGCAAGACCGGTCACATTAAAAGGACCGCAAGGGTGTTAAAGTTGGTAGTAAAGCCAATGGATCGTGCACTAAAGGTCGAATATGTTTAATAAGTCTTTTCGATTTATTATGTTACATATGTATCTCGAATCGTTTTATGCGCAGGATGATGATGTTGCGTGGTGGGTCGACTCGTGCAACAGCTCATGTGCAAAGATAGAAGTCGGTTCAAGACTTATGAGTCACCGAATGATGGTTCTATTCTTCACATGGGAAATGAGTCAACGAATTTTGGTGCATGGTCGTGGTGTGTAGATCTTAGGTTTAGTTCAGAAAGATTGTAACTTTGTTTGATGTTATTCATGTTCCCGATATCGTGAAGAACTTGGTTTCAAGTAGTATTTTGAATAATCATGGTTATAAACAAGTTATTGAGTCTCGATAAATTTGTGCTTTCCAAGCATGGTGTTTTTATTGGTTTTGGTTATTTATGTAATCAAATGTTCAGCTTAATATTTCATCGACAATGTTAATTCAACTTTTGTGACAACCATCGACATCGATTCTAGCCTATGGCATGCAAGACTTGGTCATGTTCACTATAAAAGGATGCAAGATATGTCTAGGGATGGTTTAATCCTCGCTTTTGACATGGACACCGAAAAGTGTAAACTTGCATGTTGACCAAGATAACCAAGAAACCCTTTCGTGGTGTTAGTCGTGAGACTAAGATCTTGAGCTTATTCACGTGACGCATGTGATTTGCATGCCACTCCTTCTTTGGGGAATAAGAAGTACTTTGTGACATTTATTGATGATGCTTCTAGATTTTGTTATGTCTATTTATTACATACCAAGGATGAAGCATTAGATAAATTCAAAGTGTTTAAAACCAAGTTGAATTACAACTGGGTCTTTAATCAAAAGATTAAGGATCGATAGGGAGGTGAGTACATGGATACTCAAGACTTTCATCTGTTGGAATAATCCATGAAACGATCGCTTTATACTCCTCAAGAAAATGGTATTTCGAAAGGAAAACAGGATGTCAAGGAGATGGTTAATTCCATGTTGTCCTATTCAGATCGAGTCAAGGGTTCGGGGTGAAGCTATGTTAACACATATCGCTAAATAGAGTTCCAAATAAAAGGAACAAGGTTACCCCTTATGAGCTCGGACTAAAAGGAAACCCAACTTGAATTATCTCAAGGTTTGGGGTTGTAGTCGTTGTAAGACTCCACGATCCAAAGCAAAAGACTTTGGGTGAAAGAAGCATCGATCGCATCTTTGTTGGATATGTCGAGCATTCCAAGGCTTTTAGGTTCTATGTTATTGAACCTAATGAATATGTTTCAATTAACTCCATTATTGAATCAAGGATGAGACTTTGATGAGAATAGATTCTCATCGGCCCCAGACCAAGTCGAGGATTCCTAATGGAACTCATGACCTTTGGTGTATCGAGGTCCTCGATGAACCATCGCTGGTCCCTCGATGAGGTTGTGGTTCAACAACCCGAACTCGTGCTCGTAAAGAGCAAAGGGTAAGGACTCCAAAATCATTTGGACACGAGTTTCAACTCAGACTTAGTCAAGGAACTAGGGATGAGGTCTCGACCAATATTCCTATTGCTTCATTGTTGAGGATGATCCCAAGACATTTGAAGAAGCAATGAAGTCTCGTGACATTGCTTTCGGAAAGAAGCAATTAATGATGAGATGGATTCCATCATGGGCAACAACACTTGGTGTTGGTTGATCTACCACCAGGTTGCAAGCCTTTGGTTGCAAGTGGATTTTCAAAAGGAAAATGAAGGTAGATGGAACTATTGAAAAGTTCAAGGCTAGATTAGTTATTCGTGGCTTTAAACAAAAGTCGAATAGACTATTTTGATACTTATGCCCCGTGGCTCGTGATCACGACCATAAGATCGCCGATTGTTATGGCATCTATTCACAACCGGTTATTCATCGATGGATGTGAAAAAATTTTCTTGAATGGTGAATTGAAGAGAGGTTTATATGAACCAACCTCGTGGCTTCATCTTGCTCGGCAATGAAAACAAGGTGTGTAAACCGATTAAGTCTCTTTATGGACTTAAGCAGCACCTAAGCAATGACATCAAAAGTTTGATGAAGTGGTTTTGTCTAGTGGTTATGTTCTTAACCAAGTCGACAAATGCGTATATAGCAAATTTGATGAATCTGTAAAGGAGTCATCATTTGTCTATATGTTGATGACATGTTGATTTTTGGCACCGACCAAAATCAGTTGACCGACAAAGGAATTTTGTCATCAAGGTTCTCCATGAAAGACATGGGGGAGGCGATGTTATCCTTGGAATAAGGATTAAACATGAAAGTAATAGAATTTCTATCTCTCGCCTCATTATATTGAGAAGGCACCGAGGAAATTCAATTACTTTGATTGTACCCGATGAGTACACCCATGGATACTGTGAGAAGTCGATGCCTAATCATGGCAAGGTCAGTATCTCAACTTGAGTATTCTAGGGTAATTGGTCACTGATGTATGCCATGACTTGTACAAGGCCCGATATTGGTTTTGCAGTGGGAAAATTGAGCAGTATACTAGCAATCCTAGTGCTCATCATCGCAAGCAGCTCAAAGGGTATCAAGTATTTGAAGAGAACTATGGATTATAGTCTCATATATCGTTACCCATCGTTGTTGGAAGGTTACACCGATGCAAGTTCGATCAAGAACACCAAGACAATTCGCTCACCGGTGGTGGGTATTCTACTGGTGGAGGTGCAATTTCGGGCATCCAAGAAGCAAACTTGCATCACCAGCTCAACAATGGAATCAATTTGTGGCTCTAGCAAACCGGTAAAGAAGTCGAATGGTTGAAAACTTGCTTCTTGAGATTCCATTGTGGCCTAAACCTATAGCACCTATTTCTATCCGTGTGATAGTGCACTACATTGGCTAAGGCTTATAGCCAAATGTACAATGGTAAGTCTAGACACTTAGGTGTCGTATATAGCATGATTCGTGAGCTTATCATGAATGGGTGGTATCTATAGAGTTTGTGAGATCTCAATGTAACTTAGTCGATCACTGACTAAAGGATCTGCTAGAGACTTGGTTATAAAGTCTCGCTAAAGGGATGGGTTTAAGTCAACTTAGTCATCGAATGTTAGACACCCAACTCCTCCCGAGGAAACTTAGGAGTCGAGTTCAATGTGGAAAGTCAACATTCAAAGGACCTGGAGCACATGTTTTATTTACATCCCAGGTTGTGCTCGTAACTCGCCGAAAGGAGGATGAAGTCTTTACTTAATGGTTATATTTTCTTTGAAAAGTGCTTGGCAGTGAGCATGACTAAAGAGGAACCACCTATGTAAATGTTGAAGTTTTGCCGCTTCAGAAGCTTTTGACTTTAGCTTTTACAACATTTATGAATTAGGATATGGACACATGGCTTGTATAGTGTCGGAGCTTTAAGTGTTTGAAAACTTGTGTGTAGTTATCTTCGTGTATTCAAATGGGTGAAGGGTTCAATTCTTAGAACACCCCGATTCTCGAATATTTGAACGATGTAATTACTAAGATGGAAATTCAATCCTCGTGACATTTTCGCTTATGCACATGTTTTGCTTGATGTTTATTTTACATGCAAAGGGAGTGAACTAAATTGGGAGGATTGTTGGAAAATTTAGTGCACTTGTGGGATGGTTCACACCTTGTAATGGGTTAGGAGGTACGGAGTGTACACCCATAAGGTCCATGAACACCTCGACTCTAATAGTGGTATGTATTGGTAGTGCTTGGTGAAAGTATCTTGTTGTGGTTAACATCGATTATCGGTGTTTCCACCAAGCAAGATTTCAAAGAGATCGTTTCCACCGGTGGTATCTCACCGAAGTTGTGTTTACATCAAGCGATGGCGCTTCAATCAAGCAAAGTGTAACCACCGAAAGCACTATGAAAGTACCGATATAAGTATCGATAAATGACAGATTATAATCGCATCATTATGACCACGCTTAATTGGTCATGTAACCACTAACGGCTATAATGGGATGATTATGAGGCTATTAATGGGCCGATTAATACTCATAATTCCATTGAACGGTCAAGAGTAACCTCCATAAATAGGAGATCCGAACATGCATGAAGAACACATGAAAACACATAACACTTATAAGCGCAAGAGTTAAAGAATTGTGCCTAATTTCTAGCGCATTTGGTCTTATCCCAAGTAGATATTCGTGATACCCTGCATTAGGGTCGAATAGTTTACTTTGGAAAGTGATCACACGATTCCAAGTGATATCCAGTAACCACCGGTGGTATCTCACATTACCGACCTTCGTTGTTTCGCCGAATGCTTATTGATTATCTTACCGCTTTGGGACTAATAACCACCAACAAACTTTTAGTGGATTACCACCTCGATTTCATAAGGATCAAGAACACGCGTCGCTGTTTTTAGTTTCGACTCCCATAACTAAAAACTGGAAAGATTGTGCATACTCCAAAGATTGCACGATAATAAAATCGATTGGTGGGACCCAAGATCAACATTACCATTGCACTTTGATCTTTATCACCAATTCTTGGTAGTAATTAACTATAAACGATGGTGGAGATAAGTTTCTTTAAGAGAACCGATTTCTCTTCATCAACAAGTTCAAGATTGAAACTCTTACAAAGAATATGACCTTTCGGAACTCAATATCATAGTGATTTTGCTTGAAACGGAACTCGAATGTAATTTTATCTCGTGATAAATACACCTTTGTTTTTAACCCTCTCGCAAGTGTGACCTAGCTACGAATGTTGAGCACATATTGCTAATAACACGCTAATCAATAAGAACACTTTCCCTTGTGTACCAGGTGACATTTTTTACCTGTGATGCCAATTGACCTGAAATATTATTTTATGTTTATGAGCTTTGTATTATATACAGAGTTTCATACTTAGCTTAAAATGCTGGCTGCTAAATCACGTGCAATTGCATCATGAATTTCTAGAAGGGCTATTCACATAAGATTACCAACCTGCATGTAGCTTCGACTCAAGATACTTCCTCCATATTTTCACCCAAAATATCACTTATAGTTATGATTAGGTGTAGTAATTGGTTCAGTGAATGACTCATGTCATCGTTTCAGCAATAAAAATCTGAAGAGTGTTAATGCAATGCCATTCAATACATTAAATTTGATTCTTTGGCTGCATAAATTTGCTTTGACAGCAAGGAAGAAGCAGCTAAATTTCGAAACTTTTATACTTGTAATACTTATCATAAAACAACACCAAAACTATATCCACCCTCTTATGTTGTTCTTCTCATTTCAACTACTCTAAAAACACAAGTATTCCGTTACATAAAGGACCCGGACATCATATCTAGATATGGCATTTCGACCCATTTACTTATGAACGGTTCAAGTTGTGAAGCATTTCATTTAAAACGGATCAATTAAGAAAATCGCTAGAAGGGGAACATAATTAAAGCCTTTTTTAAATAATAATATAAAAAAAAACAATTAATTTTTTTGGGTTAACCCAATTCAGCCCATGACCGGTTCATCGTGAACCCGTTTTGATAGCCCCTTAGCTTTTGAATGGCCATTGTTGATTACAGGATTTATTGGACTTGTTATATTCTGTTCATGTTTATGGTTTTACAAGTCTAGAAGAGTGATGCTGTTTTAGAAGGTCTATGTCAATGGCGAGTTTCAGCTTTGTGTGGGAAGCGCAATGGTTATGCATAAAATTCAATCGCTTTGTTCAAGATACCAAAGAAGACACAAAACACATCTTGCTACCGACAATGTGTGTATCTTGTTTATTTGTTTAGAAAGGATAGAATCGGATAGTAAATGTTAACTTCTCGGCTCGGATAAATCCTAATATTGATCAATAGCATGCGCTTTTGAAGGCAAATTAAAGGTGTACGTATTGAAGAAAGTTCAGATAAATCCTAATATTAACCAAGCTGAAAGTGCATTGCAAATTTGTGTGACAATGAAAGAATATAAAACTTCACCGGAATCTGCACATTTTATGGTAATAGTAGAATGGTTAGTTAAACATGGGTTACGTGATGTATTGATTATTCATTAGAATCAAAGAGGATCCAAAACTTACAATACTTTTGAAGGATTTATCGTATTAAACGGTCAAATAGATAGACAACCAGCATTTTTACAATTAGAAGTTCATGTCTTTATATACAGGTAGACCTTAATATGAGACTCTTACAGGTATCTTAAAAAACAATATCAAATGACTTATTCATCACACATCTATTTGGTTAGTAACATGAGACATCACAAAATAGCTTTCATATCATTAATTACCCATGTCACATAAGAAAGCTGCAATTAACCCGTGAAAGTTCGCCTTTAAAATCTGTAATTCATAAGAGTGAGGTTTAAAAAGTCAAATTAGCTAGGTAATTTGCTAAAGAACTTAAACATGAAATCAAATAATTGAACCAAGATGACGAAAGGTAGCATCGCCTCTCAAGACAACCAATATAGTTTGAACTCATCCGAATGAAGTCATTGCCCTTGTCATTTACTACAAAACTTCTCCGAGGATTCGATGTAAAATGATAACTTCTCCAAGTACTTGTTAGGCTTTCCCATTTTCCATCACGAGGATTTTTTATTTCAATATCTTTTAGATTACACGTCTTCTTTTCCATCATACCCGCTATTTGCTTATATAAGTAGTTCTTGCTGTTGGTCGACCTATAATATGCCTTAATGTAACGGGGATAGCAAATTGAAAAAAGAAAATCTAAAAGTGGCGAGTCCTTCCACAACTTTTTTCGCCAATGTTTTCCAAACGAAAGTTGTTGCACGTTCCTAGCTAGAAACGGGACCATTCTTTTGAGATCATCAAGGTCTATGTTCAATGGCACAAAATCATCTATGGTTTCGATGTGGAAGTTGCTTGATAAATCAAGTGTTTCTCTCAGCTTAAGAAAAAAGGACAGATCAATGGGATTGTTTTGAAGAAACATCAGTGTTAGCTTAATATGTGCGGGAGTACTAAATGGAAACAAGAGAGTAGGCATTTTGTTGCCCTCGTAAGAGAAATAAAGTAACTTTGAAGCGTAAACTTGTATATTCATTTGCTTGTTTAAGCACATACTGAGAGTCAATCTCTCTAAGGAAACACAAGTAATATCAATGGTTTCTAGCATGCAGTTGTCGATTGAAAGGTTCAAAGTCCCGAGAAAAGGAAACTTTGATTTTATCATATCGGAAAACGCATCATCTATTGTCGCGCGTAATAGAACCAATTCTCTTACGCTCCGTAGTGTATCCATTCTCATTGTAGCATACTTTGATATTATGGAGCGGTAAGAAATTAACCGAAGACTTGGGACATCAGAAATTTCCAAGACGTCATTATCTACTAAACTTATTTTCAATTCACGAAGAAAACGAAGGTTTTTCACCATAATTTTCTTCAGGCACACAGAAAAATCAAAGTCTATGTGTGTAAAAATGATCAAGAGCACACAACAATCAACTATTACACCCACCAACCACCCCACGGTGTATTTTATTATATGAATATCAAGAAGATAAGTCCCCAAATAGGTGCTTACCAATACAAATACAAAGAAACAATAATCGATCTCTACTAGGTAGACACCAAAGTGATCTCACCACAAGTTTCACTCAACACTCAGACTTAACAAGATCAAACCAGATTGATCTTATACAAAGAAACAACCAAATACCCAGACTGATATCAAGATTGATATCACAAGAGAAAGACAACCACTATGTGAATGTTTGAGAGAGAATGAGACTAAAACAGAAAAACGATTATGAAACCCTAAACAAAAGAGATATTAAATACTGCTATGTTCCACTTTAGCCCCGAACTTCTCTTTTCTTTACTTTCAACACAAACTCTAATTAGACTTTGAAACTTGACACCTTGGTCCTTCACATTATTTAACACCCTCCACAAGTTGATAAGTCTCGCATCATGTAAACCTGCTTCCATCTTTCCAAGATAGCTATTCTTTTCACAATTGTTAATACCGCAAATGATCAAACATACCAAGACTTTTGCAAAACAAAGAATGTTGTCTTTGCCCAAGACATTTAGTAAAAATATCTCGCAACTTGCATATCCGTATGAATCTTAACAGCTTTTAATCACTCCACAGAAACCTTCTCTCGACCAAATGCACATCCAACTCAAAATGTTTAGTTTTTCATGAAACACAGATTAGTCATAATCAATTGCAGACTATTATCACAAAATATGTTAATAGGCAACAACTCTTTAAGACCAAAACTGTGTAACATGTTACTCAACCAAATTACTTACATGTAGTAAGCCATGCTTCTATACTTTCCGCAGAACTTCTAGACAAAGTAGCTTGTTTTTACTTTTCCAAGAAATAAGATAATTACCCAGAATACACAAAAACCAGCATGATTTCCTAGTTAGAGGACATTTAGCCCAATCGAATGTGATAAGCTTTTAGCTTGAGATCCGACTTTATTAAACCGCACCTAAACTGTGAGACTTTTTAGATATTTTAAAACCCTTAGAGCAGCCTTAAGATGAGATTGTAAAGGTTTGTGCATGTGTTGACTTAAACAAGGAACAAAGATAACTAATATCGTCCGGTATTAGTTAAGTAAATCAATTTACCAACCAATTTTTGATAGTTATTTATATTGCTCAACACTTTATCTTTACTAGTTTCAACACAACTCAAAATGTAATTTTCGTGTAAGGTGTATCACAGCTTAGTCGCTAGCGCACTATACTCATATAACAATTCCAAACAATATTTTCTTTGGGTCATACATATACCATAATCATTTTTCAATATTTCAATCCCAAGAAAATATTTTAACTCTCCTAAATCTTTGATCATAAATTTAGAACTCAAAAACTTTTAAAGTTATTGATTTCTTCTTCATCATTACCGGTGATAACAATATCATCAACATACACAAGCAGAGCAACAAATACGTAACCTTTTTGTTTAACATACAAAGAATAATCCAGCATTTACTTTGTTCAAAACCATGTTCAACTAAAGCATTAGTAAGTTTAGCATTCCATTGCCTAGAGCTTGTTTAAGTCCATATAAAGATTTATTAAGTTTACATACTTTAGTATCATCACCACCATTGAAGCCTTTAGGTAATTGCATATAGACATCTTCATCAAGATCACCATATAAAAAGCATTATTAACATCTAACTCGATATAAAGGCCAATTTTGCAAACAAAGAATGCTTATCGACATCTAACAGCTACCATTTTCACAACAGACTAAAGGTTTCATCATAATCAAAACCTTCTCTTTGATTAAAACCTTTAGCAACTAATCTGGCTTTATATCTATCTATTTCTCCCAGAGATTTATACTTGATTTTCCATATCCATTTATATCCAATAGCATGTCTACCAATGTGTAACTCACATTCAATCCGTGTATTGTTTCTATTAAGAGCTTCAATTTCATTGTTCATAGCTTCGCACCAATTAGAATTATTAATGACTTCTTCATAATTTTTAGGTTCAACAGACTTATTCAATGTGTAGCAAAGCACATATTAGTCCTACTCAAATTAGCATAACTCACATATTTCTCAATACCATATCTCACTTTAGAGTGCATCACATAATCATTGAACCTAATAGAGTTTTAGACTCTCTACTAGACCTTCTTAATACAGTGTTTGCACATCTTCATTAACATTTTCGTGACCGATTAAAAACTAAACCAAGATTTTCAAGACTAGAATTGCCCTCGCATCGTTGTTGGTCACCAAAGTAGGTTGCAGATTGCCCATCTTCATGATGCATATGAGTAGTATCTATTTCATTATCACTAGCATCATGTGAAGATAGCATACTACCATCCTCAACCGGTGTATCTTCCCTTCATCATTGGGTCTTTGAGACTTTGAACTATCAAAAACTTCAAGTGTTCAACCTCATTTACATAGTTTGTATCACTTGACTCATGTGTTTTCATTTTCAAAGGAAAACATTTTCATAAAACCTTACATCTCCGCAAAAACACATTTCTAGTATCCAAACTTAAAAGTTTATATGCTTTCTTAGTAGAAGAAAACCAATTAGAACACATTTTTCTAATCTATAAGACAACTTATCATGGTTATTTAAAATGGTAGCAAAACACGACATCCAAAAGACCTCAAATGGGAAAGATTAGGTTTAGTTTTGTATAACAACTCATAGGGACATTTACCATTTAGAATCAAGATGGCAAACTGCTTATAAGATACACATGCAGCTAGAACACAATCGCACCAAAAACTTAAAGGAATCCCCTTGAAACATAAGACTCTAGCTACATTGAGTAGGTGTCTATGTTTCTTTCAAGAATCCCATTTTTTGTGGTGTATGAGTACAAGATGTTTGATGTATTATACCAAGATCGTAAAACATTCCACTCATTTTCTTATTTACAAATTCAAGACCATTATCGATCTAACAGCTTTAATTTTAATACCAAATTGATTAGAAATTAATGAATAAAAGAGCAAAATACATCAAACACCTCATCTTTAGTTTTAATCATATAAGTCCACACACTCTAGAATAATCATCAACAATAGTGAGAAAATACTTATATCATTCTCTACTTGTTACTCAGTAAGGACCCCATAAGTCAAGATGAACAAGTTCACCAAGATTCTTAGATTTATGATCGACAAAGGAAAAGGTTCCTTGTCTGCTTAGCCCCGTGATGATTTCACAAATGTAAATAGAAGAATTCTTGGAAATACCAAGATCCTTTTGAAGAATAGACAAGATCGGATCGCCAGGTGACCCAATCTATTATGCCGCACAAGTTTAGACACATTATAAGACATAACCATATTGCACTCACCCAAAGTATTATTAGGTCGCATATCAAACAAATACAATCCATCGACCGACTACCATCCCCGTAACATTCTCCCTTTTCAAATCCTCGAATATAACAAGTATCTTCATCAAAACCAACAAACATTTTGCTATCTCTAATCGCTTTATTAACGACAACAAACTCACACAAGAACTGTGAACAACTAAGACATCATAAAGAGTCACATTATTAGTTAATCTTAGATTTCCAACATGACTTATAGTAGCAAGAGTACCATTGGGATGTCCAACAAGAATCTTAAGACTAGAAATATCCACAACATTAAACATACCAACAAGAGAAACAAATAAGTGTCGATTAGCTACCGAATCAATGATCCATCCCAAGGATATAGTTTTAACATAAAGACTAGAATTCCCAAAGAAATACTTAGAAAAATTAATATTAAACCAAACATTTCCATTAAAGAATGAAGCCCTACCTGCCATATTGGCATGTATGCTTCCAGAAGAACTATCATTGATCAAAGACAAGAGTTTCTTCATCTGCTCAGAAGTAAAACCAGAAGATGTATTTGCAGATGAAGTAGTAGAAGATTTTTCAGACATTTTCTCAACATTAGCATTATAGTTTTGTCTGAAAGCATTTTGTTTAGGTGGATTATTATTCTTGACAAATCCAGGTGGAAAACCAATAAGTTCATAGCATCTTTCAATAGTATGTCCAATCTTACCACGCTTTTACAATTCAAATTAGGATTAGGACCTCTATTAGCAAGATTAGTATTAGAACCGGTTCCTCTAGTGTTATTATCATATTATACAATCTTCTATTGTTATTAAATGACTTAGCAAAGAAAGGAAGATGCATTCGCTTTAGATTCGTAAACACTAGAAGACTCAGAATCCTCTATGGACTCCTCCCTAGACACAATAAAGATAAGCATCCTTAACCTCGTGTAAAGGATCTCTAGTTAATAAAGGGCCCTAACAGTTGATAACAATCATCAAGACCCATAAGGAATTGCATCGCCATTAATCACGATGCAATACCAACTCAAGACTAGCTTCACAAGCACATTTATGTTCACAAACACATTTAGGCAATTTAGTTAGAGAATCAAATTCTCCATAAAGAATTTAGCCTATGATAGTAATCAAGCAATGTAACTACCACCTTGTTTTACGTAATTAATCTTTTGCAGCAGATTGTATATAATGTAACCATCAACTTTATCATATGTTTTTTAATTCTTGCCAAATGTAGCAACATTTTCGTAATAAACTAACCCCATATAAACATCATGAGATACGTAATTCATAATCCAAAGTTAAGACAATAGCATTACATCTATCCCATTGAGCGTATAAGACATTACTAGTAACAAATGATTCTTTAAGACAAGTACCATCAACAAAGCTATACTTATTTCTAGCTTGCAAAGCCAATTTCATAGACCAAACCAAATTCTATAATTCTCGGCCCAAGCAATTTAAAAGGAATAAGAGTAGCCCACTATTATCATTAGTTTGAATATGAAGAGGATTACCAACACAAGATTACTAATTAACACTTGAGTATTACTACCACTAGGTTCATCTTCAATAGCCATATTAAACAAAAACAAGAACAACCAAGAAGAAAAAATGTAAACAATCACAACAAGCAATAACAAAGAAATAACAATAACAAATAACCGTAACTAAACAACTCAATCAACTTCCAAGACCGCCAAATCCTATCCTCCTTCGACTTCGACACAACAAGAAACTAAAGAATGTAAATAACAAACTATAAATCCTATAACTCACACCCAAGAATAACCACAAACCAAATGTAAGACCGGGGACACCAGAAAGGTGTATTCGTATCAATCTAGGTTGGCGATCAAGAAGTTAATCGTCCCGCTTGCACCTTCTAAACCAAATTTGTGTTATCTTAAGAGAAAGAAGAACTTACAGAGATATATCAAGGAAAAAGATACAAAACCACTAGATTCAACGAGTCTAGTAAAATTGTATCAAGAACAGCCCAAGAACCAACAAGAAACAATTGTGGATGAAAACCCCTAAATACCAAGTTAGGATTTCAAGAAACCCTAATCAAGATACCCACAAAATCACCGATCCAATCCCAAATGTAATAAACCAACCACGGCCGTTAAGAAAACAACCTCAATTAACCAATTCAACCACCAATTACAAGAATCCCCAAAATTAACTTCAAACCCTAGAAACCCTAGAATCTCAAACCACCAGATCAGAATCAAGGCCCGATACCATGTAAAATGATCAAGAGCACACAACAATCAACTATTACACCCACCAACCACCCTACGGTGTATTTTATTATATGAATATCAAGAAGATAAGTCCCCAAATAGGTGCTTACCAATACAAATACAAAGAAACAATAATCGATCTCTACTAGGTAGACACCAAAGGATCTCACCACAAGTTTCACTCAACACTCAGACTTAACAAGATCAAACCGATTGATCTTATACAAAGAAACAACCAATACCTCCGATCGATATCAAGATTGATATCACAAGAGAAAGACAACCACTATGTGAATGTTTGAGAGAGAATGAGACTAAAACAGAAAAACGATTATGAAACCCTAAACAGAAAGAGATATTAAATACTCTGTTATGTTCCACTTTAGCCCCTGAACTTCTCTTTTCTTTACTTTCAACACAAACTCTAATTAGACTTTGAAACTTGACACTCTTGGTCCTTCACATTATTTAACAATGCGATCTTCTCAAGTAAGCTACAAGAAGAGAATAAGTTATGAAGCGCCTTCACTTATGCACATGACATAGCTCAAGTACACGAGGAACGAGCACTGATGACGTGATGCGATTCACCCTAACCCCGATCTCAACCATTTGCTATCGCCTTAAACTTATGGTATTTAGGTTTACACAAGAGAATATCGCATCGTAGAAGTGTAAGCCAACCAACCTCATTCCTAATATTAATAAGCTTCATTCCACACATTGTAAGTGGAAAGCTCCTTGAGACAATTTCTAGAAGCTAGTGTTTGAAGCCAATTTTCTAAAGGAGAAGGCAATGACGAGTTGTAGATGTCTAAGTGAAGATGAAAACATTCAATTGACATGTTGTCGCTGAGATACGGTAAAAGAGTACGATCAATCAACTTAATGTAGTCTACTTCTTTCTTCTTTGGTGAGTGATCACGAGGTACACATTTAGCAAACCCGAGAGTATGAATGGTGTACTGCCAGTAGCCATGATTCGACAAGACACATGTGCGGGCGGCATCTTTTGGCCGGGCAACAATGATTGTATATGATGAATCAACTCATACGGAACATATTCTAATCGAAAGGGATGCTTAGGCTATGCGCAGATGGAGGCGGTTGGGCTCGCTGCCGCCTGGCCGGTCGTGGTCGGTTGTCCCCCCGGACTCGCTGGTCGTGCTCGGTTGGGGAGAGGAAGACAAACTCGGTTGAGCACACAACCGAGTATAAACTCAAAGTTTACCTTTTTTTTTCTTCAAACTTTTACCACTTTTACAACATTATAAATACCAACCTCAAACACATTTTTAAACACACAATTTCAAACACAATTCAAACAACTTCTCTTCAATAATCATCATGTCACAAAGAAAACTCCCAACTCAAAAACCCGACGATCCCGACTTCCCAAAATTCTCGAACTTGAATTTCACCGATCCACCGCTTCAATTAACCGTTTAACACCACCACAAAATCGGAATGTTCGCTTTCATGCACCCGGTTTTGATTATCAAACACGACTACCACAACCCAACCCTAATCAAAACCCATTTTACGTAAATCGTGTGAAAACTCCCAACTCAAAACCCGACGATCCCGACTTCCCAAAATTCCCGAACTTGAATTTCTCACCGATCCACCGCTTCAATTAACCGTTTAACACCACCACAAAATCGAATGTTCGCTTTCATGCACCCGGTTTTGATTATCAAACACGACTACCACAACCCAACCCTAATCAAAACCCATTTTACGAATCGTCCATATTTCCCACCGGTCGTCCGAGTATCAATCAAAACCAAGCACCAAGCGGTTCGTCATATCATCCTAACATGGATTTCTCACAATCTTCCCAACCTAATCAATCGCTTTCACCGCTTCATGCCGTTAATCTTGATATGGATTATGTGCATTTTATGGAGTTCTCTCCTCAATGCTACACGCCTCAACAATACCCGACTCAAGATGCTTCATGGACAAGGTTCGGGCACGGTTCATACCACGGTTCTATTCGTATGAAGACGATGTCGATGCGGAAGAGGTCGCGCTTTGTAGAGCTTGGGTACATGTGTAAAAATTCGGAAAGAGGAACCTATCAACCGGAGCGGGTTTTGGGATGAGGTGATAGCGATTTTGAAAATGAAATCGGTTCAACAAGAACTCACGACCCATAACGAACAAATGGAAGGGTAGGATTCGCTCTAGCGTTGGTTTCTTTTGTGCAATTATGGATAATATCAGGATAATCATGGGAAGCGAGAATGACGAATACGACTATGACAAGGCTTGTAACGAGTACCGTGTGCTTCACAAGCATGAGTTTATATCAAGGAGTGTTGGAAAGTTTGAGAGGGCATTCTCGCTTGGAAAACTGCTGAGATGCCTACTTTCACCAAGACTAGTCTCAAGAAATCCAGACTTGAAACCACCCTGGTCAACAAAGGTCCTTTTCATCCCCAAGACGTGGATGATTCGTAAGAAGAAGAGACTCGAGAATCACGACCAAAAGGTCGTGACGCAACCAAGAAGAAATCACACGAGCCACCCGCTTTATTTGTTACTATTATGGCCAAGAACTTTTTCAAGATCAAAAGTTCAAATAAGGAAAAACCAAGAATATGGAAGAGGAATACATAAAGTTGAAGGTAGAAGAGATGGAGCTTGCAGAGCAAGGGCAAGGCGAGCCGAGGAGTTAAAAAGGGAGAAACTTAAGTCTAACGTCAAGAAATTGCAATGGCAAAGACAATCAAACCGGACGCAAGATTTAATTTTCTACAACACACCTCTCGACACAAATATGCCCTCACGACAACTACAAGAACTTAAACAACTTAAGGTCATAATCAAAGAACGTTACAACTTAGATTATTGTTGCGCTTTTAATAAGTATTGTAACGCCTACATTTTATTAGTTTAAGTTTTAATTATTGTTGTAATGTTAAGTATTTTATTAATGAAGTTTAATTTTGTTTTAAAAATATTTGAATTAAAAAAAAAATTGTCGTCACCACCGTGGCAACTAGGTCGTCAGTCGTCTGAGAGAAAATCGATGGTCATCGATTTAACCAGTTCGCCATTGCATAGCCTTATAGTGGAGCTAATTGTATTAGAGAAAATTCCCAAAATAAGCCAAAAAGGTCCGTTAAATGGTTATTTTTAGTCTTTTCTATTTTGGCTACGCCGATCGCTCAACCGCCGACTTCAATCAAAATTTTGACACGTGTCATTCTTTTTGCTTGGTCAATCGCTGATTTTGATCGTTAATCGTTAACTCCACTAATTTTGACACTGTCATTCTTATGTACTTTTCTCAAGAAAAAAGTACAAAAGAACGACACGCAAAAGTTCAGCGAAGAAAGAATGAAAGAATGAGCATGACTAAAATGGGAAAAGACCTAAAACGACCATTTAACGGACCATGCAAGACTTTTTAGCTTATTTTGGGAATTTCTCTTGTATTAATTGTATGACTAATTTTACGCCTAAAGTGATGTGCAGTTGTTTTATTAACAGAAAGAGTGTATCCATCTATCGTCACCAAGAAAGTGACGTCACATAAGACAGATATATTTAAAGCACAAGTTGTGACGCCAATCAATACTTTTCAAAATATGATCTAAAAACGCTTTTAAGAATTGGGTAATCATCCTGCAAATTAAAATAAGAATTTGCGTACCTTTAAATGTTTAGCAAATATGTCCAAAATCAAAGGGTTTTGCAGGAGAACCGAATTGAATGAAATCGTTATAAATACTTTTTGTAATATATATATTTTATTTATTGTTATATATATGTAGGAATTATTTTAAATATATTTTCTATAAACATTTAGAGGTAAACTAATTAATTAATTGAATCTTTTCCATTTGTTGCATCTTAAAAGTTTGGGATTTAAGATAATTTGAGGACAAAACTTTTTATATAATTAATCTTCACTCTTCATTTTTATTAGGGTATGTTTCAAGAAAACTAAATGAAATCAGACGTCAGAAACAGAACAGTAATCAGAAGTCAGAACCAGTGAAAGTAATAATATGAGCTACATGTCGATCTTTTTAATAAAAGTGTTTAGTAAATTAAATTGTTAAACGAATTATAAGATGTAAAGTGACATAAAAGGACAAATCTATAATTGTAAATAAATGTTTGGAGGGTATATTAGTAATTTAAAGTTTTAACAAATTATGACATTTAAAAGCTTCATGAATCGCCTTTTCATTTTGGAATTATTTGTTTGAAATAAAAGTCAGTAGCTAACGATCCAAACGAAGTTTACTTGGTTTATAGGAGATTATTTTGTAACAAAAGCCTAATACCCTCTAAAAAGTCCCCGCCAAACAAGGATCTAATAGATGAGATTAATCCTATCAATTAAAAACTCACTTTCATCATTTTTTTCAAATATAATATCTTTCAAACCATTAATCGTCAAACCGAAATAAAATATATATTACGACAAAGATTTAATTATCTTTCATAGATACAAGACTTTGATATATTTTCGACAAAATTTTTTCCTTGTGTTTTTCACTTTTTAAGTTTTTTCGCTTTTACGTTATCGAATTTCAGAAAAAATCATATATGATTTAACACTAATTTGAATATCACATGTTGATATTAGTGTTAAATCATATATGATATGTGATTTATCATATACGATTTAACACTAAGATCACATATGATATTACATATCGATGTGATTTAACACTAATATCACATGCGATCTTCAAATTAGTGTTAAATCATATACGATATTTCACGAAATTCCAATATGAATAAAAACGAAAAAATACCAAAAACGTGACAAAAACGATTTTTTTTTCTTTTCGAAAGATATCAAAGTCTTCGCTCATGAAAAGATAATTAAACGTCGTCATGATGTTGTAATTATTTTTGCTTAACGATTAACGGTTTAAGAGATATTTAAATTATAAAAATATGTGAAATAATAAAACGTTTTAATCTCACCCATCGATTTTTTTTTTTATTTATTTACTTAAAATAAGTATTCCTTTATACGTAGTTAAAGCTAGATATAAAATAACCTCCTAAAAGTTTGGTGATGCATGTGACTTTTTTGTTTAATGGTGTCCAAAATCTCTTGACAAAAATGGGTTGCCAGCAATGTGTTCTGGTACTTGTAAACAGTGTATTAAACAAATTGTTGGTGATTTTAAGTATAAATTGGGTCCATCCGTTATGATAGTTTCTATAGGAGGTAAATGGGTGTGGTATTAAGTATGTTATATATATGACCTATTATAGAAAATTTTCGGATTCGAAGTAGTAAAACATGCATCTTGATCGAAACGAAACTATTCCTCATTCGATATTAGATACCAAACGCACCCACAGTTATTAATCATTTTGGGTAGTTGGGATTGTACTATGTATTTTCATGGCATGTGTTTGATGCGCCATATGTACTTACATGATATACACTCTTTGCAACCATGGCATTATTCGAAGGCAGATATAACTTATATCGGATAGTGTCTCTTTTATAAGCTATTTGTTCGGACTGTTAACTTAAAATGTGTTGTTGGACTTTATTTGATTAACCAAATATAATTGGGTTAAAATGTTTAATATCGGAAAAGTTTAGATGTAAATCAAGATCTCTAAATGAGCGATGCCCATCAAAATTTTTATTTTGATAGCTAAGTTTATTTTATGCTATTGTGTTCTTATAAATTTGATTGCCCAATCTTTGCTTAGAGTTTTACCTTACTAATATAATATGAGATAAGAAAAGTAATATACTAGAAGAGAATTCCACAAAACCATTTTGATCTCTTACCTTTATGATTAGAGGGTCTATTTTTGCTTCAAATTTTTAATTTTATTGCATCTATGATTGTTCATTCATAGTAATGCTTTATTTGGTTTTTCTTATAATATATAATTTTGGAGAAATGAAAATTATACTTGCTTAACTAAAAAATACTTCGCAAAATGATAAAAATATATCAAGATATTGTCAAATACTTATCTTATCGCAAATGTACAAATTAATTTACTTAGACCATCTATTCAAATAATGATGAATTGAAGTTGATAAGACGATAAATATATTTAGCAAAAGCAATTAACTTAAGGTAACAAAAGTACCCTATAAAATTTCAAAGACATATGTTTAAAAAATGCGGGTCTAAGAGTTTGAGATATCCATAACTTATAAAAATAATTTTCTATCTTTTTAATTATTATTTGAGCATTATATAATTTGTGAATTTAAAGGTTTGAGGTGATATTTGAAATATCACACTACGTGAATTGATAAAGTCAATATGGGGCTTAACACTCCTGAGGCGGGCTGAGTTATAGATTGTAGTATATTTGAGCCTCACCATCATACTAACAACTCAGCAATTTATACAAACATTAAGCGATGAACAATTAGATAAAATTTGTGTGCATCACACAGGTACACCAACATTACGCAATAAGCATTTTACCTAAAACCTATAGCAGCACCAAAATTAGTGCCGCACAAAAAAAAATTGCAATAACTAAACTTTAAATTAACAAAATAATTACCGCTACGTAAACATTAACAAATATCTTCCAACAATCAACAAAATTGTCACGAGACAACACAAGTTATAGATTGTTGTATATTTGAGTCTCACCATCATACTAACAACCCGGCAATTTACACAAACATTACGCTATGAATAATTAGATAAAGCTCGTGTGCATAGCACGGGTTCGCCATGCCTCAGACATAATAATTTATAGTTACATTTTGATTTTCTTACGTTGTATTGATACGCTTACACATACGCTCGGGGTCAAAGGAACTTCCTTTTCGTCGAGCAAGTTTTTCAACACCCTAGGCGGTGAACCTAATCGTTGTAGTGTAGTATTAGGGTAAGCCACGGTATTGATATCGTTCTCTAGGGAATAGGAATGCTAGTGAGAAGTTACTACGCTAAGGTTGGGGTTGAGGAAGATTATTTTTATCTTTTTATATTTTTAGGAAATGGAAAGGTACGAATCTCGGGGTTTGGATTTGGGGGTTGGTATTTCTACCGATTACTCTACTTATCTAATTATCTAATTAACTAAGCTAGGGTAGTCTATGTCTATTGTTGTGTGCTCGTATGATGATTAAAAATGTATTTACTTAGGTTTTATTACTCCCTAGTTATCTCCTATTGATGGTTGAATTGTCACGTCCTTATTCTTAACGCGTTGTGTCTCTAAGGTCGTAGGGTATGCGTTTATCCCTAACTCTTTGAAGCTACCAAAGGTTAATGACTACAAAATCTCTAGGATTCATAAACTTAACACTAAGGTATTCTTTGGATGTTTAGCCTACAATTCCACTAGTAACTATATGCTAAGGTTCAACAAAGATTAATCAAGCATTAATAACACAACGAATGACCTATCGCAATACTAGGTCAATCACAATTAAGATAAGAGACAACCAATCAATATTCAATAACTAGGTTTCATATTACCTAAGCAAACACACAAGTAAATTAGCCGGACATGGAGAACATGCAAGCATACACACAATCAATTGAAGACATAATTGAATTAATGAAGTAAAACACTTATCTTGATGTAAGATAGGGTATGGAACCCTAAAATACTGTACAAGACAGCCTTGGTTCGGTTTAGGTTTTTACTCCACAAAACTACCTCCTAAAACTGAAAAATTCGGATTCTATATATAGTGTTACAAACTGCGACGGCGTCACTCTTTAATTGTGACGCCGTCGGGTCGCCGTCATTAGGGTTTCGTCTTGGCCACGTTATCATTGTGACGGCGTCACCTTATGCCCGTGACGCCGCTCCTTTGAGATCTCGACGCCGTCGGATCAAATCTAGGCCGTCCGAGCATGCGACGCCTACTCTTTTAAAACCCGATGCCGCCACTTGTAAATAAGCAATTTGGCTACCGAGTCGTCACAAAACTTGTTCGACGGCGTCACAAGTAGAACCCGACGCCGTCCCCTTCGGCCCAAAGCAACTGAGTGTCTCGATTCTTGACTTTGGCCATTTTCTTCATATATTCGCGCCTTTTCGTCCGAATAAGTGTCATTCCAGCAATTTGCCTTCAAGAGACCTAAAAAGTGAAAAGGAACGAAATTAAGTAGTAACGGATACAAAAGTGATCAATTAAGGGCTTAAATGACCCCTCAAAAAGGTACCTTTTAAATCCTTATCAAATATCCCTACACTTGGTATTTGCTTGTCCTCAAGCAAATGTGCTTTTAGCCAATTGATTTATAAGTTAGGGGTCATGAAGCATTAGTTTAGAACGATCCACAACACATATAAGCCCCGCAAAAGTCATAACAAGCACGGAAATTACATACTAGCACCTCACATGGGGTGTTTGGATACTCACATCTCTCGGGTGTATATGAAATATAACAAGTTGGAAATGGAAGATAAACACTCATTAACCGGTCCTAGTACATAGATTACCATAGGCTTGAGACTAGATCAAACCTCCATCGCTTTGGCGTAAGCACCTAGGAAAGACTATCCAAGAGGTCTTTTAAAGGGTTGTAATGTTAGGCTTACGGTAGGGAAACAAAGGGTTTGGTGGGATAGGCGATTTAGTGGTGGCAAGTCAAAATCTTTATGTTACAAGCATGCGAAGAATGGCGTTGCTAAGCCAAGACTCGACACTCTAAACTCTAGATAACTGAAACAAACAAACATAAATTTAAAGATAGATGTAGGATGGTAGCCCGTATATTTTTTTTTTTTTTTTTTTTTCTACTTTTTTTTTTTTTTTTTTTTTTTTTTTTTGATTTTTTTTCATACACTTTTACTCTACCATCCTCTACGATAACATCAAAATGATAGGGATTTATAGGCACATCCCTACACTTGAGTTTTTATTACTCTAACACTAATTTGACCCGAATTGAAAAGATCAAAACACTTGGAGTACATTATTATGCAAATAAAGGGAATTTGAATTTAACGTTCCTTCCGTCATTTCATAAAATTTAACTTTTCCCATGAGTCCCAATCGTCCCAAAACGTGTACAAAGGATATGACTCGACTTAGCAACTTATGCAAGCAACTAGATAATTGAACTAAGGGTTTAGTGTGATAACAATAATGCACTAAAAGTGAGTGCATACAAGGTAGGCTAAGGCGATTTGGGTGTACATTTGGGGTGGATTGTAAACAATGCTCTTCATTGATATTTCGAAAACCGAAACATCACGAGAACCGCGAAAAGGATAGGCTCGAGGGGTTAACTAGGGTATCGTGTACTAAAGATGAGTACAACGCAAGGTGTGGGGAATTACTCAACCGATGTGGAAGAAGTAATTATATTACGGTATCAAACAAGGGTTATCCTAATGCCTCTTATCATTTAGTTATTCCTAACTACACAAGTGTAGTCTTACTAGCGATCTCGAATGCATCACAAAACAAGTTCTAGAATCTATTATACTACCGGTTCACACTCTAAGCATTAAAGATGAATGCTTTAATTCCTACAAATCTAAGGGCGATCCTCACATTTTGGGTGGAATTTAAGTGGTAAAGGGTTTTGTGCTAGTCATATAATTTCCTATCCATGAGACGCTTTATTAAGACTAATGGCCCACTCCTATATGTCATGAAAATTTTAAATTTGGTGCCAAAATTACCCTAACCGATATTTCTCATGGTTTATTACACAAATGAAATTGGACAAAGCAAATAGTCAAGGATAAGCATAGTTTCAAAGTTCCGCTTTATTTTCCTCCCTACACTTAAACCGAACATTGTCCCCAATGTTCCCGAAAGTATCAAAGTTATGATAATGGAAGGTAATTAAAACGAAAGAAACTAGTACTCCCCGATTAGCTCGGTAGGATCCGTGTGAAGTGGTGGTTACATCTTTCTTCAAGAAGAATGTTTGCGTGAAAAGCTCCTTCTCATCTTATGTATCTTCTTCTTGATAAATTAAACCCGCACACTTGAAGAAAACAAACGAAACCTTCGCGTAAAATCGGCGGTAACATAATATATATATGACTCTACTAAACTAGGATATAATGCTTGTGGAATGGATGTTTATGATTTTCCGAAAATTAAGACCTGGAAAATTCCAAAATTTATAAGTAGCTCGAAAACGAGAAAAGTAATAAGTTGTTTTCTCCTCCCGACGCCGTCAGTTGCGATCTGCGACGCGACGTCAGTTATCCCGACAGTAAACCGGTCTCGCGATTTTCGGAAAAATTCGAAAATTTTTATCTTTAAAATGGAAAAATTTCCGCAAAACATCCATTATGACTCGATACAAGCATTTGACTCGAACAAACACACATGTATATCTTTTAATTAATTGTAATTCTCATGTTTACGTTTCTTTTGAAAACGTGTGTAATCCTCCCTACACTTATCCCTTATGTAAAATACCTTTATATGTAATTAAGACGAGGTTAAAGACAAAATAAAGCATTTTACAAATTTAAACATGAGAATAAACAATCAATAAAAGATACACGACACAAACAAGCAAACAATTAAGCATGGGTTGCCTCCCACGAAGCGCTTTTCTTTATTTATGAGTCTTGTAGCTAGACTCAAGTCGTGCCCCACGTGACTTCATTACCGCCACCTTCTTACCTCATGACGGTCTCTATTGGGGATTCCATGTTGTAGAAGTGCCCTATGATGCACCTTTCTAAGAGGTCGTCCTCTCCCCACTCGGTTCTATATTCTGGTCCTAAGTTCAAGCAATCCTTATAGAAACCGAAAATCTTGGCCATAACATAATCTACTCCCTTCTCCTTATCCTCCTCATTCCTATAGTAGACCGATAGTTTAAGTTCCTTTTCATCATTGGAGAGTGATGAAAACTTCTCAATCTTAAACGGCATTTGGTAAGCTACATCATCGGTCTCATCCTTGAATCTCACTATTCCTAACGATGGATCATAAGTCATCCCGGTGTTTTCTATGAAAGGCTTTCCTAGAATAACGTGGGACAAGCTAGGATCTATGGCCGTACTAATATCATCCACTATTATGAAATCCGTAGGAAACGTGAAACTACCTACATAAACGGGCAATCCCTTAACTCTACCAAGAAAATTGCAACTAACCCTAGGATTATCGGGATCTTGCCTAGTTGGGATAGGCTTCTTCATTACCCAATTATAGTAGGTGCTAGTCATGATATTTATCGGGGACTTGCGATCAATGTAGGCCTTTGCCACGAAAAGGTGTCCTATGCAACATGGTATGTTAAGATTCCAAGGGTTCCCAAACTTGATCCTAGGGCTTCTCCTAACATACATGTGACGGAGGTCACGTACTAAGTGTGGGTGGCGAGAGAGTTCTTCTTCCGTAGGAAACTTATTGAAATAGTCATTGTCTACTTCATCTACTTCCTCGGTTGTTTCATTCCTAGGTGTTTCACTAACCTCAAGTATCGTTTCATGGTTCGCTTCGTCATTTGTTCTATTAGGTTTCACTAAGGTGATGGTATTGACGAATTGAACGTGCTTAGCTAACTTACTTGGGTCCTTAATCTCTACACCGGAAGTTTCGGGAGTTGAGATAGCATTAACCTTCCTATCACTATTGGTCATGGCTTTCAAAAGGTTATCTATCTTCCTATCCATCTCGGCTTGTTGTTGGTTAAAACGGTCCGAGAGCTTAGCTATTTGAGCTTCTTGGGATGCGACTAGGTGTTGCAACATCCCTTCTATGTTTTGTTGGTTAGGGCCGTGAGATGGGGGCCATGAGAAATCATTAGATGTGAATTCTTTGGTTTGTCCCCAATAAAAGTCGGGCTTGCCCTTCCATGCTTCTCGGCGTCATTAAAAGTCCTAGGTCCGGTGTTGTAGGAATCTTCCTCCGCTCCATTAGTACGCGAGGATGCGTAGTCAACGGAAGCTTGTTCGGGGAATCTTGTGCAAGTGCGCGTGTTATGAGGACCACTACACGACTCACACGAGGAAGAAACTTTGTTCACTTGGCGTGAAGACTTAGGATTGTCGTAGGAGCTCATTAGGAATTTAACTTGATCTTCAAGCTCGAGCATCCTACGGTCGGAAGATTGTGAGTCAATGGGAGGCAAGGAGATTGCCTTTACGGTTTTGGGCAACTCACGGGGGTCATTCCAACTTTCGTTGTCATAGAGAGCAAGGTCCTCTATTATACCCCATGATTCTTCCGCGGTGAGATCACTAAGTTTTCCACCGACCGCTTGGTGGGGAAGTTGACAAGATCGTAGAAGAGTTGAACTTGAAGCCAAAGATCAATGCCGTGATGAGGGACTCTATGGAGTATGTCCTTGAATCGAGTCCATTCTTCGTAGAGAGATTCACCTTGACGTTGTTGGAACATCAAGATTTCATTCCTAAGCTTAGTAGTTCTCCCCAGAGGGAAAAATTGAGCAAGGAAACGAGAGGTGAGATCATCCCAACTTGAGATGGAGCCATGGAAGTCGCTCAAGCCAATTACTAGCTTGGTCCCGTAGAGAGAATTGGAAGAGACGCAGACGCGTGGTCTCCCGAGTAGTAGCATCGAGGTCGATGGAATCGACAATTTTAAGGAAATCCTTAAGATGTCGATTAGGATCTTGAACGAAGTCCATGGAATGCACATCCGCTTTGCACCAACCGGATGGTGTCGGATCGCAGGCCGTAGTTTGGGCTTGGTCGGAAGCTCAATGGTGTTCCTATAGCCTAGGTGGCTTGGTCTCGAGTATTCACCAAGAGTACGGCCTCTTGGCGGGTCATTTGGTGGTGGGTTGATGAGTGGTGGTTGGTTATCACCTTCCATGATGAAAAGTGATGGGATTATTTAACAAAGGTCACGAAGAAGGGGATAGACTACGAGGAAGCTAAAATGGGAAAAAGCTTACTTGATAGGAATCAAGCAAGGAAACCTAAACGAGGTGGACTCTAACTAGCTATTCTATTTCCGCAGTGGCGCCAAAACTTGATACGCTTACACAGTAGCGCTCGGGGTCAAAGGAACTTCCTTTTCGTCGAGCAAGTTTTTCAACACCCTAGGCAAAGTGAACCTAATCGTTGTAGTGTAGTATTAGGGTAAGCCACGGTATTGATATCGTTCTCTAGGGAATAGGAATGCTAGTGAGAAGTTACTACGCTAAGGTTGGGGTTGAGGAAGATTATTTTTATCTTTTTATATTTTTAGGAAATGGAAAGGTACGAATCTCGGGTTTGGATTTGGGGTTGGTATTTCACCGATTACTCTACTTATCTAATTATCTAACTAAGCTAGGGTAGTCTATGTCTATTGTTGTGTGCTCGTATGATGATTAAAATGTATTTACTTAGGTTTTATTACTCCCTAGTTATCTCCTATTGATGGTTGAATTGTCACGTCCTTATTCTTAACGCGTTGTGTTTCTAAGGTCGTAGGGTATGCGTTTATCCCTAACTCTTTGAAGCTACCAAAGGTTAATGACTACAAAATCTCTAGGATTCATAAACTTAACACTAAGGTATTCTTTGGATGTTTAGCCTACAATTCCACTAGTAACTATATGCTAAGGTTCAACAAAGATTAATCAAGCATTAATAACACAACGAATGACCTATCGCAATACTAGGTCAATCACAATTAAGATAAGAGACAACCAATCAATATTCAATAACTAGGTTTCATATTACCTAAGCAAACACACAAGTAAATTAGCCGGACATGGAGAACATGCAAGCATACACACAATCAATTGAAGACATAATTGAATTAATGAAGTAAAACACTTATCTTGATGTAAAATAGGGTATGGAACCCTAAAATACTGTACAAGACAACCTTGGTTCGGTTTAGGTTTTACTCCACAAAACTACACACCTAAAACCGAAAAATTCGGATTCTATATATAGTGTTACAAACCGCGACGGCGCCACTCTTTAATTTGACGCCGCCGGGTCGCCATCATTAGGTTTTCGTCTTGGCCACGTTATCATTGTGACGGCGCCACCTTATGCCCGTGACGCCGCCGCCTTCGATCTCGACGCCGTCTCGATCAAATCTAGGTCGCCCGAGCCGCGACGCCTACTCTTTTAAAACCCGATGCCGCCACTTGTAAATAAGCAATTTGGCTACCGAGTCGTCACAAAACTTGTTTCGACGGCGCCACAAGTAGAACTCGACGCCGTCCCCTTCAATTCAAAGAGACTGAGTGTCTCGATTCTTGACTTTGGCCATTTTCTTCAGATATTCGCGCCTTTTCGTCCGAATAAGTGTCATTCCAAGAATTTGCCTTCAAGAGACCTAAAAGTGAAAAGGAACGAAATTAAGTAGTAACGGATACAAAAGTGATCAATTAAGGGCTTAAATGACCCTCAAAAGGTACCTTTTAAATCCTTATCAATGATGGCCTTACAAAATTATCAAGACTTTCACGTCCCGCTCTTTGAGACATGCATAAATATTCGTCATACTCATCGGGCGGATTGTCGGCCATGAGTTGCCTAACAAACCGATGTGATTTTTGTTTCGCCGTGAAACTTTTTGAAATCGCGATCGTAGCCTTCTTGAAAATATGGGTATCTCGCTCAATTCACCCACTATTTGCAAAATCGCTTTTCTCCATTCGAATTTTTTAAAGTACTCGCCGTTGTACTTTGGTGTTTCAACGAACCAATCATTCTCTAAAGTTTCAAGACCTATATCCCGATGACGATTTACGCTTAGTTCGCTAGAGCTTGCCGTGTCTTCATAATACCGAGCCGCTTAGTTGAAGATATTTTGCAACGAGCTACCCGTGGATATCTCGCCGACAAAGAAGGAACAACGAATCCAAGAATCGTTAGACATTTTTTGGAGAGATTATTTAGTGTGTGTTTTTTTGATATGTTAAAAGGTAATTATGTTTTTGAAATGTAAAAGAGTTTTAAATAGGAAGAATTTTTTTTTTTTTATTTTTATTTTTTTTTTTTTAATTTTACTCGGCTACTAGCCGCTGAACCAACCAAACGCTCCCCAACGCCAATATTTTCCAACGGTCTTCTTCTGGCTCGAGCTCAGAACCAACCCGAGACACGAACCCGAGCTGGGCGGAACGGTGTAGCCGCTCGGGTTCAGCTACCCGCCCCCCGACTTCGACTCCGTGTACCCTAAAGATGCTAAATACAAATACATAAAAATGTTAGAAGTCAAAACCTAAGCCAACCACAAGCCCATCCTTGATGTCACTATCTCGGAATGAATAAACCCACAAAAGTTGAATACTCAATCATATAGAACCAAATGAAAACATACCGCATGTAGTACGCATAACACAACAAACATACCCACAAAACCAAAACTTAGTACTACAGACCGCTACTCACTCATTATGTTGCACACACTACAACAAACCATCGTCCACTTCACAATTCTTCGATTAGAACTTTTAAAATACTCATCATCGACACAACATTTACCCGATCAAAAAGCCATTGTTGCCAATTTATTTCACTTTTCTTTCCTGGATCTTCTCGTAATCCACTCAAAACTTTTAAGTTGAATATCTTGAACAATTTTATTAAGACTTGATACTTTCCCTTTAAAAACACGCATATTTCTTTCTTTCCAAATATAATACCCAGATGTGGAAATAACTGCTTGCCACACATTAGATGAAAGACTATGGACATTAACGTTTCCATTATAAGCAAATAATTCTTCAATGGAGAAAGAATTAACATTCCCAATCTTCCACCAACTATAAATTCTTTCCCACATGCTCATAGCAAAATTAAACATAACCAAACAATGAGTACATGATTCCACCATGTCGTTACAAGAAGGACATAATAAGGAGTCCAAATCAATGCCCTCTTGTCTAACTCTTCACGAACCGAAGCCACCCTTTTAGAGCCTCCAAACAAATATATTAACCTTTTTGGAACCTATTTGTTCCAAATCGTCGCTCACCCCACTATCCACATTAAGGATCTTTTCTTCTACCAACTTTGTTAGCTCCTCATCGTAAAATCCCCATCCACATGAAGTGCCCATCGCCATCGGTCCCAACAATCGAATTTAATAAAACATTTTGCAAAACACTTTTAGATCTTTTAAATCCTTACGAACTCTCCTCTAAGACTCCTAACCCATTCCCATTTCCAACACCACCCACTTTCAACCCATTTCCTTTTTCCATCACCTTACCTTCCTTATGTCTATCTAAATGATACAATCTTGGGAATCTATCACAAAGTCTAACCCCACCCACCCATCTATCGATCCAAAATCTAACATCGCTACCATTCCCCACTTCCCCACAAACGAAGACATGAACTCTACCCCTAACCCTTCCAACTCCTCCCTACCCTAATGATGTCACGCCATACCCCCTTCCCGACCCCTACCTCTAATATCACCAAGCCTTCACATCACTTAATATTGTAGCTTATTTTTCAAGAGTTCTTTGAAGCTTCCTTAGAGTTCTTCCATAACTTTATAATATGTGTATAAATAATTTTAAGACAATTGCAATAAATTTGAATAGGTTGTATATGTCGATTCTAAATATCCCATAATTGTATTCTCAAAATCGAAGATCTTATATAATTGTACATGAGAAACTATATATCTTTTTTCTATTGATTTACTTGTCAATATATATATCCACACCATATTTATATTGTTTACATGTTCTACTCATCACTTTAAACATTTCTAGCATACACACCGGTCAACTCATGCAGCGACAAAAGCAGGGGGTTCACGCGGGTGCACGAGACCTCTATGAATTTTTTCGACGTAGTGTTAATTTTTGAAAAAAAAACATCAATTTTCCATAAAATGCGTCTTAAATGCACCGGTCCATGTTGGAAGTCTAAGATTTATCTCTCAAACACATGGGTCTTATATTCATTCAAGCAAAGTTCAAGCCAGAAGTGTACCCGCCAAAAAGCTAAAGGACTAAAGGTGACAAGTTGAAGAAGCATGAAGGTCTAGAGAGTTAATATCTGGATGGATGCTACAATGTGTAAATCTCTCTTTAGGCTACATAATTCACCTTCGTTTACTGTGTTTTATCTCTCATCTCTGTTGTCTTCTTAAGTTGAGAGAAACCCTAGAATCTGTAATAGTTTTGTTTCATTCTGTATTGTAACCATACACTGCCATTCTTTAGCTATTAGTTTAATAAGAAAAGTGAACGAGTGGGGAGGTTGGTTGGGTTCATTCACATATCTAGTGTTGTTTGAATCTTTGGTTTATTTACATGGTATCAGAGACAAGTTGCTCTATGCCAAAGTTTTAAAAAGGTTTTTGAAAATTAGGGTTTCTTTTAATTTGGGGTTTTTGGTCTATACGTTTAGATCGGTTTGTGTATAAAGGGTTATAAGGAGTTCTTGTTTCTTGCTATTTGTTGGTAATCTGTTTTGATTGGTGTTCCTAATTGGTATAGTTTTGTTTTTTATAATTTTGAAAAATGGTTGAAATTAAAGATCCAAAAGATAAAGGTGTTGCTAGTGGTAGTAGTGAATTAAAACTTGACATTTATGATCTTTTTTATTTGCATCCTCAAGATATTGATTCTCAGCTGATTTCCTTCAAACTTGAAGGAACTGAGAACTATAAGGTTTGGTCTGCTACTGTGTAGTTGGCTTTGCATACTAGAAATAAACTTGGTTTCATTATTGGAGAGTGTATTAGAGACCCTGGTGATGTTTTGTATCATGCTCAATGGGATAGGTGTAATTCAGTTGTTTTTTCTCGGATCTTAGGTTATATTCTCAAGATCTTTATAAGGGTCAAGTTTTTTCTGAAAATGCTAAGAATGTTTGGGATAAATTAGAAGAGGCATACAATAAGCAAGATGGTTCTCTAATTTATAATTTGCATCATAAAATACTTTGACTCACCGACATGTCATTATCTCGAATACTATCATGAGTTGAATTCCTTGTGGAGACATTTTGACTCCTCGGTTCTTCGCGATAGTGCTCCTAAGATGAAGAAGCATTCAAACCTTCTTAGGCTAATGCAGTTTCTTATGAGGCTTGATGATGTGTTTGATTTTGTTAGGAGTTTAATTCTTACATATGAACCTTTGCCTGATGTTAAGTCTGCTTTCGCTTCTTTGTCTAGAGATGAGTCTCATAGAAATAGCCATGTGGCTACTAAAACTGTTAAGACTAGGTCTACTGCCTTTACAGCCAGGCCTAGTAGCAGTATTAATAATTGGAACTCTAATAGAAACATTAATAATAATAACAGGAGGTTTGGCAGGTGTCAAACCTTGTCTCGCAAACACTATAATATGTCCGGTCACACTATTGATAGATGTTATGATTGGTGGGATATCCACCAGTGCTTAAAAAGGAAATGCGAGTCAAAATAATGTTAATAATGTTTCGTGTTGATAATAAAAATCGATCGCTGTAAGAGTACCACCATACTCTTACCAAAGGATCAATATCAAATACTAATGGCTTTACTAGGTGATAAAGGTGATACTAGCAAGGCTCATGCTAGTGTTGCAGGTACTATTGTGACCTCTAATTGTGTAATAAGTTTTCTTAGTTGCAGATTTTTTAATTTTAACTCTAATATAAGTACCTATAGTATTTATATTGGGTGAATAATTGATTCAGGATCTAATCAACACATCACTTTTTGTGCAACACTTATTTTTTACATAATGGATGTTACTCATTTAAATCTTACTATTGCACATCCTAATGGGACTGTTGCACAAGTTAAACAGATTGGAAGTTATAAAATGGGAAATAATTTGATCATAAAAGATGTGTTGGTAGTTCTTGGTTATCATATTAGTCTATTGTTTGTTCATAAACTTTCAAAAGATAACAATGTAATTGTCGGCTTTAATGATAAATGTGTAAAATTGTGATTTAACTCAAAAGTTCCCGATGGGGACCGTAGTAGAGAGAGAGGCCTTTATTTTTTGATGAAAGTAAGAGGGTGAACAACAATAATATAAAATTTATGTTTTGTCAAATTTTATTTGGTACAACGGGCTTGGTCATCCGTCAGACCAAGTCCTGATTGTTTTAAAAAGTAAAATTAAAGATCTTAATCAGTCTAATTCTTAGCCATGTGAAATATGTCATAAAGCTAAGCAAACTAGAGAACCATTCCCTATAAGTGAACATAAATCTAAAAGTTTGGGTGACCTAATTCAATTAGATGTTTGGGGACCATACAAAGTGACCAGTAGGGTTGGCTTTAGATAATTTCTTACAGTGTTGATGACTACACTAGGGTTGTCCGGGTGTTTTTAATGAAGAATAAAAGTGAAGTTTTTGATCATATTGTTGGTTTTGTAATTTGATTAAGAATCGCTTTGAAAAACTATCAAAATTTTTAGAAGTGATAATGATACGAATTTGTAAATAAAAAGTTTGAAAGTTTTTCTTAACCAATGGTATTCTTTATCAAACCACTTATGCTTACACACCCCAGCAGAATGGTGTAGCTGAAAGAAAGCATAGGCATTTGTTGAATACTTCTAGAGCCCTTATGTTTTAGGGGGCTTGCCTTTAAACATGTGGACCAGATCTATTCTAACTGCAACTTACTTAATTAACAAGTTGCCTACTGCTGTGTTATCTGGTAAAAGTCCTTATGAATTAGTGTGTAGAACCGAACCTAATCTCCTACATTTAAGGTGTTTTGCACTGCTTATGTTTTTCAACTATTTTAAATAAATCTAGCAAATTTGGTGCTAGGTCCGATAAATTTGTTTTATTGGCTATGCTTTTGATAAAAAGGGTATAAACTGTTTAATCTTGATCAAAAGAAATTTGTTTTCTCAATAGATGTTCGGTTTTATGAATATGTGTTTCCTTTCAAAAATAGTTCTTTTACTAAAGAGTTTTTGTTTGAAGAAAATGATGTAAATGATTTAAACTTTTTTTATCAAGAAAATGATAGCAACTTTAGGTCTGATGAACCCAATGATGAAAATGGAGATAGTACATATAGCAGTAACATATATGTGCCTAATAATAGTACTCCAAAACCTAGTGTTAGCACGGTAGATGAAGCTGCCAGTAACAAAGATAACATGTATAATAATACAACATATACTATTGATACAGAAACTGATGATATCTCTGGTAGTACTTCTAGTAGGAAGGACACTAGTACTCAAGAATATGCGACTGAAACTACTGTTTCTGAAGGTATACAGAGTTCAAGTTTAAATGATGATGAATATGAGTCTGAGGGTGAAGACATTGATATGTTTGGTAAAATATTTGAGTCACCAGAACCAGCAGTAGGTCAAACTGTTAGAAGAACTAGTAGAATGATTGCATTACCATTTAAATATAATGATTATGTACTTAATAAGAATCATACGTTTGGTATTGACAAAGTTTTCAAATATTCAAATCTAATTTTTGATAACTTTGTGTTCACTACAAATCTTAGTAAGATTCATGAACCTTCTACCTATGAAGAAGCTATAAAAGATAGCAGATGGGTACCAATATGAATCAAGATATAGAAGCCTTAAATAGAAATGGAACTTGGGTAATTATTGAGTTACCTGATGGCAGAAAAGCTATTGGGTATAAATGGGTTTTCAAAGTTAAATATAAGGCTAATGGCGAGGTTGAAAGGTTTAAGGCTAGGCTAGTAGCCAAAGGTTTTAACCAAAGGAGACATTCTCCCTGTTATGAAAATTGTGACCGTAAGATGCATTATAAGTCTTCTTTGTGAATAATCAATGACCTTTTTAGGCATTTTGTATGGTGAATTGAAGAGAATGTTTACATGACAATACCGTATGGTTTTCGAGATAAAATGATAAAAGAGTTCGCAAATTGGTTAAGTCTCCGAATGAGATAAAATAGGAACCAATAAAATGGAATGAGAAATTGACATATGTGTTAATTGAAAATGGTTTTGTTCGAGTCTAAATGATTTCTCATTGTTTATTTAAAATGATAATGGTGTTATTCGGTTTTACTCATATCGTAGAATATATCATTGTTAAGGTAACAATCTTGATGAAATTAATAAGTTCGAACTGCTTTTAGGAACAAAATTTTTAATAAAAGATTTGGGAAAGTTAAAGTTTTTCCGGTATTTAAGTATTGGATACTTCTCGGTATTTGTTTGACACGGAGAAAGTATTGTACCGAGTTATTATCCGAGTTTGGAATGCTTGGTTGTAAACCTTGTAGTACTCCAATTAAATTTAATCTCGATGATAAGAAAGTTTTTTTAAGTTTGGTAATAATGAATCTTTAATTGGTGTTACTAACTATCAAAAGTTAGTAGGAAGTTGATTTACTTGACTATGAAAAAGCCTCGATATTTCATATGCAATGCATTGTCTAAGTCGTAATGCATAATCCCATGAAGTCTCATTTGAGACCGGCTTTTAGAGCTCTAAGGTATCTTAAAAGGAACCGGATTGGGGATTACTTTTAACAAATGTGATAATAATGATTTGAGAGACTTTGTGAACTCTAATTGGGCAAAGTGTAAGATCACAAGAAGATTCATATCGGGTATTCAATGTTTATGGAAGCAATCTTGTTTCTTGAAAAGTAAGAAACAAGCTTTTGTTTCTAGGCCTCACCGAGGTAGAATATGGAGCTATGTGGAATGTATGACGTGAGGTGATGTGGATTCAAGATCTTAGGCGATCTGCGGAGTTACTTGTAAGTTTGCTTGTGGATATGAGTTATGACAACAACTCTCCTATTCAAATTTCAAAGAAATCTAGTTTTACATGAAAAAGCAAGCATTTTGAAATTGATTTATATTTTAAGAGAAAAATTGTCACGATTTTCTTAAACCAAAAAGGTCAAGTCCGAAGATAACATTGCAAAGTTGTTTACAAAATGGTTAAGTGTTTACGACCATAACAAATTTTGCAAAGGTCTTGGTTTGTTAAATGTGTTTCGATCTAAAGCTTATGGGGAGTGTTGGAAGGCTAAGCTTTATCTCTCAAACACATAGGTCTTATATTCATTCATGCAAAGTTCAAGCCGAGGTGTACCTCCCAAAAGCTAAAGGATCAAGATGACAAGTTGGAGAAGCATGAAGGTCTAAAGAGTTAATATCTCGGATGATTGTTATATAATGTGTAAATATCTCTTTAGGATTCATAATTCACCTTCGCCATCTTGTGTGTTTTATCTCCCATCTCTGTTGTCTTCTTGAGTTGAGAGAAACCTTAGAATCTGTAATTTTTGTTTCATTATGTATTGTAATCATACGCAATCATTCTTTGGCTATTGTTTTTTAAAGAAAAGTGAACAAGTGGGGAGGTTGGTTGGGTTCATTCACATATCCGTGTTGTTTAAAGCATTGGTTTATACATTTTACAATCCATCTAAATATGTTTTTATATTACGGTTCTAACAAATTTGTGTAGTTGGTCATATTGGTCATGATTATGTCCCTGAACTCATAGCCATCTCCTAACCTAAGGAAATAGAAGATTACATTATTTTTCCAGTACTAACCACCTACTCTAGAAATAGAAGATTACATTTTCTAGTACTATCCACCCACTATGCAACATGAAAATAGCAATAATGTATTGCTATAGTGATTCACAAAAGAAAGAAAAAGAAACTTGTTAATCTTTTTAGAAGACACTTACTCGATGAATAGGTCGAGTAATCTTTTTAGAAGACGATCTATGGTCACCAAACCACTACCTCTTCCACTAAATCACAAGCTAATTTTTTTAGGTTGCATTTTCCGTCCCTAAGTTGCAGTTTTCGTCCTTAGGTTGCAGGTTCTGATAAAGGCATTTTAGTAATTTTACTTTGGACAAAGACAAAAACTGCAACCCAAAGTTCCCCATAGGGCGGTGCCTCACGATGTGCTTCCTCACAATAACAGTCAGAAAATATTGCCTTCCTTTGTATTTTCGAATCAAGTTATGTAATATTATGCATGTATACATCATATTCCTTATTCTATAAATAAACATCGTTCATGCGTGATTGGCTAATATGACCCATTTTTTCTTAAGAACATAAAACGCTCGTTCCACATCTTCCCTTGCTACTTCATGCATTTACTTATACCGTATTCTTTTGTGGTCATCATCGCTTGGATGTGAAACCGACTAAATATATGTCACCCATTCCGGATGTATCCCGTCAACAAGATAATATCCCCAACCGTAACTTACGTTGTTAGCCTCAAACGGATCCTCTTGTGCTTTTCTGTATTTAAGATCGTTGAATATAGGTGCTCGATGTATACCATCGATGTTGTTGTTTGCCCAAGAAACACCAATGAACGCCGAAATCCACAAGTCTTATGACGTAACAACTTTCTTCAAAATGAATGGATTCAACCATGATCACATCTACAATATTGCCTTTATATGCATTTGGAAAACCAAACCACTCCCAATTTGTACAATCAAGGCTTTGGAACACACGTGCTTTTCTTCGTGAAACTCATAAAGTTTTTCCACATCAATGTAAGTAGGTTTTCGCAAATACTCTACTCCATATATTTCCATAACAAACTTACAAAAATGCTCAATAGAATCACGAGAAGTTGTTGCACACATTTGCAAATTTTCATCAAGGGCATCAGAAATGTATTGTATGCCAATTGACGAATCATGAGGTGCACTTCATTAATGCCAAAATGCCTCATCTTTAAGACAATCAACATTATTACAAAACAATTCACAATGATTAGTTAAATCTTCAACTATGCTTGTGAATAGTTCTCGACTCATTCGTAACCTCTTTCGAATGTATATTCATCATAAATCGGATCCTCACTAAAATAAGCAGCGACTAAACGATCATGAGCACCATATCGATCAGTATTTATGATGTTTCTGAAACCTCGCGAACTTTCACCTTTTCGTTTATACTTAATAAACAACGCCACTTTTTGTATTAAAATAAATAAATAAATAAATACAAATTTCCTACTTATATATTTTTCTTCCGATAGTCTATGAACATGAATGATTCGGAATTCGTTTGGATAATGAAAAGTGAAAATTTGTTTGAGTTTGTGTAGATATTGAGAAGATGATGTTTGAAGTTGTTTATAAAAAAAGGGGAAAAATCATTAAATAGTAATGAAGTTTCATTAGTGTTCCAATTTAGTCACTCATATTTTTTTGGTGAGGTTTAACCACTTAAGTTTCATGAGTGTTCCATTCTTATGTAATTTTTATGTTTGAGTGACCAAAACGGAACAGGTTTTCAAACTTCGTTATTATTTTGTGACTTATAATTTTCGTAAGTGTGCATAAGTTGGTTGACATCGAGTAGTTGAGATTAGTGAAATTGTGGGGTGGTTATTTATTATCAAGGTAATACCAACCAATGCTTTTATTTTAAACATTTACACAACAATTTTGAAACTTGAATGGTTTTGTGGTTAATATAAAATTTGAGTGACTAAATTGAACAATGATTAAACTTTGTTATTATTATTAAGCAACATTTTCCTAAAAATATGGAGTATGAATATATTTATGTATCTAATAAAATGATAAAGCTTAGCAATTTATTTTTAACTAGTAAAATACAAGTTGTGGCCCACATTTTGACCTTTTCTATTGAGAAAATTATCAAATTAAGCCAAAAAAAAAAAAAAAAAAAACCCTTGGTCCAAGATTTGGTCACCAAGGCCTTCTTATTTTGGCTACGCTCAACCTTCATTTCCATTTATAAGAGGTCAAATGTGTTTAAAAAGTATAAGGCATGGACACGTGTCACTAAATAAGTGAAATGTAAGAAGTAAAGAATGAAAGACGATCAAATGGAAAACGTTGCAAAAGATAACCTAGTCTTAGACCAAATGTGTTTTTTTCTTAGTTTGGTAATTTTCACTTTTCTCTTTGGTTCCTTGGTAACTGTTCGGTCATATGCTGTACTCACGATTAACTTTAGTATGGTTTGTATGTGTTATAAATAAACTTTAATGCACTATCCATTATTAAAATTGTAACAATTGGAAAGATTCAATTAGTATATCTCTAAATGTTTATAGAAAAAATCTCTAAAATAATTCGTATATACTTTTCTTTTTGTACAAACAATAAACTCTCTCTATACATATTACAAAATAGTGTTTAAATGATTTCATTCAATTCTGTCTTCTGCAAAACCCTTTGATTTTGGACATATTTGCTAAACATTTAAAGGTACGTAATTTCTTATTTTAATTTGCAGGATGATTACGCAATTCTTAAAAGCGTTTTTAGATCATATTTGCAAAATAGTTGATGTACCTAAAGAAATAGAGGAAGAAGGGACTATAAGCATCCCACCTCGATTAGAATATGTTCGAATGAGTTGATTCATCATATACAATCATTGTTGCCAGCAAAGATGCCGCCGCACATGTGTCTTGTCCAAATCATGGCTACACGCTTGGTCTACCATTCATACTCTCAGGTTTGCTAAATGTGTACCTCATGATCAGCTCACCAAAGAAGAAGAAGTAGACTACATTAAGTTGATTGATCGTACTCTTTTACCGTATCTCAACGACAACATGTCAATTGAATGTTTTCATCTTCACTTAGACATCTACAACTCGTCATTGCCTTCTCCTTTAGAAAATTGGCTTCAAACACTAGCTTCTAGAAATTGTCTCAAGGAGCTTTCCCTTACAATGTGTGGAATGAAGCTTATTAATATTAGGAATGAGGTTGGTTGGCTTACACTTCCTGATGCGATATTCTCTTGTGTAAACCTAAATACCATAAGTTTAAGAGCTGATAGCAAATGGTTGAGATCTGGGGTTAGGGTGAATACACATCCTGTCATCAAGTGCTCGTTCCTACGTGTACTTGAGCTATGTCATGTGTGCATAAGTGAAGGGCACTTCATAACTTATTCTCTTCTTGTAGCTTACTTGAGAAGACACATAGACTTTGATTTCTCTGTGTGCCTGAAGAAAATTATGGTGAAAAACCTTCGTTTTCTTCGTGGAAATTTCTGATGTCCCAAGTCTTCGGTTACTTTCTTACCGCTCCATAATATCAAAGTATGCTACAATGAGAATGGATACACTACGGAGCGTAAGAGAATTGGTTCTATTACGCGCGACAATAGATGATGCGTTTTCCGATATGATAAAATCAAAGTTTCCTTTTCTCGGAACTTTGAACCTTTCAATTGACAACTGCATGCTAGAAACCATTGATATTACTTGTGTTTCCTGAGAGAGATTCACTCTTAGTATGTGCTTAAACAAGCAAATGAATATACAAGTTTACGCTTCAAAGTTACTTTATTTCTCTTACGAGGGCGACAAAATGCCTACTCTCTTGTTTCCATCTAGTACTCCCGCACATATTAAGCTCACACTGATGTTTCTTCAAAACAATCCCATTGATCTGTCCTTTTTTCTTAAGCTGAGAGAAACACTTGATTTATCAAGCAACTTTCACATTGAAACCATAGATGATTTTGTGCCATTGAACATAGACCTTGATGATCTCAGAAGAATGGTCCCGCTTCCAGCTAGGAACGTGCAACAACTGTCGCTTTGGAAAACATTGGCAAAAAAGTTGTGGAAGGACTCGCCACTTTTAGATTTTCTTTTTCAATTTGCTATCCCGTTACATTAAGGCATATTATAGGTCACCAACAGCAAGAACTACTTATATAAGCAAATAGCGGGTATGATGGAAAAGAAGACGTGTAATCTAAAAGATATTGAAATAAAAATCCTCGTGATGGAAAATGGAAAGCCTAACAAGTACTTGGAGAAGTTATCATTTTCTGTTCGAACTGCCTTGGAGAAGTTTTGTAGTAAAATGACTTCAATTCGATGAGTTCAAACTATATTGGTTGTCTTGAGAGAACGTGCTCGTCGTCATCTTGGTTCAGTTATTTGATTTCATGTTTAAGTTCTTTAGCAAATTACCCTAGCTAATTTGACTTTTAATGCCTCACTCTTATGAATTACAGTATTTAAGGCGAACTTTCACGGGTTAATTGCAGCTTGTTTATGTGACATGGGTAATTAATGATATGAAAGCTATTTTGTGATGTCTCATGTTACTGACCGAATAGATGTGTGATGAATAACTCATTTGATATTGTGTTTTTTTTAGATACCTGTAAGAGTCTCATATTAAGGTCTACATGTATATAAAAGGGTTAATAGAACGTATTTTTTTATTTGTTCAAATATCATATACAAACGCAAAAATACCACAATACCCATCCAACTCTATGCACCGTTAGTCCGTTAGTCATGTAATAGCAATATAGTTTCTCATTTGTTTCATTATCATACGCTTTAGTTGCAACCGCCGTCCTTTTGACTCACGACCGTTTGTAATTAACTCAAAAATATGTCTTATTACGCTTTTATCCGTTTTTACATTTTTATACGATTCTTACGGACAAAGACATGTGAAACATATGAAACGGCAAAACGTATGAAAACTTAAAACCGAGATATGATATATGAAAACGATAAAGCCAACAAAAGGTAAAAACGATAAAACGAGCAAAACGATAAAACGAACAAAAACGTATGCGAGCGTAAAAAAATGTATAAAAATGGACAAAAACGTATGAAAGCGTAAAAACCGTATAAAAACCGACGAAAACGAACAAAAACGTAAGAAAACATATAGAAACAAGCAAAAATGTGAAATGTAAAAACCGTATAAAAACTGACGAAAACTTATAAAAACAAACAAAAACGTATGAAAACATAAGAAAACGGGAAAAAACATATGAAAACGTATAAAAACGGATAAAAGCGTAAAAACATATAATAACGGATGAAAACGTATTAAAACGGACGCAACCGTATAAAAACAGATAAAAAAGTAAGAATACATATAAAAACATATAAAACGCACAAAAACCTATAAAGCGCTTGAAAACGATAAAATGGAGGAAGACGTTTAAAACGAACAAAACGGGCGAAAACGTATAAATGGATTAATACGTATGAAACCGTAAGAAAACGATAAAAGGACTAAAGTGCAAAGAATGACTAACGGTCGTTAGTCAAAAGGACTAAAGGTGCATGTAGATGACGCAAAACGTATGATAACGAAACAAAATTTGAAAGTTGGATGGGATTGCGATATTTTTTTGGCTCAGATCTATTATACGAACAATGGGGAAAGACGTCATATTATACGCCATTAACCTATATAAAAGACACGAATTTCTGATTGTAGAAATGCCGGCTGTCTATCTTTTTGACCGTTTGACACGATGCAGACATGTATCTTTATCTATACATCACGTATGTTTATTTAACCTTGTTTTTTCCTGTGACAAATCCTTCAAAAGCATTGTATGTTTTGGATCCTCTTTGATTCTAATGAGCATCAATACATCACGTAACCGATGTTTAACTGACCATTCTATCATTACTATAAATGTGCAGATTCCGGTAAAATTTTATATTCTTTCATTTTCACACAAATTTGCAATGCACTTTTAGCTTGGTTTAACGGCAAAACATACATTCTCCCTAAAGTTTCCAAAACTTTCTTCAATACGCACACCTTTGCCTTCAAGAAACGCATGCTATGGATCAATATTAGGATTTATCTGAACTGATAAGTTTACATTTACTAAATTTTCCAACAAAATATACCTCACAAAACAAAATATCACACACACACACAACATCATTTCACAACTCAACTCGGTCTTAGCCAAGACTAAGTTCTCCTATTTGTGTAACTTCAACGAATCTTAATGGGTGACCCTAAAGGGTAGACACGTTTCATGTTGTCATATAGGCTTGGCACTATATGCCAACATGAAGACATGTCTTCAACTTCTTAATACTACTAGTCTTATTTCTGATATGGCCTTAGAACCTTGCACAAAAAGTATTTTGTGTATTCTAACTTCTAAGGAGGTTTACCATGGCTGATATGATTTAGTACATTTGGGGAATAGGGAACCTGTTTAGGTGTTCGTTTTCTCAAGGGAATAGCTACAGGTATCAAAATGGTCATGGGTCAAACAAATACAGTTTAGGATTATGCAGTTTATTATACCCATTTTTATAAATAAAAACTGCAAACAAAACATTTGACTGCGAATGAAATCCACTCCTCTAGTCCCGTACCCATTAACCAAACACCTTTTTAATACTTAAACATCTATTAGTCAAATACTATTGATCCTTCGGTACATGATGGATAACACAGAACAAGCCACTTAACTTTTTAACACATAACGATAGAAAGATCCGAAGTTGCTGATGATATTAAACAAAACAAAGTCAAGAGATCAAATAATTTTGATCCTTGAACACATAAAGATAAGAAGGCAGAAGTTGTTGATGGTCTTAAAACAAAAGAGAGTCAAGAGATCAAATACTTTTGATCCTGGAATACATAACAATAGAAACGTCAGAAGTTGCTGATGATATTAAACAAAACAAAGTCAAGAGATCAAATAATTTTGATCCTTGAATACATAACATACGGAACAAGCCGCTTAACTTGCACCGCCAGATGGTGGTGGATTGTCACCTGCATTGTTATGGGTTACAAGGTCACTACGAGGCAGCCTTTCCAGAAACTTGAGTGCATCTCTGATCTCGGATATTTGTTCCTATCAAAATACGAAAAGTTTAGTGAGACCTTTTTCCGGATTACATAAATAACCCACATAACAAGGGTAACGGGAATGACATATGTAACAGTAGAAAAAAATACAAAACATGCAGCAGTTAAAACCCATTCTTTAAGGCTATATGGTACACATAATTTAAAACTAGGGGATTCCAAATCTAAGGGATTTGAAATGCTATAGAAACTAAAATCATATACACCAAAACTTGCTCCCCATTATTTTTAGGAAAAATGATCTCTCCTATCAATCGCACTTAAGCTTGTGTGCAGCAAGGGTATTATTGTAATTTCAACCTACTTTTTCGCCTCTTAATTAAACCACTTACTACTTTTTCACATCCAAATTAACAAGAACAACACTGGTCACTCAAAAACAATTTAATCCATGGAAAAGAAAGAGAAATGGAATATTGGTTTTCAAAACAATGATTATGACTTAACTGAATTGATTGGAAGACTTCTTATGATTTTAGAAGGATGTAATAATAGGAAAAGATAATTGCGATGGTCTGTGAAACTTTCGGTTTGAACACATAAAAAGCTAGAAATTGCAAATTGGGCCCTTTCTAAGTTACAAATTAGGACCTTTCTACACAATAAATTACACAAACGGTCCCTCACTGCACATAACTTATATGCTGCTTGCAGCATTGATTATCTTACAAAATGCAAGAACTAAAACAATACACATCAGATAAGTATAAATTAGAGCTGAGATTTAAACGCTAATTGCATGCTAAATATTGAGTTTTCATGTGCAATCACCCTTGTAAAATGTATCAATTGTAGTTCTTACCTGGGTCAAACCAAGGCCCTGAAAAGTATCATCATCCAAATTTGAAAGTCCAGGCACACTTGACTGCAAATGAAAATAGTAAAAATCAATACAATTGTAATTACTGTAATCTTGTTAACATTTGATACTTACCGCCTTTTCACTAGCATCTTGAGCAAATGAACCAAGGCCAAGCGCCTCAAAAACAGCAGGCACTTCAGAGGGCTGTACAAGACATTTACAATAAAAACGAGAACAATGCCAATGATACTATGCATTAAATGGAAATGACTCGATGAGCATACCTCAACTCCTGTAGTGGCCATATATTGTCTGATTTTGTTCTCACCAGTTGTGGGTTGGAGCATGTTTTGAACAGTTTGCATCTCAGGAGCAGCTGCTGCCTCATTTTGAACCACTGGAGCATCTGCTGCCACATTTAGAACAACCTCTGGAGCAGCGTGCTCATTCTCAACATTTTGCATTTCAGGAGCAGCGTCCTCATTCTGAACATTTTGAGATTCAGGAGCATCGTCTGGTTGGGCTTGGATCACAACAGCAGGTTCTTTGGCACTGCAGCAAGATAGTTACATTGCACATAACAAAATCAGCAGCATGTTTTTGAGAAGGGTATGGGTTTAGTGTTTAAATAAGTTTGTATAGGTTTAAGAGAATAGTACTGTTATTACTTATTATTGAGAGTATTGTTATTTCAATTCGGGGTGAAGGAGGCGGAATAATGCCTACCACGCTTCTATAATGCACCAGAAAGGACCGAAGTTGGTATGAGCAGATAAAGAATCCTATCAAATGACATGAGGGGCAATTAAGTAAGCTTCTGAATTAATGGCAGAAGCAGTGGATTACGACAATTCATGTTTCTGTTTTCGGTAGATATAATAATAAAATGGTTCTGCTGCTTTTAGCATGTATAGAATGATTTACCCTGGTTTTTAGTATAATGAACAAATTAAATTGATGTGACTTACGGTTAAATATGATGATAAGCATATATCCCACAAGCATACATATACATTATACGAGTGTTTTGTTTTTTGAAGTATAATTAAATGGCAGAAAACAAAAGCCTGTTTCAAACAATCGGATAACACAATAGCAATATCAAAATTTCACATGATAATAATTTTAAACACGTGTAGCAAAGCAGGAGATTAATTAGGTAAAGTAATGTCGTTTTCAAGTACAATTAATAGCAGGAGATAATGACAAATAAGTAAAGACAGAAAGCAAGTGTGAAGCTAGTATACTCAATATTCCTTGACATTATTATAGTCTCTACGAATATGATAATGACAAGCATATATACATATACGAGTGTTTTGTTTTTTAAGTGTAATATAATTAAGTAGGAGAAAAGAAAAGCATGTTTCATATGAACGGATAACACAAAACCAATATCCAAAGTTCACATGATAATAATTTAAAATACATGTAGCAAATCAGGTTAAATGAAACGAAACTAGAGGCGGAATAATTAGCTAAACTAATGCCGTCTTCAAGTAATAATTAAAAACAGGAGATAATGTAAAGACAGAAAGCAAGTGTAAATATCATACTAGTCGTAGTTTCTATGAAGATACATAATAATCCTTGGCATTGTATATAAGCACTTAACACACAAATTGGCAACTAGAATATAGTATTAGAATGCAAAAACACAAACAAAGATATTGATAAATAAGAAAAGGGGAAAAAGAGAAATAAATAGTCGCTGAGATCGATAGTCAAGGTAGCAAAGAAGGCAACAAAGAAGCAGCCCACCGGACACCAATAAGAGCAGCAGTCGGCACTTTCTCGAGTAGCGAAGACGGAGGAGGAGGAGACGGGAGCTCGGGTTCCGGCAAAGTAACCGGGTTATTACCAAGGCTTTCCGCTAAATTTTGACCCACATTAGTCCCAGCGACAAAAGCGGTCAAACAACCTTCGGTGCCATCCCCTTCCCCACCACCACTTTTACGACCCCAAATTTTAGGCCATCTCGGTTTGTATTTCTAAACCAAACAGGAAGTTTGGGTTTGTATTTGTCTAAACCAAAGCAGAAATTTGGGTTTATATTTGGTTAAAACATCTCTTAAAGCATTTGCGATCCTTATCGCCGCCATTTTAGGGTTTTGTTGTTTTTCGTGTGAATCGAAACAACATGTATATACCGAGATTAGGTTACTTAACTCACTACTAGTAACCGGCCTTTCTTTTGGGCTTTTCTTTGGGCTCTACTTTTTCCCCACTATCACCAACCTTTTTGGGCTCTACTATACTAGATTAAACAGGGCAGGAGCCCGCCGTAACTTGCTAGAATTGGTCCTGTGGGCGCAGACTCAAGTTATCATCGAACTTAGCAAGTGTCCATAACGCTTTTCATGTGTGCAATTTAAATAAGTGTCCGCGATGAGGCCACCGTTATTCCTCCGAAGAAACCCGATCGATGAACGATTGAATTTGATAGAAGAACCAATGAGATTATGGATCACAAGTCAAACGACTTAGGCAAAGTCGATCCCCATTGTCGAGTTTGTTGAACTCCGTAGAAGTAAAGATAATTAAAACAGGAGATAATGTAAAGACAGAAAGCAAGTGTAAATATACTCCTTGACATTATATCATACTAGTCGTAGTTTCTATGAATATACATAATAATCCTTGGCATTGCATATAAGTACTAAACACACAAATTGGCAACTAGAATATAGTATTAGAATGCAAAAACAATGATAAATAAGAAAAGGGGAAAAAGAGAAACAAACATTCGCTGAGATCGATAGTAGAGATAAGAAGAAGCCCAACAAAGAACCACTGTAACAACTATAAGAACAAAGAATGCAGACTTTCTCGAGTAGCGAAGAAGGAGGAGGAGGAGACGGGAGCTCGGGTTTCGGCAAAGTAACCGGTTATTACCAAGGCTTTCCGCTAAATTTTGACCCACATTAGTCCCAACACAAAGCGGTCAAACAACCTTCGTGCCATCCCCTTCCCCACCACCACTTTTACGACCCCAAATTTTAGGCCATCTCCGCTTGTATTTCTAAACCAAACAGGAAGTTTGGGTTTGTATTTGTCTAAACCAACAGGAAGTTTGGGTTTGTATTTGGTTAAAAATCTCTTAAAGCATTTATGATCCTTATCGCCGCCATTTTAGGGTTTTGTTGTTTTTCGTGTGAATCGATAACAACACGATATACCGAGATTATGTTACTTTACTCACTACTAGTCTTGGCCTTTCTTTTGGGCTTTCTTTCGGCTCTCTACTTTTCCCCACTATCACCAACCTTTTTGGGGCTCTCTACTATACTAGATTAAACAAGGGATAGGAGCCCGCCGAACTTGCTAGAATTGGTCCCGTGGGCGCAGACTGAAAGTTATCGCCGACCTTAGCAAAGGTCCATAACGCTTTTCATGTGTGCAATTTAAAGAAGTGTCCGCGATGAGGCCATGTTATTCCTCCGAAGAAATCCGGATCAATGAACGATTGAATTTGATAGAAGAACCCGTCGAGATTATGGACCATAAGTCAAACGACTTAGGCAAAATCGTATCCTCATTGTCGAGTTTGTTGGAACTCCCGTAGAGTAAAGATAATTAAAAACATGAGATAATGTAAAGACAGAAAGCAAGTGTAAATACACTCCTTGACATTATATCATACTAGTCGTAGTTTCTATGAATATACATAATAATCCATGGCATTGCATATAAGTACTAAACACACAAATTGGCAACTAGAATATAGTATTAGAATGCAAAAACAATGAAAAATAAGAAAAGGGGAAAAAGAGAAACAAACATTCGCTGAGATCGGTAGTAGAGATAAGCAGCAAGGCCAACAGCAGCAGCCGCCAGAACACCTATAAGAACAACAATCGGCACTTTCTCGAGTAGCGAAGAAGGAGGAGGAGGAGACGGGAGCTCTAGTTCCGGCAAAGTAACCGGGTTATTACCAAGGCTTTCCGCTAAATTTTGACCCACATTAGTCCCAGCGTCAAAAGCGGTCAAACAATCTTCGGTGCCATCCCCTTCCCCACCACCACTTTTACGACCCCAAATTTTAGGCCATCTCGGTTTGTATTGCTCTAAACCAGCAGGAAGTTTGGGTTTGTATTTGTCTAAACCAGCAGGAAGTTTGGGTTTGTATTTGTCTAAACATCTCTAAAAGCATTTGCGATCCTTACTGCCGCCATTTTTAGGGTTTTTGTTGTTTTTCAGGTGAATCAGAAAACAACACAGTTACACCGAGATCAGGTTACTTTACTCACTACTAGTAATCGGCCTTTCTTTGGGCTTTTCTTTCGCTCTCTATTTTTCCCCACTATCACCAACCTTTTTCCGGGCTCTACTATACTAGATTAAACAAGGGGTAGGAGCCCGCCGTAACTTGCTAGAATTGGTCCCGTGACGCATGAGACTCGAAAGTTACCGCCGTAACTTAGCGCTCCATAACGCTTTTCATGTGTGCAATTTAAAGAAGTGTCTCGCGATGAGGCCACCGTTATTCCTCCGAAGAAATCCGGATCGATGAACGATTGAATTTGATAGAAGAACCACGAGATTATGGACCTCAAGTCAAACGACTTAGGCAAAGTCGATCCCCATTATCGAGTTCGTTGGAACTCCCGTAGAGGTAAAGATAATTAAAACAGGAGATAATATAAAGATGAAAGCAAGTGTAAATATACTCCTTGACATTATATCATACTAGTCGAGTTTCTATGAATATACATAATAATCCTTGGCATTGCATATAAGTACTAAACACACAAATTGGCAACTAGAATATAGTATTAGAATGCATAAACAATGATAAATAAGAAAAGGGAAAAGAGAAACAAACAATACGAGATCGGTAGTAGAGATAAGCAGCAAGGCCAACAGCAGCAGCCACCGGAACATCTATAAGAACAGCAGTCGGCACTTTCTCGAGTAGCGAAGAGGGAGGAGGAGGAGACAGGAGCTCGGGTTCCGGCAAAGTAACCTGGTTATTACCAAGGCTTTCCGCTAAATTTTGACCCACATTGGTCCCAGCGTCAAAAGCGGTCAAACAACCTTCGGTGCCATCCCCTTCCCCACCACCACTTTTACGACCCCAAATTTTAGGCCATCTCGGTTTGTATTTCTCTAAACCAGCAGGACGTTTGGGTTTGTATTTGTCTAAACCAGCAGGAAGTTTGGGTTTGTATTTGGTTAAAACATCTCTTAAAGCATTTGCGATCCTTACTGCCGCCATTTTTAGGGTTTTTGTTGTTTTTCAGGTGAATCAGACAACAACACAAATACACCCGAGATTAGGGTACTTTACTCACTACTAGTACTGGCCTTTCTTTTGGGCTTTTCTTTGGGCTCTCTACTTTTTCCCCCACTATCACCAACCTTTTTTTTGTGCTCTCTACTATACTAGATTAAACAAGGGGTAGGAGCCCGCCAGAACTTGCTAGAATTGGTCCTGTGGCGTACAGACTCGAGTTACCGTCAGAACTTAGCAGTGTCCATAACGTTTTTCATGTGTGCAATTTAAAGAAGTGTCTGGCAGATGAGGCCACTGTTATGCCTCTGAAAGAAATCGAGATCGATGAACGATTGAATTTGATAGAAGAACCAGTCGAGATTATGGACCGCGAAGTCAAACGACTTAGGCAAAGTCGTATCCCGATTGTCAGAGTTTGTTGGAACTCCCGTAGAGTAAAGATAATTAAAAACAGGAGATAATGTAAAGACAGAAAGCAAGTGTAAATATACTCCTTAACATTATATCATACTTGTCGTAGTTTCTATGAATATACATAATAATCCTTAGCATTTCATATAAGTACTAAACACACAAATTGGCAACTAGAATATAGTATTAGAATGCAAAAACAATGATAAATTAGAAAAGGGGAAAAAGAGAAACAAACATTCACTGAGATCGGTAGTAGAGATAAGCAGCAAGGCCAACAGCAGCAGCCACCGGAACACCTATAAGAACAGCAGTCGGCACTTTCTCGAGTAGCGAAGAAGGAGGAGGAGGAGACGGGAGCTCGGGTTCCGGCAAAGTAACCGGGTTATTACCAAGGCTTTCCGCTAAATTTTGACCCACATTAGTCCCAGCGTCAAAAGCGGTCAAACAACCTTCGGTGCCATCCCCTTCCCTACCACCACTTTTACGACCCCAAATTTTAGGCCATCTCGGTTTGTATTTCTCTAAACCAGCAAGAAGTTTGGGTTTGTATTTGTCTAAACCAGCAGGAAGTTTGGGTTTGTATTTGTCTAAACCAGCAGGAAGTTTGGGTTTGTATTTGGTTAAAACATCTCTTAAAGCATTTGCGAGCCTTACTGCCGCCATTTTTAGGGTTTTTGTTGTCTTTCATGTGAATCAGACAACAACACAGATATACCGAGATTAGGTTACTTTACTCACTACTAGTACTGGCCTTTCTTTTGGGCTTTTCTTTCGGCTCTCTACTTTTTCCCCCACTATCACCAACCTTTTTTGGGCTCTACTATACTAGATTAAACAAGGGTAGGAGCCCCCGTAACTTGCTAGAATTGGTCCTGTGGCGCATGACTGAAAGTTACCATCGAACTTAATAGTGTCCATAACGCTTTTCATGTGTGCAATTTAAAGAAGTGTCTAGCAGATGAGGCCACTGTTATTCCTCAAGAAGAAATCCAGATCGATGAACGATTGAATTTGATAGAAGAACCAGACGAGATTATGGATCATGAAGTCAAACGACTTAGGCAAAGTCGTATCCCCATTGTCGAGTTCGTTGGAACTCCGTGAGACGTAAAGATAATTAAAACAGGAGATAATGTAAAGATGTAAAGCAAGTGTAAATATACTCCTTGACATTATATCATACTAGTCGTAGTTTCTAGGAATATACATAATAATCCTTGGCATTGCATATAAGTACTAAACACACAAATTGGCAACTAGAATATAGTATTAGAATGCAAAAACAATGATAAATAAGAAAAGGGGAAAAAGAGAAACAAACATTCGCTGAGATCGATAGTAGAGATAAGCAGCAAGCCCAACAACAGCAGCCACCAGAACAACTATAAGAACAGCAGTCGGCACTTTCTCGAGTAGCGAAGAAGGAGGAGGAGGAGACGGGAGCTCGGGTTTCGGCAAAGTAACTGGGTTATTACCAAGGCTTTCCGCTAAATTTTGACCCACATTAGTCCCAGCGTCAAAAGCGGTCAAACAACCTTCGGTGCCATCCCCTTCCCCACCACCACTTTTACGACCCCAAATTTTAGGCCATCTCCGTTTGTATTTCTCTAAACCAGCAGGAAGTTTGGGTTTGTATTTGTCTAAACCAGCAGGAAGTTTGGGTTTGTATTTGGTTAAAAATCTCTTAAAGCATTTGCGATCCTTACTGCCGCCATTTTTAGGGTTTTTGTTGTTTTTCAGGTGAATCAGACAACAACACAGATATACCGAGATTATGTTACTTTACTCACTACTAGTCTTGGCCTTTCTTTTGGGCTTTTCTTTCGGCTCTCTACTTTTTCCCCCACTATCACCAACCTTTTTTTGGGGCTCTCTACTATACTAGATTAAACAAGGGATAGGAGCCCGCCAGAACTTGCTAGAATTGGTCCTGTGGCGTACAGACTCGAGTTATCGTCAGACCTTAGCAGTGTCCATAACGTTTTTCATGTGTGCAATTTAAAGAAGTGTCTGGCATATGAGGCCACTGTTATTCCTCTGGAAGAAATCCAGATCAATGAACGATTGAATTTGATAGAAGAACCCGTCGAGATTATGGACCGCGAAGTCAAACGACTTAGGCAAAATCGTATCCTCATTGTCAGAGTTTGTTGGAACTCCCGTAGAGTAAAGATAATTAAAAACATGAGATAATGTAAAGACAGAAAGCAAGTGTAAATACACTCCTTGACATTATATCATACTAGTCGTAGTTTCTATGAATATACATAATAATCCATGGCATTGCATATAAGTACTAAACACACAAATTGGCAACTAGAATATAGTATTAGAATGCAAAAACAATGAAAAATAAGAAAAGGGGAAAAAGAGAAACAAACATTCGCTGAGATCGGTAGTAGAGATAAGCAGCAAGGCCAACAGCAGCAGCCGCCAGAACACCTATAAGAACAACAATCGGCACTTTCTCGAGTAGCGAAGAAGGAGGAGGAGGAGACGGGAGCTCTAGTTCCGGCAAGAAGTAACCGGGTTATTACCAAGGCTTTCCGCTAAATTTTGACCCACATTAGTCCCAGCGACAAAAGCGGTCAAACAATCTTCGGTGCCATCCCCTTCCCCACCACCACTTTTACGACCCCAAATTTTAGGCCATCTCGGTTTGTATTGCTCTAAACCAGCAGGAAGTTTGGGTTTGTATTTGTCTAAACCAGCAGGAAGTTTGGGTTTGTATTTGTCTAAACATCTCTAAAAGCATTTGCGATCCTTACTGCCGCCATTTTTAGGGTTTTTGTTGTTTTTCAGGTGAATCAGAAAACAACACAGTTACACCGAGATCAGGTTACTTTACTCACTACTAGTACTGGCCTTTCTTTTGGGCTTTTCTTTCGGCTCTCTATTTTTTCCCCCACTATCACCAACCTTTTTTCTGGGCTCTCTACTATACTAGATTAAACAAGGGGTAGGAGCCCGCCAGAACTTGCTAGAATTGGTCCTGTGACGTACAGACTCGAGTTACCGTCAGAACTTAGCAGTTTCCATAACGTTTTTCATGTGTGCAATTTAAAGAAGTGTCTGGCAGATGAGGCCACTGTTATTCCTCTGGAAGAAATCCAGATCGATGAACGATTGAATTTGATAGAAGAACCAGTCGAGATTATGGACCCCGAAGTCAAACGACTTAGGCAAAGTCGTATCCCCATTATCAGAGTTCGTTGGAACTCCCGTAGAGGTAAAGATAATTAAAAACAGGAGATAATATAAAGACAGAAAGCAAGTGTAAATATACTCCTTGACATTATATCATACTAGTCGTAGTTTCTATGAATATACATAATAATCCTTGGCATTGCATATAAGTACTAAACACACAAATTGGCAACTAGAATATAGTATTAGAATGCATAAACAATGATAAATAAGAAAAGGGAAAAGAGAAACAAACAATACGAGATCGGTAGTAGAGATAAGAAGGCCAACAAAGAAGCAGCCCACCGGAACATCTATAAGAACAAAGAATGACTTTCTAGTAGCGAAGAGAGGAGGAGGAGAGACAGAGCTCGGTTCCGCAAAGTAACCTGGTTATTACCAAGGCTTTCCGCTAAATTTTGACCCACATTGGTCCCACACAAAGCGGTCAAACAACCTTCTGTGCCATCCCTTCCCACCACCACTTTTACGACCCCAAATTTTAGGCCATCTCGGTTTGTATTTCTAAACCAAGCAGGACGTTTGGGTTTGTATTTGTCTAAACCAAAGCAGGAAGTTTGGGTTTGTATTTGGTTAAAACATCTCTTAAAGCATTTGCGATCCTTATCGCCGCCATTTTAGGGTTTTGTTGTTTTTCAGTGAATCGACAACAACACAAATACACCCGAGATTAGGTACTTTACTCACTACTAGTAATCGGCCTTTCTTTGGGATTTTCTTTGGGCTCTACTTTTCCCCACTATCACCAACCTTTTTTGTGCTCTACTATACTAGATTAAACAAGGGCAGGAGCCCGCCGTAACTTGCTAGAATTGGTCCCGTGGCGCATGACTGAAAGTTACCGCCGAACTTAGCAAAGGTCCATAACGCTTTTCATGTGTGCAATTTAAAGAAGTGTCTCGCGATGAGGCCACCGTTATGCCTCCGAAGAAATCGAGATCGATGAACGATTGAATTTGATAGAAGAACCAATGAGATTATGGATCATGAAGTCAAACGACTTAGGCAAAGTCGTATCCCGATTGTCGAGTTTGTTGGAACTCCGTAGAGTAAAGATAATTAAAAGCAGGAGATAATGTAAAGACAGAAAGCAAGTGTAAATATACTCCTTAACATTATATCATACTTGTCGAGTTTCTATGAATATACATAATAATCCTTAGCATTTCATATAAGTACTAAACACACAAATTGGCAACTAGAATATAGTATTAGAATGCAAAACAATGATAAATTAGAAAAGGGAAAAGAGAAACAAACATTCACCGAGATCGGTAGTAGAGATAAGCAAAGAAGGCCAACAAAGAAGCAGCCCACCGTAACACCTATAAGAACAGCAGTCGGCACTTCTCGAGTAGCGAAGAAGGAGGAGGAGGAGACGGGAGCTCTGGTTCCGGCAAAGTAACCGGGTTATTACCAAGGCTTTCCGCTAAATTTTGACCCACATTAGTCCCAGCGGCAAAAGCGGTCAAACAACCTTCGGTGCCATCCCCTTCCCTACCACCACTTTTACGCCCCCAAATTTTAGGCCATCTCGGTTTGTATTTCTCTAAACCAGCAAGAAGTTTGGGTTTGTATTTGTCTAAACCAGCAGGAAGTTTGGGTTTGTATTTGTCTAAACCAGCAGGAAGTTTGGGTTTGTATTTGGTTAAAACATCTCTTAAAGCATTTGCATAGCCTTATCGCCGCCATTTTAGGGTTTTGTTGTCTTTCATGTGAATCGACAACAACACGTATATACCGAGATTAGGTTACTTTACTCACTACTAGTAATCGCCTTCTTTTGGGCTTTTCTTTCGGCTCTACTTTTCCCCCACTATCACCAACCTTTTTGGGCTCTCTACTATACTAGATTAAACAAGGGTAGGAGCCCGCTGAACTTGCTAGAATTGGTCCCGTGGCGTGACAGACTCGAAAGTTACCGCCGAACTTAACAAAGTGTCCATAACGTTTTTCATGTGTGCAATTTAAAGAAGTGTCTAGCAGATGAGGCCACTGTTATTCCTCAAGAAGAAATCCAGATCGATGAACGATTGAATTTGATAGAAGAACCAGTCGAGATTATGGACCGCGAAGTCAAACGACTTAGGCAAAGTCGTATCCCCATTGTCAGAGTTCGTTGGAACTCCCGTAGACGTAAAGATAATTAAAAACAGGAGATAATGTAAAGACAGAAAGCAAGTGTAAATATACTCCTTGACATTATATCATACTAGTCGTAGTTTCTAGGAATATACATAATAATCCTTGGCATTGCATATAAGTACTAAACACACAAATTGGCAACTAGAATATAGTATTAGAATGCAAAAACAATGATAAATAAGAAAAGGGGAAAAAGAGAAACAAACAGTCGCTGAGATCGGTAGTAGAGATTAGCAGCAAGGCCAACAAAGAAGACCACCGTAACACCTATAAGAACAAAGTTAGCCTAAGACTTTCTCGAGTAGCGAAGAAGGAGGAGGAGGAGACGGGAGCTCGGGTTCTGGCAAAGTAACCGGGTTATTACCAAGGCTTTCCGCTAAATTTTGACCCACATTAGTCCCAGCGACAAAAGAGGTCAAACAACCTTCGGTGCCATCCCCTTCCCTACCACCACTTTTACGACCCCAAATTTTAGGTCATCTCGGTTTGTATTTCTCTAAACCAGCAAGAAGTTTGGGTTTGTATTTGTCTAAACCAGGAGGAAATTTGGGTTTGTATTTGGTTAAAACATCTCTAAAAGCATTTACGATCCTTACTACCGCCATTTTAGGGTTTTTGTTGTTTTTCAGGTGAATCAGACAACAACACAGATACACCGAGATTAGGGTACTTTACTCACTACTAGTACTAGCCTTTCTTTTGGGCTTTTCTTTGGGCTCTCTACTTTTTCCCCCACCATCACCAACCTTTTTTTTGGGCTCTCTACTATACTAGATCAAACAAGGGGTAGGAGCCCGCCAGAACTTGCTAGAATTGGTCCTGTGGCATACATACTCGAGTTACCGTCAGAACTTAGCAGTGTCCATAACGTTTTTCATGTGTGCAATTTAAAGAAGTGTCTGGCAGATGAGGCCATTGTTATTCCTCTAGAAGAAATCCAGATCGATGAACGATTGAATTTGATAGAAGAACCAGTCGAGATTATGGACCGCGAAGTCAAACGACTTAGGCAAAGTCGTATCCCCATTGTCAGAGTTTGTTGGAACTCCCGTAGAGTAAAGATAATTAAAAACATGAGATAATGTAAAGACAGAAAGCAATTGTAAATATACTCCTTGACATTATATCATACTAGTCGTAGTTTCTATGAATATACATAATAATCCTTGGGATTGCATATAAGTACTAAACACACATTTTGGCAACTAGAATATAGTATTAGAATGCAAAAACAATGATAAATAAGAAAAGGGGAAAAAGAGAAACAAACATTCGCTGAGATCGGTAGTAGAGATAAGCAAAGAAGGCCAACAAAGAAGCACCACCGTAACACCTATAAGAACAAAGAACAGACTTTCTCGAGTAGCGAAGAAGGAGGAGGAGGAGACGGGAGCTCTGGTTCCGGCAAAGTAACCGGGTTATTACCAAGGCTTTCCGCTAAATTTTGACCCACATTAGTCCCAGCGTCAAAAGCGGTCAAACAACCTTCTGTGCCATCCCCTTCCCCACCACCACTTTTACGACCCCAAATTTTAGTCCATCTCCGTTTGTATTTCTCTAAACCAGCAGGAAGTTTGGGTTTGTATTATTCAAAACCAGCAGGAAGTTTGGGTTTGTATTTGGCTAAACATCTCTTAAAGCATTTGCGATCCTTACCGCCATTTTAGGGTTTTGTTGTTTTTCGTGAATCGACAACAACACGTATACACCGAGATTAGGTACTTTGCTCACTACTAGTACCGGCCTTCTTTGGGCTTTTCTTTGGCTCTCTACTTTTTCCCCACTATCACCAACCTTTTTGGCTCTACTATATTAGATTAAACAAGGGTAGGAGCCCGCCGTGAACTTGCTAGGATTGGTCCCGTGGCGCATGACTCGAAAGTTACCGCCGTAACTTAGCAAAGGTCCATAACGCTTTTCATGTGTGCAATTTAAAGAAGTGTCTCGCGATGAGGCCACCGTTATTCCTCCGAAGAAATCCAGATCGATGAACGATTGAATTTGATAGAAGAACCAGCCGAGATTATGGACCGCGAAGTCAAACGACTTAGGCAAAGTCGTATCCCCATTGTCAGAGTTTGTTGGAACTCCCGTAGAGTAAAGATTATTAAAAACAGGAGATAATGTAAAGACAGAAAGCAAGTGTAAATATACTCCTTGACATTATATCATACTAGTCGTAGTTTCTATGAATATACATAATAATCCTTGGCATTGCATATAAGTACTAAACACACAAATTGGCAACTAGAATATAGTATTAGAATGCAAAAACAATGATAAATAAGAAAAGGGGAAAAAGAGAAACAAACATTCACGAGATCGGTAGTAGAGATAAGAAACAAGGCCAACAAAGCAGACCACCGTAACACCTATAAGAACAAAGAATCGGCAAGACTCGAGTAGCGAAGAAGGAGGAGGAGGAGACGGGAGCTCGGGTTCCACAAAGTAACCGGGTTATTACCAAGGCTTTCCGCTAAATTTTGACCCACATTAGTCCCAGCGTCAAAAGCGGTCAAACAACCTTCGGTGCCATCCCCTTCCCCACCACCACTTTTACGACCCCAAATTTTAGGCCATCTCGGTTTGTATTTCTCTAAACCAGCAGGAAGTTTGGGTTTGTATTTGTCTAAACCAGCAGGAAGTTTGGGTTTGTATTTGGTTAAAACATCTCTTAAAGCATTTGCGATCCTTACTGCCGCCATTTTTAGGGTTTTTGTTGTTTTTCAGGTGAATCAGACAACAACACAGATATACCGAGATTAGGTTACTTTACTCACTACTAGTACTGGCCTTTCTTTTGGGCTTTTCTTTGGGCTCTCTACTTTTTCCCCCACTATCACCAACCTTTTTTGGCTCTACTATACTAGATTAAACAAGGGCAGGAGCCCGCCGTAACTTGCTAGAATTGGTCCCGCGGGCGACAGACTCGAAAGTTACCGCCGAACTTAGCAGGTCCATAACGCTTTTCATGTGTGCAATTTAAAGAAGTGTCTCGCGATGAGGCCATTGTTATTCCTCTGAAGAAATCCAGATCGATGAACGATTGAATTTGATAGAAGAACCAATGAGATTATGGACATCAAGTCAAACGACTTAGGCAAAGTCGATCCCATTGTCGAGTTTGTTGAACTCCGTAGAGTAAAGATAATTAAAACATGAGATAATGTAAAGACAGAAGCAATTGTAAATATACTCCTTGACATTATATCATACTAGTCGAGTTTCTATGAATATACATAATAATCCTCGATTGCATATAAGTACTAAACACACATTTTGGCAACTAGAATATAGTATTAGAATGCAAAACAATGATAAATAAGAAAAGGGGAAAAGAGAAACAAACATTCACGAGATCGGTAGTAGAGATAAGAAGAAGGCCAACAAAGCAGCAGACCACCGTAACACCTATAAGAACAAAGTGCCAAGACTTCTCGAGTAGCGAAGAAGGAGGAGGAGGAGACGGAGCTCGGTTCCGCAAAGTAACCTGGTTATTACCAAGGCTTTCCGCTAAATTTTGACCTACATTAGTCCCACACAAAGCGGTCAAACAACCTTCGTGCCATCCCTTCCCCACCACCACTTTTACGACCCCAAATTTTAGGCCATCTCGGTTTGTATTTCTAAACCACAGAAGTTTGGGTTTGTATTTGTCTAAACCAAATAGAAGTTTGGGTTTGTATTTGTCTAAACCAATAGGAAGTTTGGGTTTGTTTTTGGTTAAAACATCTCTTAAAGCATTTGCGATCCTTATCGCCGCCATTTTAGGGTTTTGTTGTCTTCGTGAATCGACAACAACACGATATACCGAGATTAGGTTACTTTACTCACTACTAGTAATGGCCTCTTTTGGGCTTTTCTTTCTCTCTACTTTTCCCCACTATCACCAACATACGAAACTGCTAGAATTGGTTACTCGCCGAACTTAGCAAAGGTCCATAACGCTTTTCATGTGTGCAAATTAAAGAAGTGTCTGGCCGATTAGGCCACTGTTATTCCTCTGGAAGAAATCCAGATCGATGAACGATTGAATTTGATAGAAGAACCAGTCGAGATTATGGACCGCGAAGTCAAACGACTTAGGCAAAGTCGTATCCCCATTATCAGAGTTCGTTGGAACTCCCGTAGAGGTAAAGATAATTAAAAACAGGAGATAATGTAAAGACAGAAAGCAAGTGTAAATATACTTCTTGACATTATATCATACTAGTCGTAGTTTCTATGAATATACATAATAATCCTTGGCATTGCATATAAGTACTAAACATACAAATTGGCAATTAGAATATAGTATTAGAATGCAAAACAATGATAAATAAGAAAAGGGAAAAGAGAAACAAACAATACCGAGATCGGTAGTAGAGATAAGAAAGAAGGCCAACAAAGCAGCACCACCGGAACATCTATAAGAACAAAGAATGCAGACTTTCTCGAGTAGCGAAGAAGGAGGAGGAGGAGAGAGCTCGGGTTCGGCAAAGTAACCGGTTATTACCAAGGCTTTCCGCTAAATTTTGACCCACATTAGTCCCAAATCAAAAGAGGTCAAACAACCGGTGCCATCCCCTTCCCCACCACCACTTTTACGACCCCAAATTTTAGGCCATCTCGGTTTGTATTTCTCTAAACCAGCAGGAAGTTTGGGTTTGTATTATTCTAAACAAGCAGGAAGTTTGGGTTTGTATTTGGTTAAAACATCTCTTAAAGCATTTGCGATCCTTACTGCCGCCATTTTTAGGGTTTTTTTGTTTTTCAGGTGAATCAGACAACAACACAGATACACCGAGATTAGGGTACTTTACTCACTACTAGTACTGGCCTTTCTTTTGGGCTTTTCTTTGGGCTCTCTACTTTTTCCCCCACTATCACCAACCTTTTTTGGGCTCTCTACTATACTAGATTAAACAAGGGGTAGGAGCCCGCCAGAACTTGCTAGAATTGGTCCCGCGCATACATACTCGAAAGTTACCGCCGAACTTAGCAAAGGTCCATAACGCTTTTCATGTGTGCAATTTAAAGAAGTGTCTCGCGATGAGGCCACCGTTATTCCTCCGAAGAAATCCAGATCGATGAACGATTGAATTTGATAGAAGAACCAATGAGATTATGGATCATGAAGTCAAACGACTTAGGCAAAGTCGTATCCCCATTGTCGAGTTTGTTGGAACTCCGTAGAGTAAAGATAATTAAAAACATGAGATAATGTAAAGACAAAGCAAGTGTAAATATACTCCTTGACATTATATCATACTAGTCGTAGTTTCTATGAATATACATAATAATACTTGGCATTGCATATAAGTACTAAACACACAAATTGGCAACTAGAATATAGTATTAGAATGCAAAACAATGATAAATAAGAAAAGGGAAAAGATAAACAAACATTCACGAGATCGGTAGTAGAGATAAGAAGAAGGCCAACAAAGAAGCAGCCCACCGTAACACCTATAAGAACAAAGTACAGACTTTCTCGAGTAGCGAAGAAGGAGGAGGAGGAGACGGAGCTCGGTTCCCAAAGTAACCGGTTATTACCAAGGCTTTCCGCTAAATTTTGACCCACATTAGTCCCAAACACAAAAGCGGTCAAACAACCTTCTATGCCATCCCCTTCCCCACCACCACTTTTACGACACCAAATTTTAGGCCATCTCGGTTTGTATTTCTAAACCAACAGAAGTTTGGGTTTGTATTATTCAAAACCAAAGAGGAAGTTTGGGTTTGTATTTGTCTAAACCTAGGAAACATTGGTTAAAACATCTCTTAAAGCATTTGCGATCCTTATCGCCGCCATTTTTAGGGTTTTTGTTGTTTTTTCGTGAATCGAGACAACAACACGTATATACCGAGATTAGGTTACTTTACTCACTACTAGTAATCGGCCTTTCTTTTGGGCTTTTCTTTGGGCTCTCTTTTTTCCCCACTATCACCAACATTTTTTTGGGCTCTACTATACTAGATTAAACAAGGGTAGGAGCCCGCCGTAACTTGCTAGAATTGGTCCCGTGGCGCATGACCGTGTTACCGCGTAACTTAGCAAAGGTCCATAACGCTTTTCATGTGTGTAATTTAAAGAAGTGTCCGCGATGAGGCCACCGTTATTCCTCCGAAGAAATCCGGATCGATGAACGATTGAATTTGATAGAAGAACCAATGAGATTATGGACCATGAAGTCAAACGACATAGGCAAAGTCGTATCCCCATTGTCGAGTTCGTTGAACTACCGAGTAAAGATTATTAAAATAGGATATAATGTAAAGATGTAAAGCAAGTGTAAATATACTCCTTGACATTATATCATACTAGTCGTAGTTTCTTTGAATATACATAATAATCCTTGGCATTGCATATATGTACTAAACACACAAATTGGCAACTAGAATATAGTATTAGAATGCAAAAATAATGATAAATAAGAAAAGGGAAAAAGAGAAACAAACATTCACGAGATCGGTAGTAGAGATAAGAAGAAGGCTAACAAGCAGCAGACCACCGTAACACCTATAAGAACAAAGAAGTTCAGACTTTCTCGAGTAGCGAAGAAGGAGGAGGAGGAGACGGAGCTCGGTTTCAAAGTAACCGGGTTATTACCAAGGCTTTTCGCTAAATTTTGACCCACATTAGTCCCACACAAAAGCGGTCAAACAACCTTCGTGCCATCCCTTCCCCACCACCACTTTTACGACCCCAAATTTTAGGCCATCTCGGTTTGTATTTCTAAACCAAAGGAAGTTTGGGTTTGTATTTGTCTAAACCAAATAGAAATATGGGTTTGTATTTGGTTAAAACACTCTAAATGCATTTCACGATCCTTACTACCACCATTTTAGGGTTTTTGTTGTTTTCGTGAATCGACAACAACACGATACACCGAGATTAGGTTACTTTACTCACTACTAGTAATCGGCCTTCTTTTGGGCTTTTCTTGGGCTCTCTACTTTTCCCCACTATCACCAACCTTTTTTTTGGGCTCTCTACTATACTAGATTAAACAAGGGGTAGGAGCCCGCCAGAACTTGCTAGAATTGGTCCCGTATGACAGACTGAAAGTTACCGCCGAACTTAGCAAAGTGTCCATAACGTTTTTCATGTGTGCAATTTAAAGAAGTGTCTGGCAGATTAGGCCACTGTTATTTCTCTGGAAGAAATCCAGATCGATGAACGATTGAATTTGATAGAAGAACCAGTCGAGATTATGGACCGCAAAGTCAAACGACTTAGGCAAAGTCGTATCCCCATTGTCAGAGTTCATTGGAACTCCCGTAGAGGTAAAGATAATTAAAAACAGGAGATAATGTAAAGACAGAAAGCAAGTGTAAATATACTCCTTGACATTATATCATACTAGTCGTAGTTTCTATGAATATACATAATAATCCTTGGCATTGCATATAAGTACTAAACACACATTTTGGCAACTAGAATATAGTATTAGAATGCAAAACAATGATAAATAAGAAAAGGGAAAAGAGAAACAAACATTCACGAGATCGGTAGTAGAGATAAGCAAAGAAGGCCAACAAAGAAGCAGCCCACCGAACACCTATAAGAACAAAGAGCAACTTTCTCGAGTAGCGAAGAAGGAGGAGGAGGAGACGGAGCTCGTTCCCAAGAAAGTAACCTGGTTATTACCAAGGCTTTCCGCTAAATTTTGACCCACATTAGTCCCAGCGACAAAAGCGGTCAAACAACCTTCGGTGCCATCCCCTTCCCCACCACCACTTTTACGACCCCAAATTTTAGGCCATCTCGGTTTGTATTTTCTAAACCAACAGGAAGTTTGGGTTTGTATTTGTCTAAACCAACAGAAGTTTGGGTTTGTATTTGTCTAAACCAAAGAAGTTTGGGTTTGTATTTGGTTAAAACATCTCTTAAAGCATTTCATGATCCTTATCGCCGCCATTTTAGGGTTTTGTTGTTTTCGTGAATCGACAACAACACAGATATACCGAGATTAGGTTACTTTACTCACTACTAGTACTGGCCTTTCTTTTGGGCTTTTCTTTCGGCTCTCTACTTTTTCCCCCACTATCACCAACATAGCCCGCTGAGACTGCAAGAATTGGTCCCCCACGAACTTAGCGTAACTTAGTAGTGTCCATAACGTTTTTCATGTGTGCAAATTAAAGAAGTGTCTGGCCGATTAGGCCACTGTTATTCCTCTGGAAGAAATCCAGATCGATGAACGATTGAATTTGATAGAAGAACCAGTCGAGATTATGGATCATGAAGTCAAACGATTTAGGCAAAGTCGTATCCCCATTATCGAGTTCGTTGAACTCCCGAGGTAAAGATAATTAAAACAGAGATAATGTAAAGACAGTAAAGCAAGTGTAAATATACCTTGACATTATATCATACTAGTCGTAGTTTCTATGAATATACATAATAATCCTTGGCATTGCATATAAGTACTAAACATACAAATTGGCAATTAGAATATAGTATTAGAATGCAAAACAATGATAAATAAGAAAAGGGAAAAAGAGAAACAAACATTCACGAGATCGGTAGTAGAGATAAGCAAGAAGGCAAACAAAGAAGCCCACCGAACATCTATAAGAACAAAGAATGCAAGACTTTCGAGTAGCGAAGAAAGAGGAGGAGGAGAGGGAGCTCGGGTTCCAAGCTAAAGTAACCGGGTTATTACCAAGGCTTTCCGCTAAATTTTGACCCACATTAGTCCCAGCACAAAAGCGGTCAAACAACCTTCATGCCATCCCATCCCCACCACCACTTTTACGACCCCAAATTTTAGGCCATCTCGGTTTGTATTTCTAAACCAAATAGGAAATTGGGTTTGTATTATTCTAAACAAGGTGAAGTTTGGGTTTGTATTTGGTTAAAACATCTCTTAAAGCATTTGCGATCCTTATCGCCGCCATTTTTAGGGTTTTTTTGTTTTCGTGAATCGACAACAACACGTATACACCGAGATTAGGTACTTTACTCACTACTAGTAACGGCCTTCTTTTGGGCTTTTCTTTGGGCTCTCTACTTTTCCCCACTATCACCAACCTTTTTGGGCTCTACTATACTAGATTAAACAAGGGTGGAGCCCGCCAAAACTTGCTAGAATTGGTCTTGTGGGCGCATGCACTCGAGTTACCGCTTAACTTAGCAGTGTCCATAACGCTTTTCATGTGTGCAATTTAAAGAAGTGTCCGCGATGAGGCCATTGTTATTCCTCCGAAGAAACCAGATCGATGAACGATTGAATTTGATAGAAGAACCAATGAGATTATGGACCATGAAGTCAAACGACTTAGGCAAAGTCGTATCCCCATTGTCGAGTTTGTTGGAACTCCCGTAGAGTAAAGATAATTAAAAACAGGAGATATTGTAAAGACAGAAAGCAAGTGTAAATATACTCCTTGACATTATATCATACTAGTCGTAGTTTCTATGAATATACATAATAATACTTGGCATTGCATATAAGTACTAAACACACAAATTGGCAACTAGAATATAGTATTAGAATGCAAAAACAATGATAAATAAGAAAAGGGGAAAAAGATAAACAAACATTCGCTGAGATCGGTAGTAGAGATAAGCAGCAAGGCCAACAGCAGCAGCCACCAGAACACCTATAAGAACAAAGCAATGCAGACTTTCTCGAGTAGCGAAGAAGGAGGAGGAGGAGACGGAGCTCGGTTCCAACAAAGTAACCGGTTATTACCAAGGCTTTCCGCTAAATTTTGACCCACATTAGTCCCAGCGTCAAAAGCGGTCAAACAACCTTCGGTGCCATCCCCTTCCCCACCACCACTTTTACGACACCAAATTTTAGGCCATCTCGGTTTGTATTTCTCTAAACCAGCAGGAAGTTTGGGTTTGTATTATTCAAAACCAGTAGGAAGTTTGGGTTTGTATTTGTCTAAACCAGCAGGAAGTTTGGGTTTGTATTTGGTTAAAACATCTCTTAAAGCATTTGCGATCCTTACTGCCGCCATTTTTAGGGTTTTTGTTGTCTTTCAGGTGAATCAGACAACAACACAGATATACCGAGATTAGGTTACTTTACTCACTACTAGTACTGGCCTTTCTTTTGGGCTTTTCTTCGGCTCTCTACTTTTCCCCACTATCACCAACCTTTTTTTGGGCTCTCTACTATACTAGATTAAACAAGGGCAGGAGCCCGCTGTAACTTGCTAGAATTGGTCCCGTATGCGTGACAGACTCGTGTTACCGCCGAACTTAGCAAAGGTCCATAACGCTTTTCATGTGTGTAATTTAAAGAAGTGTCCGCAGATGAGGCCACCGTTATTCCTCCGAAGAAATCCAGATCGATGAACGATTGGATTTGATAGAAGAACCAGTCGAGATTATGGACCGCGAAGTCAAACGACATAGGCAAAGTCGTATCCCCATTGTCCGAGTTCGTTGGAACTACCGTAGAGGTAAAGATAATTTAAAATAGGATATAATGTAAAGACAGAAAGCAAGTGTAAATATACTCCTTGACATTATATCATACTAGTCGTAGTTTCTTTGAATATACATAATAATCCTTGGTATTGCATATATGTACTAAACACACAAATTGGCAACTAGAATATAGTATTAGAATGCAAAATAATGATAAATAAGAAAAGGGAAAAAGAGAAACAAACAATAACGAGATCGGTAGTAGAGATTAGCAGAAGAAGGCTAACAAAGAAGAGCCCACCGGAACACCTATAAGAACAAGCATTTCGGACTTTCTCGAGTAGCTAAGAAGGAGGAGGAGGAGACGGAGCTCGGTTTCGGCAAAGTAACCGGTTATTACCAAGGCTTTCCGCTAAATTTTGACCCACATTAGTCCCACACAAAGCGGTCAAACAACCTTCGTGCCATCCCTTTCCTACCACCACTTTTACGACCCCAAATTTTAGGCCATCTCGGTTTGTATTTCTAAACCAAAGTAGGAAGTTTGGGTTTGTATTTGTCTAAACCAGCAGGAAATATGGGTTTGTATTTGGTTAAAACACTCTAAATGCATTTACGATCCTTACTACCACCATTTTTAGGGTTTTTTGTTGTTTTTCAGGTGAATCAGACAACAACACAGATACACCGAGATTAGGTTACTTTACTCACTACTAGTACTGGCCTTTCTTTTGGGCTTTTCTTTGGGCTCTCTACTTTTTCCCCCACTATCACCAACCTTTTTTTTGGGCTCTCTACTATACTAGATAAAACAAGGGTAGGAGCCCGCCGTAACTGCTAGAATTGGTCCTGTGGCGCATGACTGAAAGTTACCGCCGAACTTAGCAAAGGTCCATAACGCTTTTCATGTGTGCAATTTAAAGAAGTGTCCGCGATTAGGCCACCGTTATTTCTCTGAAGAAACCAGATCGATGAACGATTGAATTTGATAGAAGAACCAATCGAGATTATGGATCAAGAAAGTCAAACGACTTAGGCAAAGTCGTATCCCCATTGTCGAGTTCATTGGAACTCCGTAGAGGTAAAGATAATTAAAACAGGAGATAATGTAAAGACAGAAAGCAAGTGTAAATATACTCCTTGACATTATATCATACTAGTCGTAGTTTCTATGAATATACATAATAATCCTTGGCATTGCATATAAGTACTAAACACACAAATTGGCAACTAGAATATAGTATTAGAATGCATAAACAATGATAAATAAGAAAAGGGGAAAAAGAGAAACAAACAGTCGCTGAGATCGGTAGTAGAGATACAAAGAAGGCCAACAAAGAAGCAAGCGAACATCTATAAGAACATAGCAAGACTTTCGAGTAGCGAAGAAGGAGGAGGAGGAGACAGGAGCTCGGGTTCCGGCAAATTAACCGGGTTATTACCAAGGCTTTCCGCTAAATTTTGACCCACATTAGTCCCAGCGTCAAAAGCGGTCAAACAACCTTCGGTGCCATCCCTTCCCCACCACCACTTTTACGACCCCAAATTTTAGGCCATCTCGGTTTGTATTTTCTAAACCATAGGAAGTTTGGGTTTGTATTTGTCTAAACAAGGTGAAGTTTGGGTTTGTATTTGGTTAAAACATCTCTTAGAGCATTTGTGATCCTTATCCGCCATTTTAGGGTTTTGTTGTTTTTCAAAGTGAATCGACAACAAACACGTATACACCGAGATTAGGGTACTTTACTCACTACTTGTAATCGGCCTTTCTTTTGGGCTTTTCTTTGGGCTCTCTACTTTTTCCCCCACTATCACTAACCTTTTTTTGGCCTCTCTACTATACTAGATTAAACAAGGGGTAGGAGCCCGCCAGAACTTGCAAGAATTGGTCCTGTGGCATACAGACTCGAGTTACTGTCAGAACTTAGTAGTGTCCATAACGTTTTTCATGTGTGCAATTTAAAGAAGTGTCTGGCAGATGAGGCCACTGTTATTCCTATGGAAGAAATCCAGATCGATGAACGATTGAAATTGATAGAATAACCAGTCGAGATTATGGACCGCGAAGTCAAACGATTTAGGCAAAGTCGTATCCCCATTGTCAGAGTTTGTTGAAACTCCCGTAGAGGTAAAGATAATTAAAAACAGGAGATAATGTAAAGACAGAAAGCAAGTGTAAATATACTCCTTGACATTATATCATACTAGTCGTAGTTTCTATGAATATACATAATAATCCTTAGCATTGCATATAAGTACTAAACACACAAATTGGCGACTAGAATATAGTATTAGAATGCAAAAACAATGATAAATTAGAAAAGGGGAAAAAGAGAAACAAACATTCGCTGAGATCGGTAGTAGAGATAAGCAAAGAAGGCCAACAATGACCACCGTAACACCTATAAGAACAAAGAATCGGCACTTTCTCGAGTAGCGAAGAAAGAGGAGGAGGATACGGGGAGCTCGGGTTCCGGCAAAGTAACCGGGTTATTACCAAGGCTTTCCGCTAAATTTTGACCCACATTAGTCCCAGCGTCAAAAGCGGTCAAACAACCTTCTGTGCCATCCCCATCCCCACCACCACTTTTACGACCCCAAATTTTAGGCCATCTCGGTTTGTATTTCTCTAAACCAGCAAGAAGTTTGGGTTTGTATTTGTCTAAACCAGTAGGAAGTTTGGGTTTGTATTTGGTTAAAACATCTCTTAAAGCATTTGCGATCCTTATCACGCCATTTTAGGGTTTTTGTTGTTTTCGTGAATCGTATAACAACACGTATATACCGAGATTAGGTTACTTTACTCACTACTAGTACCGGCCTTTCTTTTGGGCTTTTCTTTGGGCTCTCTACTTTTCCCCACTATCACCAACCTTTTTGGGCTCTCGCTATACTAGATTAAACAGGGTAGGAGCCCGCCGTAACTGCTAGAATTAGTCCTGTGGCGTACAAACTCGAGTTACCGTCAGAACTTAGCAGTGTCCTAACGTTTTTCATGTGTGCAATTTAAAGAAGTGTCTGGCAGATGAGGCCATTGTTATTCCTCTGGAAGAAATCCAGATCGATCAACGATTGAATTTGATAGAAGAACCAGTCGAAATTATGGACCGCGAAGTCAAACGACTTAGGCAAAGTCGTATCCCCATTGTCAGAGTTCGTTGGAACTCCCCGGATAGGTAAAGATAATTAAAAACAGGAGATAATGTAAAGACAGAAAGCAAGAGTAAATATACTCCTTGACATTATATCATACTAGTCGTAGTTTCTATGAATATACATAATAATCCTTGGCATTGCATATAAGTACTAAACACACAAATTGGCAACTAGAATATAGTATTAGAATGCAAAAACAATGATAAATAAGAAAAGGGGAAAAAGAGAAACAAACAGTCGCTTAGATCGGTAGTAAAGATAATCAGCAAGGCCAACAGCAGCAGCCACCGGAACACCTATAAGAACAGCAGTCGGCACTTTCTCGAGTAGCGAAGAAGGAGGAGGAGGAGACGGGAGCTCGGGTTCCGACAAAGTAATCGGGTTATTACCAAGGCTTTCTGCTAAATTTTGAACCACATTAGTCCCAGCGTCAAAAGCGGTCAAACAACCTTCGGTGCCATCCCCTTCCCCACCACCACTTTTACGTCCCCAAATTTTAGGCCATCTCCGTTTGTATTTCTCTAAACCAGCAGGAAGTTTGGGTTTGTATTTGGTTAAAACATCTCTTAAAGCATTTGCGATCCTTACTGCCGCCATTTTTAGGGTTTTTGTTGTTTTTCAGGTGAATCAGACAACAACACAGATATACCGAGATTAGGTTACTTTACTCACTACTAGTACTGGCCTTTCTTTTGGGCTTTTCTTTGGGCTCTCTACTTTTTCCCCCACTATCACCAACCTTTTTTTTGGGCTCTCTACTATACTAGATTAAACAAGGGGTAGGAGCCCGCCAGAACTTGCTAGAATTGGTCCTGTGGCGTACAGACTCGAGTTACCGTCAGAACTTAGCAGTGTCCATAACGTTTTTCATGTGTGCAATTTAAAAAGTGTCCGCGGATGAGGCCATCGTTATTCCTCCGAAGAAATCCGGATCGAAGAACGATTGAATTTGATAGAAGAACCAGTCGAGATTATGGACCGCGTAGTCAAACGACTTAGGCAAAGTCGTATCCCCATTGTCAGAGTTCGTTTGAACTCCCGTAGAGGTAAAGATAATTAAAAACAGGAGATAATATAAAGACAGAAAGCGAGTGTAAATATTCTCCTTGACATTATATCATACTAGTCGTAGTTTCTATGAATATACATAATAATCCTTGGCATTGCATATAAGTACTAAACACACAAATTGGCAACTAGAATATAGTATTAGAATTCAAAAACAATGATAAACAAGAAAAGGGGAAAAAGAGAAACAAACAGTCGCTGAGATCGGTAGTAGAGATAAGCAGCAAGGCCAACAGCAGCAGCCACCGGAACACCTATAAGAAAAGCAGTCGGCACTTTCTCAAGTAGCGAAGAAGAAGGAGGAGATGGGAGCTCGGGTTCCGGCAAAGTAACCGGGTTATTACCAAGGCTTTCCGCTAAATTTTGACCCACATTAGTCCCAGCGTCAAAAGCGGTCAAACAACCTTCGGTGCCATCCCCTTCCCCACCACTACTTTTACGACCCCAAATTTTAGGCCATCTCGGTTTGTATTTCTCTAAACCAATGCAGGAAGTTTGGGTTTGTATTTGTCTAAACCAAAGAGAAGTTTGGGTTTGTATTTGGTTAAAACATCTCTTAAAGCATTTGCGATCCTCATCGCCGCCATTTTTAGGGTTTTTGTTGTTTTCGTGAATCGAAAACAACACGGATATACCGATATTAGGTTACTTTACTTACTACTAGTAATCGGCCTTTCTTTGGGCTTTTCTTTGGGCTCTCTACCTTTCCCCACTATCACCAACCTTTTTTGGGCTCTACTATACTAGATTAAACAAGGGTAGGAGCCCGCCGAACTGCTAGAATTGGTCCCGTGGCGCATGACTCGAAAGTTACCGCCGAACTTAGCAGTGTCCATAACGCTTTTCATGTGTGCAATTTAAAGAAGTGTCCGCGATGAGGCCACTGTTATTCCTCCGAAGAAATCCGGATCGATGAACGATTGAATTTGATAGAAGAACCATCGAGATTACGGATCAAGAAAGTCAAACGACTTAGATAAAGTCGTATCCCCATTGTCGAGTTCGTTGGAAATCCGTAGAGGTAAAGATAATTAAAAATGTAAGATAATGTAAAGACAGAAAGCAAGTGTAAATATACTCCTTGACATTATATCATACTAGTCGTAGTTTCTATGAATATACATAATAATCCTTGGCATTGCATATAAGTACTAAACACACAAATTGGCAACTAGAATATAGTATTAGAATGCAAAACAATGATAAATAAGAAAAGGGAAAAGAGAAACAAACACTCAACGAGATCGGTAGTAGAGATAGCGAAGAAGGCCAACAGCAGCAGCCCACCGGAACACCTATAAGAACAAGTCAAGACTTTCTCGAGAAGCGAAGGAGGAGGAGGAGGCGGAGCTCGGGTTCCGCAAAGTAACCGGGTTATTACCTAGGATTTCCTTTAAATTTTGACCCACATTAGTCCCAGCGTCAAAAGCGGTCAAACAACCTTCGGTGCCATCCCCTTCCCCACCACCACTTTTACGACCCCAAATTTTTGGCCATCTCGGTTTGTATTTCTCTAAACCAGCAGGAAGTTTGGGTTTGTATTTGGTTAAAACAGTTCTTAAAGCATTTGTGATCCTTACTACCGCCATTTTTAGGGTTTTTGTTGTTTTTCAGGTGAATCAGACAACAACACCACAACACAACACAACACATATATTAGGTTACTTTACTCGCTCATCGGCCTTTCATTTTGGGCTTTTCTTGGGCTTTCTACTTTTCCCCACTAACCTTTCTTTGGGCTCTATTTTACTAGATAGTGGTTCGAGTCGTGTAGTGACATGTAAGTAGGCGGATGCCTTCTCGAACCTTCACCTATAGTTACCAAAGCAACCACCTCATCCACGAAACCATAAGCTAATTTCTTCCGGTTGTAATTTTCGTCCCGAGTTGCGGGTTTTTACAAGTGCATTTTAGTCATTTTAGTTTGGACAGAGACGAAAACTGCAACCCAAAGTTCCTCACAGGGACGGGGCCTCACGATGTGCTTCCTCACAAGGTCAGTCGGGAGATATCGCCTCCTTTTTGTGTTTTTGAATCATATTAAATAGACATCGTTCATGCGTGATAGGCTAATATGACCCATTTTTTCCTTGAGAACATCAAACGCTCGTTCTACGTCTTTCCTTGCTACTTCATGCATTCAATTATAATGTATTCCCTTGTCGTCATCGTCGCTTGGATGTGAAACCGACTTAACAAGTGTCACCCATTCCGGATGTATCCCGTCAACAATATAATGTCCCCATCTGTAACTTACGTTGTTGGCCTCGAATGGAACCTCTGGTACTTTTCTGTATTTGAGATCGTTGAATATATGTGACTGATGTATAACGTCGATGATGTTGTTCGCCACATAAACACCAAGGAAAGTATGTTGTATGCAATATCCATAATCTTGTGACGAAACAACTTCCTTCAAATTGAATGGATTCGAACCTTGATCACATTCATAATATTGTTCTTTATATGCATTTGGACAACCAAAACACTCCCGATTTGTAAAATCAAGGTTTTCCAACATTCTCAGAACCTCGTGCTTTTCTTCTCAAAACCGATAAAGTTTTTTCACATAAATGTAAGTAGGTTTTCGCTAGAGGTGGCAAAATGTGCCCAAAAGCAAAAAGATGGGTTAAATGGGCACATTTTTAAAAGTTTTGGGCACATTTAGCCCCATCCTTTTTTTGAAATGGGCACATATAGCCTATTGAAAACTTAAATGGGCACTAACGGACACATTTTTTTTCTCAATTGTAGAACATTACGATCGTTTTAAAGAAATATTTTTATATAATATATTTAATTTTTTTAATATAAATAAGATATTACGTTTAGGGAATTTATTTCGTCGTTTTAGGTCTTTATTAAGCGATTTGTATAATGTGCCTGCGTGTTTGGCCCGTCTGCCCGTCGCCCCACCCGCCCGCCTGCTTTGCCACCTCTAGTTTTCGCGAATACTTTGCTCCATATAATTCTAATAAACTTACAAAAATACTCAATATAATCGCGAGAAGTTGTTGCACTCATTTGCAAACATTCATCAAGGGCATTAGAAATGTATCGTATGCCAATTGACGAATTGCGGATATGCACTATCAATCCTGAAATGCCTCATCTTCCGGTAAAATCAATATTATTATGAAGGATTTCACAGTGATTAGTTACATCTTCAACTACCCTTGTGAATAGTTCTCGACTCATTTGGAACCTCTTTCGGAATGTATATGCATCCTACATTAGATCCTCACTAAAATAAGCGGTGACTAAACGATCATGAGCACCATAACAATCTATATTTACGATGTTTTTAAAACCTCGCGAACTTTCACCTTTTCGCTTATTCTTAATAAACAACGCCACTTTCAAGAAAATATACAAGTTCCTACTAATAAATTTTTGTTACGTGAACATGAATGTTTGAATTCATTTGGATAACGAGAACTAATAAAATTTTGTTTGAGTTTTGTTGATATTGAGAAATGTGTGTTTGAAGTCGTTTATAAAAACTATGAGGGATGGGGGAGGGGGGTATTTATAAATAAATAAAATAATAAAGTTTAGTCATTTTTATTTTATTTTTTTTGAAAAAAACTTGCAAATATAAATGTTGGAGGCTACATTTTTTACCTTCTACTCTTTTTTCCATAGATGATTTTGTGCTATTGAACATAGACCTTGAAGATCTCAGAAGAATGGTTCCGATCCCAGTTAGAAACGTGCAACAACTGTCGTTTGGAAAACATTGGCAAAAAAAGTTGTGGAAGGATTCGCCACTTTTAGATTTTCTTTTTTCAATTTGCTATCCCCATTACGTTAAAGCATACTATAGGTCGACCAACAGAAAGAACTACTTGTATAAGCAAATAGCGGGTATGATGGAAAAGAAGACGTCTAATCTAAAAGATATTGAAATAAAAAAATCTTCATGAATTAAAAAAATAAAGGAAATTTTTACATAATTTGCACACACGAAGAAAATAAAAATGGTTAGATCAAGTTTACGACGAGGCCACCTTCAAAATTCTTGTTCCAATCGTAAGAGGAGCAAGATAATGGTTGATGACACATGGAGGTGGTGCTCAATGCGTCAAACCCACCTCCATCACGACCGATACAAAGTTACACATTACTTTTGGACATGTCGTGCAGTTTTTCACTTTTTTCCTGATTTTTTAAACTTTGACAATTCAACTTCAAACTTTTATATGTTGCAAAAATGTAACAAGTTCAATAGCTTAGGGACCTGCTTTGCAAGTCCAATAGTTCCAATAAAATTTTTAAACGTGTTGAGGGACATGTTTTGCAAGTTCAGCAACAACATGAAACGTGTTCATCAGCACAACAGTACGTGGCCAAATTACCAGACCAAAAGATGCTAAGTTCAGTAAAGGAGTTTAAACTGATATCAGTTTAGTGATAAGAAGAGTTCATCACAACAGTTCGTGTTCAAGCTTCAAATTAATCAGGTAACACTTCTAAACCGATTTTTCTAATTATTTACGTAAGTTCTAATAATTCATAAACTTGGTCCAGTCAGTTTAGTTTGGTGAACTGTTTCGTTTTAGGGTCCAATTAACGTTTACGTTTTTTGTAAACCTCCAAAAACCCCATTGATGCAATGTGGTTCGATTAAAACTGGCTGAAAATGTTGTGTAGTTGGGTTATTGTGTTTTTAATAATAGATTCAACCCACAATTTAAGGTATAAACTTAAGATGATCTGACAGAACGAATCGAACGCTCATCAACATTTCACGAACCGATTCGGTAAAAGTTCGTTTATGTTCGCTTATTTATTAAACGAACGAATACGAACAATATTTTACGATCGTTTAGTTAAATAAACGACGTGAACAAAAGTCACGTCCGCTTATTAATGCCGTGAACGTCCGATTATGCGCTCGTTAACGTTCGCTATATTCATTTATTTATTTATGTTTGATATCATATTTTTAATTGTATAATTTTAAAGTTAGTTTGTCTAAACAAAAAACACTTATAAACAATATTAGATGCATATTTTAATAAAGTTTATGTTTGTTTGTATGTGTTTATTTACGTTCGATCATTTACGTACGTTTGCTGTTCGTTTACTGCCTTAACGAACGAACATAAACGAATACGAACAACTCGTTTCTTAATAAACGAACATGAACAAGAAATTTCGTCCGTTTAGCGTTCATGTTCGCTTATTTGTCCGGTTAAAGTTAAATGAACGAACATGAACAAGGCTCCGTTTGTGTTCGTCCGGTTCGTTTACAGCCCTAGATGTATCTATATTGTATACTAGACAAGTATTCGCGCAAAATGAAAATGTTTAATTGCGAATAATTATATTTGTGAAATTGTGATTCTGGTTTGACCTTTGACGAAAGCGTGCTTTTTAAAATTAACTAGAAGGGTACCCACAATGATGCGGCGTATGCACCGATGATTATTTTATGGCGAACAAATGATTTTCATGACCTTTAAGACTGAAGAAGACGACATCGACATTTTTTTTTTTTTTTTTTTATGTTCTTTTTGATAATAAATTTACAAATATCAAAATTTCATTTAAACCAGTGTCCGTTCGAGCTCAGCCCATTATTTGTTGTCTGCCTCGAGATTGAATATTTGATAACTGCTTTATTATTGTATTAGTGACATTTAACGCAGGAATTGTGTTTAATTTGGTTGTACAATATCTTGATAATTTGTATTTTATGTAAGGGTGTTTTAATAACTATTTTAAGAATATTTATTGACCAAGAAATTAATCGACTATATTAAATATCATTAATGAGGTGTTCTGCTTTTTCATTATGTGCATTAAAGTGGTGTACACTATCTTTTTTCAGACGTCCGAAAATTATGTGCATTGAATAATGTGATGTATTGAATTTTAAGCCTTCCTCTTATAGTAAGTGTGTAGAACTTTTTTTAAAACTTTATTTTAAAGAAAGTCTCAAACTATTTATATAGTAGTATAGATATAGTGCGTGTTTTTTTAAAAGCTATCAGGTTTAGACTTGATTAAGAAAATACATAATCTAACTTGTCATGTTTTGAAAGTTGCCAATTTTAAAAGGTGCTTAGGCAAATTACATTAATATAAGTTTTAAGACTCAAGGGAAAAAATAAATAAATAAATAAATAAATAAATAAAAATCTTTATAAGTAGTAAAGATAAATGGGATGACTTTTCTTAAATTTGAAACTTGAAAACTTAAATATAATCTTCTTCCGCCTCAAATTAATCGTAATATTACCTTTTTGGATGTCCGAAAAAATCATTCACTTTCCTTTTTAGTAATAAATAGAATTTAGTGGATGAATATTTTATAAGTGGTTGAAAATTGTTATATTCCACTTTTATTAAACTTTGAATTTTATCTCTCGACAATAATTTTGAGACGGAGTGAGTAACAAAATGCACAAATTCTCAAATTTTTAAATATTGTTTAATCCTCAAACTTTTATAATTTTTCGTTTATAATCCGAAGACTTTTTTTCTCACATTAACTACAAATTGAACCCGTAAGTGTTGCATTAAGGGTCACACCAATACCACAAATTCGAATGTATAATTTTGCCGCTATACGTCATCGCTTTGCGCGAATATACGTCTAGTTTTGTCAAAGACTCAACTTGGTTAAACACATATGAAAAAAATAAAAGATAAAAATCTTTAAAAACTTAACAAAGACTTAAAATGAATAATATCACTTAAAAAAATAACATTGTTTCACAAGATTATTAAAAAATTATACTTATTTTTTCAAAAAAGTAAATTATTTAACATATGAACTTTGTTTGATATGTATAACTTGTAAGTACTTTTGAATGTATGTTACTCTATTAATTCTTCAGATTAGTTGAAGTCAATGACAAGGATGTCATCTGGTACTCAAGGTCTCATCTTATTAGCTATCATGTTATCGACACTGTGTCCTCAACGTTCTAAAGCCCATGTCACACTTGAAGACGGGGTAAAATCAAAGACGTATTTATCACCTAAGATAACACAACATCCCGGTTCCGTGTCAAGGAAAATGTACTTTAATATTCACTTTCCAAAGGGTCATATCGCTATAAAGAGTTTCAATGCTGAACTTGTTGACGAAGCAGGGAAACCTGTTTCTCTTCAAGAAACTTATCTCCATCACTGGGCTACGATAAGATACTACCAACGAATTGGTGCTAAAGATCTGAGGGATAATAATGCTAATCTTGGGTCACACCAATCAGATTACATTCTTGCTGGAAACTCTGGCGTATGCAAACCTAGTCTTCCTCAGTCTTTTGGAATGGGAGCTGAAACACGAAAAACATCAGCATACGTTCCTGATTCTTATGGAATCGAATTCGGTAATCCACTAGAAATTCCAGCTGGATACGAAGAGAAATGGATGTTTAATATCCACACAATTGACACACGCGGTGCAGTAGATGCAATGGGATGTACTGAATGCAGGTATCATGTGATATATTATAAACTTTGTTAAAACTAGCACAAAATGGTGTGTTTTATGTTATTACTGTGGAAATGCAGATGTGACTTGTACAATGTGACGGAAGATGAATATAGGCGGCCTTTGAAACCAAATTATGTGGGAGGGGTACATTGTTGCTATGATGGAACACAATGCAAAGTGAACAATGGGCTTGAAAGTAGTGTTGAGAGAGATATTTACTTGAAGTACACGGTTAAATGGCTTGGTTGGAGTGACTCCATTACACCAGTGAAAGTTTTCATGTTTGACGCCACTGATACTTGGCAGAACACAGGAATCCATGGTTGCTTAGTAAGTTAACACATAAGTATTTAGTAAAAAGATTGAAGCTTTTGTGATCATGGTAAATTAGTAAACTGTTATTGTACAGATAGAATATGATATAGAACAATCTACCAAAGGGTGGCTAATAATGATTACATCAGCACCAAAAGGTCAAGCGTAAGCTTTCCAAGTGGTGGTGATGTCGTTTATGGTGTTGCACATCAGCACAGTGGTGGAATAAGTTCTGCACTATACGGAGAGGTTTATATTTCATTGTTCAGCGTTGGGTTTCGATTCTAATAAACTGGTTTTTTCTCTAAAATATCTAGGCTGTCACTGCACTTAAATAGTGTTAATTTATTTAGGATGGACGGGTTCTTTGTTGGTCTAAAGCTATATACGGGGAAGGAAACAGTGCAGAAGATGAAGCTGGTTACGTTGTAGGAATGTCCACGTGTTATCCTAAACCAGGTTCCGTGAAGATAGCTAAAGGTGAAATACTAACTTTGGAGTCAAATTACAGCAATGAAAAGAGCCATACGGGAGTTATGTCGCTCTTCTATATTCTTGTTGCAGAGTCTTCTTTGGAATCGAATAATCTGTCTCAGGTAAGACTTCTCCCTTTCATTTGTTGTAATTCTCTTGGACATGGCATGGTTCATTTTTCTTTCGTCTTTGCATAGAAAGTTTGTTTTACGTCTATCATATATGTTGTAATTTCCTCGGATTTGATATGCAGATTCATGAAGAATCAAAAGTTCCAATCATCTTACGGGGTGTGGCTGTGTTTGGATTAGCAATATTTGCTGCTGTTGTAATTTCTTATGGAAGAACAAGCGAGAATGAGTATCAGTCTATTGCTACGTGACACGTGGCTCATTGATGGGTAAAACTATATGGTGAACATGAGTATGTGAGAAACTCAACAATGTAATACTAGAAAGTAGAAACATAACTTTGTCGAGTTTATGAGTGTATTCATGTAGTTAGTAGATTATGTGAAGATGGTGATCTTGTAATATTGTTAATGAGCATTTTAGTTGATGAAACTTTTAACAATAATCTAGTTTAAAATTCTAAATGATAAATTAGTTTATTATTACAGGGGCATAAATGTAAATATCCAGAGTATGAGATTAACGACCATAATCACATGAGGCAACGAGAAACATGGTAATTGCATGGATACCTTGTCTGTCTCTCAACCTCAAATTTATCCTCATTATTTAGCTCTTTTATCTTTCTAAAAATTTGGAGATTAAAGCCATTTTCATAACCCGAATTTGATTTGCTTTGATCTAATTAACGCAATGACGGATTTAACAGAGAAACAAATGGATAAAGCGTGAGAGAGCCAAGGAACGAGAGAGAAAGCGTCGTCAAGAGATCTCTCTACTTGCTCCATTCCTTATTCGAGCATCAAAGGTATGCATCTCATCGTCTTTATATCATGGGCATAGCTAGAGAAGTATTGTCTATGAGGCCGAAGTTTAACGTTTTAGAAATATATCTTGTTAATTGAAATATGTTGTTGTATGTATCGAGCAATGCACATTCTTTTAAGAACAGATCAGATCACATTGTAAATTGTTGAACATCTTAGAAAAAAATGCTTTTAAGGACATAAAAATGGATTAATTTGTGAGTTTTTTCAATATGAGCGAAAAAAAAAGAACTAGGCCTTAAGGGAGATATTTCGGGTATGTTTTGAAGAGGGTTGAAAATGTAACATTTTCTGCACATAAACATGTATGATTTCTCTTTTTTATGTGTAACGTTAGGTGGTGGTCTGCTGAAACTATAGCTGTGGTGACTGGTGCAAATCGAGGTATTGGATTCGAGATTGCACACCAGCTTGCATTGCAAGGGGTAACAGTCGTTCTTACTTCAAGAGAGACAGCTGTGGGTGAAGAATCAGCAAAGGTCCTACAAGAAGGCGGCCTGACAGTGGTCTTCCATCAACTCGATGTCTTAGATCAAGAATCAATCGATACTTTTTGTGCCTGGATTAAAGAAAACTATGGTGGTATCGATATTCTGGTAATTAATGATATAAGCACTTCCACATTTCATTTAATGTCTTCATGACATGTACTTGCTGTTTATCAATGCAAACGTGTGCAGATAAACAATGCAGGATTCAATCATAATGTCGGGTCAGAAAATTCGGTTGAATTTGCTGAGAAAGTTATCAAGACAAACTATAATGGAACCAAAAATATGGTTAAGGCTGCAATCTCATTGATGAAGCCAAACGCTGCAGGTGCTCGTATTGTTAACGTCAGCTCGCGATTGGGACGACTTAATGGGAGGAAAAATGTATGACTTTTTTTTATACCCGCATTGTTTTCGTCCCTTAACTTTTTCTATATATTTTCCTACATATATATCTCTGTGTTATTTCTTTCAAAAAAAAGTTAAGAATAAACCTTCAATAATTTAAATTCTGATATTAGAGGATTTCTGATGACGCGTTGAGACAACAACTAGAAGACGCGGACTCAATATCAGAGGAGCTAATCGATGCGACGATTAACAAGTTTCTGGAACAAGTGAAAGATGGGAGTTGGACCGAAGGAGGATGGCCTCAAAACAACACAGATTATTCATTGTCAAAAGTTGCGGTCAATGCATACACAAGGCTCGTGGCCCGTGAACTTGCAGACCGACCTGAAGGTGAAAAGATTTTCATCAACTGTTACTGCCCGGGTTGGGTCAAGACTGCTATGACTGGTTGGGCGGGCCAAGTTACACCTGAAGAAGGCGCTGATACAGCCATTTGGCTTTCTTTGCTTCCTGATATGCGTATCAGTGGCAAATTCTTTGCTGAAAGGCGTGAGATACATTTCTAATCGCATACAGATTATATATGGAAGAACAAGAAATTATTGTAATGCACAGATGAGTATCGTTTTTTTGTTGTTATAAACTAGACATTGTTTTGTATGTGATATGATTCTATTTATTAAGCCGTGTTCGTGTATTTTCGCTTTTAACTTATACATATATTCAAATGTTGTACATTCAGACACAGCGTACAATACTAACGGAATAAAGAAGACAAGTCTTAATTTTATCTTGCGTCTGTCTATATTTCATTAAAAATGGGTACATACAACCTTAATCATATATACGAATTTCCTGGATGAAAACCAGATATTACAAAATGAAATGAGATCAGAATCTACAAAACTGATATCAGATTACGATTTTACAACAGTTTTTGTACCGGTGACGTACCTGTTTCTGATGAGACTACTAGAAACTGTTGTTGAGGTAGAAGTACAAGGCAGCAAGTGCTACAGCTCCAACCGCAACTGCAATTGGCAATGCTTTCCTGAAAAAAGGATTAAAAAGCATCGATGAGTGTCGATGTTTAATTCTATATGTGTTTCAGTGTGTGTTTATGTTTTGGGATTTACCCGACGGCTTCATCTCTCTGGAGTTCAGCTTTTCGGGCCTTTCTAACATCTGTTGAATTAGCGTTTTTGGTCACCGGAGGTGTGTATTCCCTGAACCTTCTTTTTGGGGCACCACAAACTGCAATCATTCAAAATTTTAGGCCAGGAGAAAGGGAATTCTTAGTTTCTTACACACGTGACCCATATGCAAGTTTCGCCTAAAGTTTTTGAAGCACTTGAACGCTTTTGCCTCAATTTTCTGTTAAATTCTTAACAAGCCAGAATCTCTAAAACAGTAAAACATCTAAGTATCTTATCATGCTAATCATAGCCAAATTGCAGATTTACAAGCTACATATGCAGATCAATCCAGCTTATCAATTGGGTATATACTCAATCTAATCCAATCCGAAAATACTAGGAATTCATATATACCTGGGCAGAAGTAGTTATCAGGCAGCTTCTCAAAGGGTGTTTTATCATTATAGATATACCTACAGACAGGAACACTATTAGTCATAAACTCATAATCAAACATAGAGAACAATATACAAATATACAACAGTAAGGAAAAACTACCCGCAATCGCGACAAATGTAAGCTTGCTTAGAAGCAGTCCTCATAGCAAACTTAGGTGCAGCTGAAGGCTTATAACGAGGAAGCAGCAACTGAAGTGAAGGTGACAGATAAAATGAAGAGTTCATAGCTAAGACATTAACCGGCCTGCGAAGGCCAGCATTGGTGCCTCCAGCAGGAGCTAGAGGAGAGGCTGATCGGGTGGTGGCTTGTAGCCTGAGTGGCGTCTGGAGAGCCATGTCTTAGTTGGATGGCAAGGCAAAGAGATAACTAGTTACTAGCTATATGAGATAGATAAAAGGATGCATGTAATCTTGGTTTGTATTGGTTGTACAGATATGTTTGGTTGGTAAGCGTGGATGCCATACTCCCCACACAATTTCAATGTACCAAAAAACCCTTTTTGCTTTTTTGGTTTTTGTTTTTTCCTTTGTTTTCTTAAATGTTTTTAAGTGTCTTTTGAGGAAATAGATGGGATTCCAAAGAAGTTTCTGGGAATTTGGATGTTTGCGTATTCAGCCAGAGCTAAAACGGCAACTTGTCGAGTTTTAGACCATGTAAGTGTGTTTTGACTATTTCACAGACTGAACCCAAACAGACTAACCAAACGACATGTACCCAAGACCTCTTGGCCGAGCATTAAGGAAAACGATGGCATTACATAAGAGGCATAGATACATATCATGCGAGTCGAAATAAGAACAAGGGTGCAAAGCCCATACCTTTCAATTAATCATCAATTCACTTTAAGATCAACTACAGTGTAATATCCAACAAAATATCCTCCAAAATCGGATCACTAGTAAACGCCTATATGTTTTACAAAAGCAATATCAAACATTTTAACATCTCAGATACAATTTTACAAGTTACCAAGGCTTGAGATCAGCAACCGGTCCTGCAGTCCAGTTTAAGACCTTCTCCTTTTCTCAAATAAACACTCTTATCATGAGGCAATTTACGCAAGACCATTCAAGATTTGATGGAAAGCGTCACCTGGTTAAGCGGGATGTGGGAATAACATAGCTTGTTTCATTGAAGGATTAGCAAGCAATCTTTGTTTACGCAATATAACATCTGTGGGGATTGAGGTTAAAATGGTGTCTAAATTTGGAACATCTTTTTCGTCTACATAAACTCCAATGTCTTCCCATGGAATTGCATCAGCAAAAGGTAAGACGATGTCATCTGCTATGATAACTGGGATGCAACCAAAGATAACTGCTTCCACTAGTCTTGGACTCCATGGGGCCCAGCCGAGTGGACATAAACAGAAAACGGCTCTTTGCATGTCTTCGTAGTATGTTGTTGGATGTTCTGTTGAGATGTCAAAGAGAGGATTGTCTTTGAAGTTTTCCCAAACTGCTGCTCTTGCTCCTCTGCAATATTCAAGAAAACATTATTTGTAACTTCTAGTGGGCTGAAACCACTCGGGTTGTACACTTGTACTAACTCGCAAACCGCTTTTCTTTTCTTTCCATTTTACAGAAATTTTATAAATAGTTAATGCGATGATTATGTTTACAAAAACCAGATAATTACAATAACGATCTTCAACGATTTAAGTGGTTGCCTGCAATAAAATTAGACTTAAGGCAACTTTTAACTCGTTCAATTCGTTTCATTTTAGCTATAGCTTTTTTACTTGACCCGTTCGAGGTTAAACACAACCCAAATCGACTCATTCACAAGTATATGGGGGCAACTTTACCTAGCTATATGAATATGGGACGATTTGGATTGTGTGTTATTGATATCAGTATATATAGGTAAAAAATACAATAATACTCGTGTTAAGTGCCTCGTAAATTGGTTTATTCATATATACTTTTATCATTATTTTTATACTAGTGTTGTAATCATCATTAACAAACTAATTAGTTATGAAACTTAATAAATTGTTGGCAAGTCAACCCCACCCACTTTGACCCACCCTAAGATGCTCAACCATTAGCTGAGCGGCTCAATCCACAAATTTTATAATACAACTAGCTTTAAGGACATAGAAAACATTTACCTTGCATAATAACCACCTTCGGGATCATTTCCTACATCATAGAACAAGCCTCTGAAGTAGACAAAGATCGATCGAGGAATACTTGGAGGGATTAAATGAGACTGCATCTTCTGAGGAGGTGCATATGGAGGCACTGTGATAGAACCCTCTTTTAAGCAAACATGATTCCTTTGCCCAAATGTCTGCACTAAAGTAGCCCGTCGGAGAAGAGGAAGGATCCCTCTTTCAATAGCCTTTTCTTCCTACAATAGAATCCATAATTTAACAATTGAAATCACCCACCGTATAGTACACACAGAAGTGCCTCAAAGACCAAAGGTGACAACTGCGACCCTAAATTACTTATGAACTTGTCGACTCGGGTTATCAGGTCAAATTCAAAATGATTATTTCAAGAAAAATTATGCTACTTGAAATAACTTAAGCTTTTCAATCATATTTGACACACTGATACTAATAGAAAACGTAACGATTTTGGACCAAAAGCACCCATTTCGACCCGTTACACAACAAGCCCGACCCACCTATTCTCTACCTCTACTCAAGGATACAATGAAAAAGTTAAAGATCCTTACTTGATAATGAAAACAGGCACCAAAATCATGTGGCACAATAAAGAAGTGATCAGCCCCTTCAGTCCTATTCCAATAAGGCCAATTTGAAGAAATAAGTTGAATTGCACTTCTCATCATTCGTGGTGATTTGAAAGGTAATGGGAGGCCATTTGGTGTTAGATCACATGTGGTGTAAACAGGGGTGTAAAACCAATCTGCTTCTTCTGGATTAAGAGTTCTAACAGGACTCGATAACAAGAATCTGTGCATATAAATTTCAGCAGCAAACATGTGGTTTAGACATCGAGGATCTTTCTGCAAGATTTTCTTGTTGTATTTGCTCGGTAGCTCGTAAACAAAGACTTTCAGCCTTCCAACTGGATCATCTTCCAATACATCACCAGCACTACCTATATTGCACAAAACGTTGCATTAACTAGGAAGCTTGAGTATCAAAACTCGTGTCCTAAAACAGGAGCAAGAAACCTGACTTGGAGTGTTTGGATTTGAGTATCATAAAACTCATGTGTCCTAAAACAGCTACAATTAAATTGATTCTCTAAGGAAAGAATATGATTACCTACTTACCACTTATTTTAACTTAGTTTGTGAGAGTTTTATTCCCATTTCACTCGACACCACTAATCATTTTTGGTTATTTTATCCGTTATTTAAATCTTCAAACATCATAAGAGCATACAAACAGTATCTTTTATAGCTCAAATTAGTATAGCTCGTTATCTGATTGTCGTCTATTAGTATCACATCTGACATAACACTTTGAAATCACACATTCAAACACAAGGGAGGTAATTAAGCACTGAGACACGCGACTAACCAAAATCAAGTGCAACCTAAAGGGTAATTATGTAAATCAACTTCCTAAATATGGCATCAAGAAAACCCCAATTTCCAAGCTAACAGGACAAAATCTGGCCAGATCAAGAAGCATAAACAAGATGAAATGAAACCCTAATCACAAATCTAACTTCACTTAAAACCCATCATAAATTTAGCAACTTTAAGCAAATTACAAGAACTGAAAACACAAGTTACCTGAAATCCTTTCAGTTTTTTGACCTTTACGAAGCTCAAAAGCATGATCAAGATTCAAGAAAAAACCAAACAAAACAAGCAAGAAAACAAAACCCCTCATTTTGAATAATGGGTAAGTCTTCAAATCCAATAAGAAGATGAATAAGTGGAATGAAATGAAATGAGAAAGTAATGTTGTTTACTTAAATGGGGGAAGAAAGAAAAGGTATAGTTGAAATGTCACTAGACAAGGTAGTTGTTAATAAATATTTCTTGTAAATTAATATTAAAACAGAGATGGAGATGGGTTTTATTTGCTTAAAGAAACAGGGAAGAAGAAGAGGAAGGGGAGAAGGAGATGTCTATGTTTGGTTTCATTTGCTTGTCAAAAGCTGTTACAAACACATTTCTTTCTATATTTTCTATTGCTCTTTTTTTAGTACTACTAAACTAGCTTATGTTGTGAAGGTTTTAATTTGGTTTTGTTTCGGTAAAAGTAACGGTAGCAGTTATTAGGTTAGTGTAACTATAATTTGTAAACTAAAGGCCCGTTTGGTTCGGCGGAATCCTAACGACTCTAATTCCATTTCATAATGTGTTTGGTTGAAAAAAATTTAAAATTTGGAATCTGAATTTTATTCCTTATTGTGTTTGGTTGGCAAACGGAATGTAATGAAATTCCTTCAAAATCTCATATATATTGAATTCAACATTCCATGCAATATTAGAAGGATTGTTTCAATTTATAGAATTCATATTATCTTTAGAAAGAAGACGGTGAAATTTGTTAATTCGTGCAAAACCACTGGACGTGTTTCTAGAAGACTTGTTACTCCCCTGTCAACCAAACTTCTTGACCAAACTTTTTTTTTTTTTTTTTTTTTTTTTTTTTTTTTGAAAAAGTAGCGGTTGGTGGTGGCAAATATAGTAGTTTTTTGAATTTGTACCCAATTTTTTTATAAAACCTCCTTATTCTTCCATATTTTCACACACCTTCAAACCTAATTCACACCTCAAAACACTCATTTTTCTTTCATTATGGATCCAAACCATCCCCATGGAAGACTTTTGACAATTATGAAGATTTTTTAAAGACGATAGAGAGATATATTCGTTCGTATCAAGAGTATGAACAATATGAACTTGTGTAATCAAGAAGGGTGGATCAAGATCGAGTCCTAAAAGGAGGGCATATATACCACGTCAACGAAAGCGGTAGACGTCTAATCGGCGACTATTTCGGCGACGCAGAGATTGGTCCTAAATATCCGTAAGAATTTTCGTGAAGGTATCGTATGAGCTCTACACTTTTTAAAAATAGTTAATCTTATTCTAAGTTATGATGCCACTCTTCCCAAATACTTTCAATTTTTAGAGATGGTTATGATGCTACGGTCGTAAAAGTATTGATCCTATTTTGAAGATCACATCGCTATCTGGCAATTAGCGTCTGACCGCGCACCGATCGCGTTTGATGAGTACTTGCAAATTCGCCGAACGAACTCAACGACAATGTTTAATCGACTTTACAAAATGCATACATGTTTTATCGTTGAGAAGTATTTAAGAAGCCACTTTACCGATATTGAAATGTTATATGAATTGCATAAACAAAACATGGACTCCCGGAATGCTGGGAGTATTGATTGTATGATTGGGATTGGAAAAATTGCCCAAAAGCCTTAGCCCTCAATTCAAAAGGCGTGGCCATAAATACCCAACTATTATGTTAGAAGCGGTTGCGGATCAACGGTTATGGATATGGCATGCTTATTTTGGGGTTCTGGTGCAAATAATGATCTAAATGTTTTATATGGTTCTCCGTTATTTGATGATGAACTTGCAGTCTGACTCACGGAATGCCCGTTTGAAGTAAATGGGCATGTACAACAAAGGTTACTATCTAGCCGATGGCATTTATCCAACATGGTCAGTGTTTGTGGCGTTTTACATTGCAGGTGCGAAAAGCGTTGAGGTTTAAAATAATTCAGAAAGTTCTAGAAAGGATATCGAAAGAGCTTTCGAGTCCTACAAGGTCGTTGGGGAATTATCGACAACCCGCACGTGCTTCGAAATCAACGCTTTGACAAGGATCATGAATTGCGTGTAATGTTGCATAACATGATATTGGAAGGCGAAAATTACGTAGTGAATTTAAGAGATGTGTTCGTTGATCAACGCCGGACATTGCGGAATGGACCGAAATATGTGATTTACATGTTCGAAAACACAAAGAACTCGAGAGATAGCAAAATACACAACGATCTTGAGATGACCTTGTGGAACATGTTTGGAGAAATTATAACTAGTTTGTAATTTTTATCTTTTAAGTTTTATGTTTTTTTTATTGTAATGTTTTTTTAATGGATAAAGTAATTTTAGAATATATTCTTTTTACATTTTATTAAAAAAAAAAAAAAATGAGTTTGGCACCGAAATTTGCCAACGGATCCCCGAAATGTGGTGCAAACATTTTACGGTGCCAAACTCAAACTGCCGAGCGTGGCGGTTTAGTACGAAGCAACGACGAGTTTGCATGCTTGTCTTGGGTCTCTTATCATCATTATTATTATTATTATTATTATTATTATTATTATTATTATTATTATTATTATTATTATTATTATTATTATTATTATTTTTATTATTATAACAAACACTTTTATTAAAAACTCATGGGATTACAAAAATTGGTGGGGAGCCTCGAAACCAAGTGAGCCCCCACACCTCTGCGAATAGCAAACCAATCCTATTAAAAATATGAGCTGCTTGACTTGCACCAACGTCATGAGTCATAGAGAATCGTCGAATACGCTTAAAGTAAGGTAGCATCTTTCTCAAGTTCTCAAAAGAAGAAAATGAGAAGGGAGAAACTCATATCCAATATCGACATTTAGCATCGTACTTGACACGTTCTGTTTGTGCGGCATCAGCGATCGCCGCCTGTATAAAATCAATCAACCAGTTGCGTCAAAGGCGACGAACCGTAAGATCAACACATACGTCACGTCCACCATCCCAAGAGTAGAGGAATATGTCGGTAGGTCGCAAGGATGCATCCCATCTCCAAAAGCCCGATATCCACCTCCCCACGGCGAAATCTCGACCGAGCATATATCAACAAGAACATCACGCACAAGGTTATGTCGATGTTTAATGCCAACAATACCCGCTGCGAAACAAGATGATCCCCATAGATATCTCCGGAAAACCTTAGGCAGCGGAACCACGGTGCACGAGCGGTGAAAGAGGAACACCCAAAGCGATAGCACAAGACACAGCGATAAGCTCGGCATTCATAGTTTGTCCCAATCCAGATATCGAGCCACCCTAAGCCAATCCAAGTATGATCCTCGCTAGAGAACTCCATGCGCCATCATCGGGGAAAGATGGAATGTAGACTCAACATTTTGGGTAACCCAACCGAAATATATATCGCCAATTTCTTCATAAGTTTGGGGCGGCGACCTCGCTAGGGTTACTCAAAAGATCAATATCCATATTTACATTAAAAGTCGTGAGCATCATCAAAGAGGGACCCGGTAACAATACCGTAGGCGAGGAGAAGCTTAGGCGTAAGCTAGCAGTTGAAGTCTAGAAGCGAAGGCATAGTTCAAGACATCACTGCGAATATAAACCAAGCCCCCAAAAGCAAAGGGTAGGTGGCGAGTCTCCATTGCCGATCACAAAACCCGTGCCCGTAGCGGTGACAATACGCTCAAGGAAGAGCGAAGTCGCATCAAAAGAAACTGAGCACACTAAAGACCCGAGGAGAACATGCGCATAGAAAAATATAACTTAGAAATACCGGCACATGTACGGAGAAGCAACAACTCGCATCGGGGTCATTGAGTTTGGCCAACTGCCTCCATAAGTTCAATAGTTTTAGCAACCCTTCGGGACCAACTTACTACCAAACTCAAAATCCACACTAATGTGTCCGCTGATAATTTAACACCATGAGAGGCGAGAAATATTGGGGAAAAACACCAACATACCGCTTCAGGGTCTTTACGTGGCCAAAAACTTGAGTTTATCAACATTGAGGTATAAGCCACGACAAGGTCCATCCGCCATAATCAACTCTAAAACTTTACCCACAACCAAGGTATCACCAATAATAGTGCCATCATCCGGATACCAAGCTTGAAAGGAAAGGTCAAAGGAATCTCTAATCTTACATGCCGGGGATGTAACACTAAAGCAAAAGAAGAGGCCCAAGCGGATCACCTTGTTGCACACCTTGATGAGACCAAAGAGTATGCTCACCATAATATAATCTAGCGGGATTAGAATAACAAAATTCAACCCACCGTGAAATAGCCGGAAAATGAAGCCGAACCTCTCGTAACATAATAGCCCGATCTACCATGTTGAAAGCGTTTTTAAAGTCAACCAACAACATAGACAGACCAACATCATCCCCCCGGTCCTCAACCAACCGGTTCACAGCGTGAAGAATAGCCTCCCCACCCGACACCCCTGACACCAAGTTGCAAATCATCTAAATAACTATCGAAGAGTGACCAATCATGGAAGCACAAACCTTGAAACTAAGCGCCTCAAAGCGGTCCCAAAAGAATAGGACGGATACCCTCTGGTTTGACTAAGGGTGTGAGGAGCACTAGCGATGTACTCTTCCCAACGCCCCGGACATTTACCAAAGAAGAAAAGCTTCACAACTTGGGTAATAGAAGCGATCAACTCATCGAAATAGCCACACCGCACTGGATAAGCAATCCAAAAGGTGTTCAGCCCATAATCCATCTCGCCCACGTGAAGTACCACAAGAAAACTCTTGATCATGTCAATAACATAGGAAGGGGATGCAGTAAGGTGATGATGATCAATAGGTATTATTATTATTATTATTATTATTATTATTTTATTTTATTATAAATGATCATTTAATTATCATTGTTGTTTATTATTTTTTTATAAACAATCACGTTGTGAATATAAATTATTATTTATCTAAAATTTTTTATTATTATTTATTTAAAATTGAATATAATTTATTTATAGCTTACTTTTTTAATTTATACTTTAAAAAATACAATTGTATTTTATATAAAAAATATTTATTTAACATATTAGTTTATATAATATTATTTAAAAAATTATTATTATAAATAGATAAGTAATTTATTTATTAAATAATATTTAGTTTATTAATCTTACACTAAAATTAAATTTTAAATATTTTAATATAATTGTTTTTCACATTTCATTCTTCCAACCAAACGTGCGTTAGTATTTGAAATTCGATTCAGTCGATTTTAAATCCTAAGTATTTCAATTCCTAACATTCCATTCCTTCACATTCCAATTCCTTAAACAAATTTCAATTCCGTCAAAAATATTATGCGAACCAAACGAGCCCTAAGGTAAAAGTAGTGGTTAAAATCTGAATGCTTCTTTTAATAGCGTAAAAAACATAACGTTTAAAAAATCTGCAAATGTTAACTGCTTGTAGCCAAACAAGCTTTCGTATTCTAGAGGCTTGCACTAGATGCTCCATGGGTAACAATAAGTAGTCAAGTTAGTCAAAACTTGTACGTCATTCGTCACAAAATAAATGTTTACTTTCACATCGCACTAAATTTTTTTTGGTGCAAGAATGAAAATATATTATTCACATCGCACTAAGTTTAAGGAATTTTCATTAAATATACTTTACATCAGTCAATAACATTTGTACCCACTAAAATCATATTGATTGGTTGAAACACAAAATGAATACTTATTTTATGGGTGTTCATATTCACACCACAACTTTTTATACTTTCACCATAATCTTTGCATTACAGTATTGTACGGTGTGCTATACAGCTTGTATAAAGTTATGTAACTATCAAATAAAATGATGTGAGTATCACCCTTATTTTATGACATCTTAAAATAGATAGGTGGACATTTTGGGATGGAATGAGTATTGAATTGCAAGAGTTCTCAAGTTCATATGTTACTTTGTGTGGAAAATTTTAAAGTGATTACGTCTATCTTTCTAAATGTAAATGATTTACCCGAATTGAGTTTATTTAATAGTAAGGTCATATTAGAAATGTTGGTTGTTTAAAATGTCAGAAACAATAATAATACCTATAAATATGATAAGAAAATTTAGTCTTAAATAGAAAAAAAGTTTAATGGTTTGAAAATACATCAAACTTGTCATTTTTTTTGTATGCACTAAGCTTTTAATCTTCATATTGTAACATTCAATTTTCTTTATTTTTCTATTGTAGACATCCAACTTCCTTAATCATTCTATTGTACGCATTCAACTTCTTTAATTTTTATATTCGTGGGCATCCAACATCCTTAATTTTCCTATTGTCGCGTCACGTTTTTTCCCGCTATAGGCTCTGATAGGAAAATTAAGAAAGTTGAATCTTCTGATAGGAAGATTAAAAGTTTAGTCATACAAAAAGAAAAATGTAACAGTTTGATCGTTTCGCATAATTAAATTTAGAAAAAATATGTGAAGTAACCGGTTTTCTAAAAATACACTTAATGCCGGCTAATACATAAACAATTTGTTTTGAACATAATCGAATAAGCTCTCCCAAACATCCCTTATCACTAGTTCATACCCTGGAAGTTGCCAATTTTAAAATCATATCATAAATAGTTTATGATTTATCCGAATTTCCAAGCTTTGTGATCACGTGGGGCATGTAAAAGCATCGACAGTGCTAGCATAGGCGAAGCTATGTCGAGACCAAAGAGGGTGGTGCCCCCTCCCCAATGTGAAATACAATGCATGTAAGGCTGGTCCCAATTGTTTGGGTAACATCGGTCGGTCACCACCTTTGCCCGATGTCGACATCGGTTATTCTGATTGTGGTGGATCGGTTGCATCATCGGTCGAGGATATCGGTTGAAATCTCGACCGACAGTTTACACACTAACATATGTCCCATTTGATATTTAATAAAAAAAAAACTTTGTCGGTCGATCGCAAGAAACGATGGGTAATGCAGTGGTCGGAGAGAGAAAGGCGATGTGGCCGGTCGCTTCGGTCACGATTGGGACCAGCCTAAGTGAACTTTTCTTGTTCAATAACGGTGATTTAGAATAGACTTTTGTCATTTTAGCTCCTCTAAAAAAGATCTATATACATTTTCGCCTCTCAAGATAAAAAGGTAATTACCAAAATAGTCAAATACACTAGTGCATTTACCAAACTGAACCAAAATTTCTCCTCTTACAAATCTCGACCATTGGTCCAATCTCCAACCTGACACAAGTCACTATCAAATATTAAATCAATAGTAAAATAAATTATTTAATTTTCCAATGAATCTTTTCTACCACTCATCTTCAATAATAAACACACATTCATCTTCTCAAACTTTCATCTTCAAAACACAAATTCAAAGCCAAATAAAAAACGCACTGAGCATACTTTTTTCTGTGCAAATAAACTTCCACACACTCTGTAATGGCACTCATTATTTTCCAATGAAGTACTTGAGCATACTTTTCTACCACACTCTGTAACCCACCGGCGAAGCTCTCCATCACCGTCACCATCTAAACTCGTCGCCCAGCTCCAGGCCGCTGCCACGCCCTGCCACGCCCAAGCTCCACGCCCACTCCACGCCTAGCCCAGTGCCACGACCCCACACGCCTGCCACGCCCAGCCCATGGGTTCGCCCATTCAACCTTCTCGCTGGCACGCCTCACCTTACTTGTTTGACATCGCCCAAACTCACGCCTGTGAAATTGGTTATACACGTGTACGGTTTAAAACATATTCGGTGAAATCTAACGACAACGTTGAAAAGTTCATTTTCAAAAATATATAGGCGATGTTCATTTTCGAAATCTAACGCAAAAAGTGTTCGTTTAAGAAATTTTCTCCAAGATAAACCATGAAGCTCCGCTATTAAGTGCTAGAGTTTTCAAATCACTTCCACATCATCTCTTTTAATTTTTTATTATAAAAAAAACTTATTCATGTAAACTTCGTTGAAGGTAAAGATTTTGCAAAAGCTTTTTAGATAGGGAAAATGACAATGAAAGAAAGCTCTAACATATCAAGTTTGATTAGTTATTGATAGTGTAAAAGCTCTAACCATTCGGAGTAAATCAAGTCTTTAGTAAAAGCTTTTAACAATGCTCAATTGTACAATGCAAAAAGATCATTAGGAGACTTATTGGATTAGCATGAAGCTTCTATAAAAGCTATATATCAAAGATCATTAGGAGACTTATTGAAATAGCATGAAGCTTCTATAAAAGCTACATATCAAAGAACTCTAAAGTATTTACCTTACATGAAGGTAACTCGGTTGAGAATTTTGCTTATACCAAAAAGAAAATCTCAACGATTTAATATTCGAGTAGTTGGTCGACAAGGATTGTAAAAGTGCAACAAAAAGAAAATTATAGTGAATTAGTGGAAAGATCACAATCTGAAAGTGAGTTGATAGCTGTGATGTTATATATCATCATAGTCAAGGTTGTTTCTATAATTAATCACACGTTTCAAAAGATGCACGCATATATTAATCAACCATTAAAAAAGTTTTCGTTTTAAAAAATCATTAAAAGAGTACATATATTTAAATGGTCTTTTATTGTGTTTACAACATAGCTTATATATTACATTAGTTGTTTGAAGAGTTGTCAATTATATGTAGTGATCATTGACAAGTATTTTTCACATTATTTATTTAAGGTTGTTTAGAAATATGTATGATGAACCATGCTAATATTCTTGACCAAACTTATATTAATATTTTTCTTCTCGTGAAGTAAACAATTAAACATTGTTATATAAGGAATCCACCTAATATGGAAACTAAAGATATTCAAAATTTCAAACATCAACTATCCATGTTGTTGGATTACAATAATTTTTTTTACTTTTAATGCACAATCATAGTAAAAGAAGAAATCTTTATAGGAGTAAAGTCTTTGGAAGCATGTATCCTAACTACAAACATGGTTATACAAGTCACTCTACTTTAAAACATGTTCCAAGAAGTGCAGCTTGTTCTAACTTAAAACACACTATATTTTGTTGTTTGATTTGGAACGAGGCAACGGTCTACGAAGTCACGACAGCATCCTCCTATGTTTCGACTTTCGAACTTTAGGCTCGTTATAATAGCCGGTCATAATTATCATTTTGACTTATTTATGGCAAGTATAACACTGTTTCTGTATTTAAAAGCACGGTATTTCACAGCCGTTTATGCTATTTGTCCAAATCGTATGCACAAGTAAATTTGTTCTTGCGCAACTTTTGATTCACTTTTTTTTTTTTTTTCCTTTTTTTATATATATTTTTGTAAGCAATAACTATCTCGCGATATCTATTCTAACTATCTGCACGTCACTGAACCCACAAAGCATTTAGTTGGGAGTTTCACACAAAGAAATATCGTTTGGAACATGCGCGCGACACTTTTTTTCTAGGCAAAGTAAAATGATTGAAATAATAATAAGATTTAACATTGTGTTCAGATAAGGGAATTTCATGTTTCATTTTGACTAAAGATGAAAATTGAACTGAGAATTCTTCACAAGAATTGTGTTTGCACTTTTGATACTTTAAGACCTGCGACTGCGATTTGATCACTCGAGATATAAGGTTTTTGCAATTTACTCTGTTTCAAAAATGAATTAACATCCTTTCAAGTTGTAGTTAAACATGATTAATCATGTTAAGTTTGTTGCGAGTGAAAATGAATAAGTGGGTCTTTGATTTTTATTAAAAGAAAAAAAAAATTATGCATTTAGCTTATTTATATGACTAGACTTGTGGGTAGGGGTGGAAGCAGTGAGCCGATTCGAGGCTCGTTAAAGGCCAATTCGGCTCGATTTATATGTATAAAGCTCGAGCTCGGGCTCGAGCTCGTTCAGCCTTATCTTTGAGCTCGAGCTCGGCTCGTGAAAATTTCTGGCTCGAGGCTCGGCTCGGCTCGACTAATTTTATGATGTTTTGAGCTCGGCTCGTTAATTACATAAAGCTCGAGCTCGTTTACTACTTTTAAGCTCGTTTATCGATAGACTATATATACACGTATATAATTCTAGGGCTCGTTTACAGCTCATGACCTCTCGAAGCTTTGTCTGAGCTCCGGGAACTCGAGCTCGATTATTAAACGAGTACAAAATTAGCTCGAATTTCGTTTAAGGCTGCTCGAAATTTTTACCGATCCGATCAGAAACTTTTCGCGAATGGGACCGTTATTAACGGGATTCTAATCCTTTAACAATGCGCTCGCTCTTTAAAATATTGGACACATGGGCCGATAATGAGCTAAAGTTAAATGGACAACACAGTGGGCTCTAAAATAGGCCTACTGAACACTCTGGGTTTGTTAATTGCAAATCCACTCTCCACCGACGAATAGTTTTTAACTACCTTTTTTATGAAAGCGGTTCAAGTTAGAACTACGATTTATGGTCGTTCAAAGAAGAAAAACTATGATTTATGGATAATTTTTACGTATATAAATGATGAAGCTACAAATCAAATGATTAAAAATGTATTTTGTTCTCATAAGTTATAACAGTAGGCATCAGTATAGGAAAACCAAAGTAAAAGTTGTAAAACATAATGATTTTTAAAGACTGTAGATGCCATTTTGGGTTTATCAAACCTATTATTGATGTTACTTGAATTTTGGTTGTCACTTTTACCTCAATAGTTAGCCATTGAAGTGTGTGCCATGTAAGTGGACACTACCTCAGCATTAGAGGCTTTCTAATGATGATTAAGACACGAAGATAGTCCTCATTGGTGAGTTCAACCACTAAATGATGAGTTTGTTTCTACATTGCGACTAATTTATGAATGACTACGTTGACGTATGTGTCCGGACGACACGTGCCGGACCGAAGAACCTCCATCATTCCGGAGGCCATTACCGGAAGGCGGATACTACTCTTGTCCGTCGGCATGTGTCGGGCGAGCCAAAGGTATACACTCCTTTTTATGCAGTACACCGCTTTACCCAAGCGGTCAGGTCAAGAACCGAACTACGCCACCTAACTCGGATATTACGGGTTGTATGCTCCACGTGACCGACACCCAGCGCGATAGACTGGGTATAGCTCGGCGTCCTTCCCTAGATAGAGCAGTGTCGAGGTGGCCCGCTGGCCTACCTCTCTCTCTATATATACCCTCATTATATTTCATCTAATCTCATCTCACACATCATCACAACACATTACATACTTACACATATATTAAATCCTCTGCGTATGAGGTTCGACTGACCGTCGGAGGGTGATGGGGCGCCCGGGACCCCTTCTAATGGGTTCTTTCATATTTGTAGCACACTTTCAAGGCTCGGGACAAGGATGAGCAAGCGTGAGGCCGTGAAGATCTCGCCAGAAAAATCTTCAGCAGACTAGAATATCAAATGCGTTTCCATTTTTCTTTCCTATTTAGATTACCAGTAATGGTGATCACAAATTTGACTAAACAGCTCTGGATATTAGCATCGACTCAAAATATATGACCAAATGCTTGTAGCATGGCGATCATAATAACAACAATAAACATATCTCACAAAAATAAATAAATATAAAACTCACACTCACAGATACTTTCAATTCATTCGGTCGGCTCATAGACCAAACCTTTCAAAATTAAGAAGGGGGAGGCGCATTTGGTTTGTACGAAGTAGGGGAGGGGGCGCGTACAATAGGAAAGACCAACTGAATGGTTTGATCTTGGTACGAGGAGTCTTAGTTCTAATTGAAGAAAATCTAGTTCCATCCATCATCTCGAATTCTTACTCATAACACTTTGAGGCAAAAAAAACTAACAGCTCTCGTCATTCCTATCTCGATTTATCGCATACACACCCTCTTTTACATTGTCCTAGTCTCAATTCTAGCCATCTCTTTCTATCTATAAACGAGAAGCACGGCAAAACCATCATCACATTTATTTTAAATATCTATACATTAAGTGCGATGACCATAATAAATTTAGAATTTGAATGTTCCTAAGAAATATATATATCGACATATCGACCTTTGGATACGTTTCTATCAGTCGATATACTTTTCAGTTGTAAATATAGAACACATTATTGACTATTGACATTTTTTTTTTTTTTTTTTTTATAAGTTCAGTGTATTCCATTAGTTTGTCACATCCATTATTTTAAAGCATTGAATGCTAAATTAAACTCTTCCAGCTAGAATTCGAACATACTCGCACTCCTACAACCCACTACCATTATTTTTCGATCAATCACATTCAATACTTATAATCAGAAAATAAGCGAATACAAGTCAAGTACTTGATAGACGATTATCCGTGTATAGCGGCAATCATGTCTAATAGCATTAATTTGTGTGTGCATCTTTTTGTTATGTACAGACATGTGTGAAGTAAGTGAGAGTGAAAAGATTAGTATTTTAAATTTGTAATTAAGTATTTAAATATTTAAAGATTGCATTGTATTTTATAAATAACGGTATTTTAGTCTAATCTGGCGTCTCGATAGTCTTATCGTATTGTGTGAAATTCCTGTCGAATGGTTATGTAAGTCCTGCTTAAAACATGTGAGATAGATTGTGGTATATATTGTGTGAGATAAATAGTTGCCGTTCTAGAAAAATAAATAAATAAACTACCTGATTTAGGTTTTAAGTTTAAGGTTTAATATAGAAGTAGTTTTTGCATTAATTTTAGACTTTTTAACCAATCTATATATATAAAGGGACTAGATGCAAGTAAAAATAGTAAAATGCATAAAAGTAACATCGTATTACCAAATTCTGTTAAATTCTACACTTTAGTAACAACTACGTAACTAATTGTCATACAACTTCACCGACAAATTATACATATGTCAATAAAAAATCAAGAAGAGTAGGTGCAACTGCATATTGACAAAGCAAAGTACGTATAATAAATACGACATTTATATAAGGGGGTTGGGGGTATGGGTTATCTAACAAATGGGGCACGATATTAGTAATCCACGTGACATCTATGAAACATTTAATATTTTGCTCGATACAATATATGAGTTAGTATTATGACTCACTATTTTTATGTCTAACCTAACCATATTTTTCAAAACTACACTGGTCTTATATTACGACTACTTCGTTTACGTGGAACTAAGAACATTCAAGTCAATAATGTAGCATTTTATAGAGCAAAAGTCGTCTCCATGCGTCAGAATCATAAAATGTTCTCAAAGTCGATGACTGAAACAGTTGCGGAAAAGTCCTGAAACTAACTGTTGGAAAATGAGTTTTTGCAAAATGAGTTTTGCAAATTTTGGACACTATTTAATATATGTATATGTTATATATATTTATATTTCTTGGTAGCTTTGCGTTCTCCTCGACGAGAGAACAACGAGCTAAAGAGTGTCAAAATGGAGTTGATATGAATGAGATATCGTCTCAAAGTGATATGAAGTTCATGAAATTTGGAAAAGTGGGAGTATCCGCATCGCCCACGTGTCTTAAGTGAAACCTTGTTTATATAGAAATCTTGATATGAACCTTCAAAATGATTTGTTGGTTTACTCCAACACCTACGTGCCAGGTCTGATTCGAGATTTACGGGCCAAAATGAGTTGAAGCTTCGAACTCATGCGCATAGCCTGCGGACACGAATCGACTCAAATCTCGCATTCTGCGTATCTTTTATTTCGATTTCGTGGTAATTATTTTTGTGTCCATTTATTTTGGGCCGATTTAAACTTTGTGAACAAGTTAAATAGAATCGGTTTAAATAAATGGAAGATAGTAAAACCGTGTTTAATATATTATGATTAGCATATCATTTAATATTTAGCGAGATACTTTTCTTGGTGTCCAAGATAGGTTTAGCCTATATATTAAGCGCTCTCATCATTCGGTTTACGGACAATCAACGACTCCATTGCGGACTTATTCCGGCAACCGATCGAAACACGGGGCTTCCGTGATCTTTCGGCAAGTAAGTTTAGTCAGGCACTGCACAATGACTACGTACGTTGTACCACAGGAAGCAGACGGCGAATCATTTTAAGGAATCGTATTCAATACGAGCCTCGTACATTCTTGCTTTCGTTTACGTATTATTATAGAGTCATCTTACCTCTACCTCATTACATGCATTATTTATTTCTTTGTTTTTACTTTACATTAATTTATTTATTGTCGTTTAATCGATTTTATAAATAAAGTGTACAGTTTCACAGTCTTAAAGCAGATTCGGTTTAACGAATTTAAAACACTTTGTTTAAATCGGTTTATAATTAACGAGTTTTATAAAGCTGTTTTCGTCGAAGCCTTGTTGAGTTTCTTTGGAAATCGGTTTCTATTAAGCAGTTTTAACATCTGAGTTTGGTTTAACGGATCTATAACGATTTTTTAAGCGGTTTATTATCGGTTTAACGAAACCAAGATAGAGTTTCTATTAAAGCGATTTACTTGATCCATCAAAACCAAGCTAGAGTTTTGTTTGAATCGGATCTGGTACAAGTAGATACCAATATACAACGACTTGTTTGTTGTTTGTGTTTGAATTTTCGGGATGACAAACACTACTACCCTCTGTGACTACTTACGTGAGCGTGGTAGTGCTTGATTACTAACTTATTGCTAATCATCTTTGAGAAACGAGAGAAATTCAATGGGCGAATTTCAAGAGGTGGCAACAAAGATGTTCTTTTATCTCACTACTTTGAACCTTGCGGTTCTTAAAGAGAACCCACCTAACGTGGAACCTCCTGCGGAAGGTCAATCCTCAATCAACAGTTGTTCAAGCCTTGGAAGCATGGAAACATTCGGACTTTTGTGTCACAACTATGTTACGAATGGTTTGGTTGATTCTTTGTACAACGTGTCTTGCAAGACCAAGGCGCCAAAGAATTATGGGAGTCATTGGAGCATAAGTACAAAGCGAGATCTTTGGTACAAAGAAGTTCGTGGTAGCTCGTTTTTGGATTACAAGATGGTTGATTCAAAGAATGTGATAAGTCGGGTTCAAGATCTGCGAGTTACGCTACACGACATTCATCTTTGAGGAATGACTTTGAGTGAAACTTTTCAAGTTCTTTGCTATTATTGAAAAGTTACCTCCAGTGGGTAGAATTCAAGAACTACACGAAGCATAAGCGAAAGGAGATGAGTGTTGAAGACTTGGTTGTTCGTCTTCGTATTGAAGAGGACAACAAGCGGCTCGAGAAAAACACGTATCGCTGATTACGCAAAGGCAAATATGGTTGAGCATGTTTCGTCATCTTCAAAGTCAATGTCAAAGCTAAAGGCAAAGGAAAAGGAAAGAATGACAAGAAGGACAAAGGGAAGTCGAGTACCTTGCTCTAAAAGCGCAATTGTGAAACGAAGTTCCAAGGGTGTGTTTCAAGCTGTGACCGGCCAGTCACCGTCTTGCTAATTGTAAGATCTGAAGCGGGTGACTCCACGCCGAGCTAATATGGTGAATGAAGATGTGGACATGATTGCTATGGTGTCGATGTCATTGCCATGATCTCGAAGTTAACTGGTAGGTTCCAACAACGAGGAATGGTGGGTGGATCTTGGGCTACCGTCGTGTGTGTCTTGATAAGAGTATGTTTCACTCTTTCGAGGCGGTTGATAGTGGAGAGAAGGCGTACATGGGCAACTCTGCAGCTACTTGAAATCAAGGCGAAGGAGATGTAATCTTGAAGATGACATCAGAAAGAGCTCAAGTTGACTAATGTCTTGTATGTTCGAGAGATTCGCAAGAATCTTGTGTCAGTTAGCAATTGAACAAGTTTGGTTTTCGTCTTGTTTTTGAGTCGATAAGTTTGTTCTTTCTAAGAATCAAGTTTATGTTGGTAGGGGATATGCCACAGATGGTATGTTTAAACTCAATGTAATGGTTGTTAAGAATGCTATCAATAAAATGAATTCTTACGCTTACTTGATTGAGTCTTCTAATATGTGGCATGGCCGTCTTGGACATGTAAATTTTAATTCGATCGTCGTTTGATTAAATTTAATTGCATACCTAATTTCCATATTGACTCAAAATATAAATGTGAAACTTGTGTTGAAGCCAAACTTACAAGAGCATCTTTCAAATCGGTTGAGCGAAAAACCGAACCACTTGATATGATACACATCGACATATGTGATTTGAAATCACTACCCACAAAAGGTGGCAATAAGTACTTTATCACGTTTATTGATGATTGTACAAAGTATTGCTACGTTTACTTCTTGAAAAGTAAAGATGAAGCTATAGACAAGTTTGTTCTATACAAAAGCGAAGTTGAGAATCAACTTGGTAAGAAAATCAAGGTGGTGCAGTGATAGAGGAGGTGAATATGTGTCTCCATTTCTGATCTATGTGCGAAACATGGAATTGAACACGAATTCACGCTCCTATTCACCTCAATGAGCAGTATTGCCGAAAGGAAGAACCGTACCTTGAAAGAAATGGTTAATGCCATGTTGATAAGTTACGGTCTAAGCCGGGACATGTGGGGGAAGCCATTTTAACGGCAACTTATCTTTTAAATAAGATACCTCGTAAGGAAAAAGAAGAGACCCCTTATGAATTATGGATGGGAAGAAAGCCATCATATCCGTACTTACAGTGTGGGGTGTCTAGCAAAGGTCGCTATACCGACTCCCAGGCCCAAAAGATTGGACCTAAATCATAGATTGTATATTCATCGGATATGCTAAGAATAGCAGTGCTTATCGCTTCATAGTACATGAATCGAAAAATCCGGATATACTGGTACTTTAATGGAATCAAGGAATGCTTCATTCTTTGAAACTATTTTCCTTGTTTAACGAAGGAAGCGGAAGTTCATCTAGAATAGATGACGAAGTTGTCAAGATAAGAGACAACGAGATGATAATGATCTCTAAGATGAGAGACAAGATCAAGCGAGGAAGAAGAGGTTGAACCTAGAAGAAGCAAAAGGCAAGAAGCAGAAATCGTTTGGACCCGATTTTGTTTCTTTATGGTTGAAAATGAACCTACTTCATCACAGAAGCGGTTACTTCCTCGAGAAGGGCCTCGATGGAAAGAAGCCATTAAAAGTGAAATAGATTCTATTTTACAAAATCATACTTGGGAGCTCGTGGATTTACCTCACGGTTGTAAACCACTAGGCTATAAATGGATCTTCAAGAAGAAGATGAAAGCCGATGGCACCATTGACAAGTATAAAGCAAGATTAGTAATCAAAGGATTTAGACAACGAGAAGGTCTTGATTACTTTGATACATATTCACTTTATTGCGAATAACATCGATTAGGATGATACTTGCTATTGCCGCTTTAAGAAATTTGGAAGTTCACCAAATGGATGTGAAAGCGGCATTTCTAAGCGGAGATTTAGAAGAAGAAATCTACATGAATCAACTGAGGGTTTCATGGCTCTGGACAAGAGAACAAAGTTTGTAGGCTTGTTAAGTCATTATATGGCTTAAAGCAAGCTCCCAAACAATGGCATCAAAAATTTGACCACGCCATGCTGAGAGTGGATTCAAAATTAATGAATCGACAAATGTGTTTATGTCAAAGACACAAATAGTGGATATGTAATCTTGTGTTTATATGTTGATGATATGCTTATCGTTGGCGATGTGACAAGATGATCAAATCTACTAAAGACATGTTGAAATCAAAGTTTGACATGAAGGATATGGGTTTGGTGATGTGATCCTTGGAATAAAGATCATACGAACTCATAATGGACTTGTGTTAAGTCAAGCACATTATGTGGACAAAATTCTTAATACTCATAATGCGGGGATTCGGCCTAGCTAGAACTCAATTGACACCGATAAGCATCTATCTAAAAATAGAGGCTTAGGTGTTGCCCAATTAGAGTATTCAAGAATTATTGGCATGTTAATGTACTTAATGACATACGACTTAGCATATCTTTGTTAGCGAGCTAAGTAGGTATACTAGTAACCCAAGCTATGCACATTGGGCGACTATGACTAGGGTACTTCACTATTTGAGATCGATCGCGATTATGGGCGCATTATGATCGATATCCATTTGTTATTGAAGGATACGGTGATGCAAATTGGATATCGACATAAAGGATTCTAGATCGACTAGTGGATATGTGTTTACACTAGGAGGGCGCTATATCTTGGAAGTCTTCCAAGCAAACGGTTATAGCTAAGTCCACGATGGAATCGAATTTATCGCGTTAGATAAATGCGGACAAGAGGCGGAATAGCTCGTCAATTCGTAGAGGACATACCAAGGTGGCCTAAACCGTGTGACCATTAGTATACATTGTGATAGTCAATCGGCAATTGGCGAGCTCATAGCATAATGTATAATGGAAAGTCCGGACATATCCGTCGTCGACATAATTCGATCGACAACTACTCTCAACAGGAGTTATCTCGATTGACTATGTGAAGTCAAAGGATAACATCGCGGATCCGCTTACAAAAGGCTTAAGCGGAGAGTTAGTAAGTAAGTCGTCTAGAGGAATGGGACTAAAGCCCTTGAAGGAATGAGTTTCTATGAAGGAAAACCTAACCCAGTTGTTGGAGATCCCAAGATCACGGGTTCAATAGGACAACCTAATCATAGAAATGTGGGGAAGTCACGTCAATGTGGGGAGTTACTAAATATTGTAACTTTCCTAGTCCATTCCTATAACAAATGTGACTTGTTGAAAGGTTAAACATATGGCTTTAATGATTCGGGATGAAATCATAAAGCATAATGATTCAAGATGAAATCACAAAACATATGTTTTAATGATTCAAGATGAAATCACCTATGTGAGAGAGAAGTGGGGTCGCTTGAGAGGAAATGTGGGCGCAATTCCTAAGAGCTCTTGCAGAACCAGGCTAGTGTTCATGACCATAACGAACACGACTATGAGGACTTGACATTGTCGGGAGAGTCTTGTGTGAAGTGTAATGTCGTCTACGTAAATGGATGATGAGTTCAAGGACATCGCGTCTACTCGGATCTAGGAGACTAAGTGCATCTCACAAGGGAAGGTTCAAAGGTTACACCTACCTATCCTATGCAAGACTTAACCATGAAATTTCACGAAACTTTCGTGTGTTTCGACCGATTTCCATTCATGTGGGGATTGTTGGAAAATGAGTTTTGCAAAATGAGTTTTGCAAATTTTGGACACTATTTAATATATGTATATGTTATATATATTTATATTTCTTGGTAGCTGCGTTCTCCTCGACGAGAGCTTATGACGAGCTAAAGAGTGTCAAAAATGGAGTTGATATGAATGAGATATCATGTCTCAAAGTGAGGCACTTGAAACACAAAATTTGGAAAAGTGGGAGTATCCCATCGCCCAAAACAAGAAGTGAAACCTTGTTTATATAGAAATCTTGATATGAACCTTCAAAATGATTTGTTGGTTTTACTCCAACACCTACGTGTCTTGCAGTGGGGGTCTGATTCGAGTTACGGGCCAAAATGAGTTGAAGCTTACGAACTCATGCGAGCCAGCGACCTGCGGACACGAATCGACTCAAAATCTCGCATACTGCGTATCTTTTTGTTCTGATTTCGTGGTAATTATTTCAGTTGTGTCCATTTATTTTGGGCCGATTTAAACTTTGTGAACAAGTTAAATAGAATCGGTTTAAATAAATGGAAGATAGTAAAACCGTGTTTAATATATTATGATTCGCATATCATTTAATATTTAGCGATACTTTTCTTGGTGTCCAAGATAGGTTTAGCCTATATATTAAACGCCTCTCATCATTCAGTTTACACAGACAATCAACGCAGCTCCATTGCAGACTTATTCCGGACAACCTTGATCGAAACACGCGGGGCTTCCGTGATCTTTCGGGCAAGTAAGTTTAGTCCGGTTTGTACAATGACTACGTCGTTGTACCACAGGAAGCAGACGGCGAATCTGTTTAAAGGAATCGTATTCAATACGAGCCTCGTACATTCTGCTTTCGTTTACGTATTATTATAGAGTCATCTTACGCTTCTACCTCATTCATGCATTATTTATTCTTGTTTTTACTTTACATTAATTTATTTATTGTCGTTTAATCGATTTTATAAATAAAGTGTACAGTTCGAACAATAAAATACCAGAAAATTGACTAAAGCTCACTTTTAGGAAGTTTAAGTGGGACCAAATTAGCAATAGTTGTTGTAGACCAAAGAAAATGTGGACGTTTGACTTCAACTAGAATTGTGGAATGTTTTGGTGTTAGAAAAAATCAAACACCAATTAAGTATTACACACGCTTTTTGGTACAGTAAGGTCACTCGAACCACTTTCATGATTATGTTTGATATTATTGATAATAGCACAAAATCCACTAATTCTAGAAGCGAACTCTATTTTTCCATTTGCTAAGGATCGATTCGTACCCTTTCGTTGAGCGAGTTTCGTTAATAAAGTATTTAATAACCGCGTGCCAAAACCCTTTACTCTTGCGCGTTTTTCTCTTCTTTGTTTTCCGACATATGACACCAAGCTCTACACAACGCGATCTCTTCCACCGTTGATCATATCGTCGGATCTTGATCCTTCTCCTTGTTATCATTCTTCTTGGCCTTTGAAGCTCGTTGCGAAGGCTTTTTAGCTTTCATGGGTGACATCTCTTCGACGATAGAGTCGTCTTCAACTGGAACCGAACCGTGACCCATAGATCTTGACTCGGATAATTATCTTGATCATACGGTACACCAAAACCTTGACCCAAACCTTAACCCAGATAATAATCTTGAGTATGCATTAACTACTCAAAATCCATATTAAGATTAATACGGTTAATCGGAGAATACGATTGATGATTTGATTGGGAAGACGTTGACGAATCCATAGTAGGACGATATAATCCATTTGGTGACTGGAAAAAAGATTGTTGGTTGTTATTATCTGTTGGGTTGAGCAGACGATTTTAATAAAAAAAATGTTTTGATTTTGTGGTAGTTTTGGTACTTGTGAATGATATTCAAAGCAAGGGATCAAAAGCGAATGGGTGGTGATACACGGATAATCGAAAATTCGGATCCTGTGTTAAATGCGGAGCGGTATCTTACATTTGGTATCTTGAGGTTTTTGATTTGGGAGTTTTCTTATACATGGTGAAATGAATATGAGAAGTAGCTTGAGTGGGGTATTTATAATGTTATTTTATTTATTTTTAAAATAAATCTCAAACGGTTGTATTGTGTTGGTAAGAGGGAAGTTTTGTATTTTTGTGTTGTGTTAAACCAGTCGCAGTTTCGATTTAAAAAAAAAAAAAAAAAAAATCGTTCGAGGTCGACTGACACCCCAAACCAATCTCGACCAATGACCGATACCCACCTTCGGTCGACGACCACCTTAGTAACTTAATGTCATATTTACTCAAAACATGCTTCAATTACCTTGTACGTCATGCATTCAAAACATGTATTTTGGGTATATATGACATTTGATGTTAAAATTGGGTATACATGAAATTATCTCTAAAATCAACTAAGTTTGTTTCGAGCTTCTAGGGAAAAACAAGCTAACTATACGCTACAAACAATTTTTGAAGGTAACAAAAGTTAAATCTCTTATATTCGCCAAACTTGCATAGGTTCGTAGCCCTAGTTCTACATGTGCAGTATCGGTGGATACTTGACGCAATCCAAGTGGTGGTTTTCTCAATAAACACTAGAAGAGTTCGTTAAGCATCAAGATCAAGAAGAAGCGTTTCGTGCAGTTAAAGTAAGTTCGAGGAGCTTACGCAGTTTTCTTAAACACCCTTCAAACGTGTCAGTTAGGCTATATCCATGATTAGAAGATCTAACTAATTAGGGTTTGGTCTACATATTTTATAAACCATGCGAGTGACCACCAAATCCCTACAGTAGATACACTCTGTAAGCGCATCCGAATGAGCCAAACCTATTTTGGTTGGGTAAAGGGTTTCTCCGGTAAATATATTACTCCCAAAAAACGTTTAAGTACATACGATGTATGTGAAGTTACACATCTCAGCCCGTTAAATAGGCCAAAACAAATGTAATATTTGTGCTACAAACTAAACATATCATAAGAATGACAAACCAAGCTTATGAACTACTATAAGGAAAACAACCACTAACTAGATTACATTTGACTCATAGCGATACCAAATATAATCTATCGTCTAATCTACCCTTAGAGAGTGATATCGAAGCATCACAAAATGTAAGTTGCTCTTCCATTAAGTCCGATACCACATTTTCATATCCGTCATACAAGCCATACTCATCAAGTTCACGCATGAGACTTGGGTCATTATACGCCACCATGTCGCTTATAAGAAAAGGCCATAAATGAGCAGTCTCATTTTCATACACTTTAACCTCACTTCGATTCACCATTTTGCACACCCATTAAAGTACTAGACATAGAACCCGATTTCACAGTCACCCATTTATCCTTGTTAACATCCATAACACGGTTAGGCGTTGGACCATGTTCTTTCAATTATTCACCTCATTTTTACTAATAAATCTGAAATGGCCCACACCCGTATCATCCTCCATGTCACCCATACTGCCCAAATCATTAAAAGAAAAAGTAGTATTACCAACTTGTGTAGCACACAAAACCCTTGGCTTAGGCTTTCTCGAATCAATCTTCTTATCGTTCTTTGGTTGAACAAGTTTGTAAACATGATGATACTTCGAACCAATATGAACACCACAAATCGTTTACCTGGTTGCCTTTGTATTCTTTAAAACATCGGAGACAATTTTCGTCGAGCATTGGTTCAATTCGTGGCCAAACACCTTGTAATTTGAACATTTTTGTGGTTTCCACTCGTACTCAAGGTGAACGCTATTCACACGCATTGTTAGAAATAGCGGATAATTGTATGTATTTTCAACAAACTAGTGATTTTTCGGAAGACTTGTTCCCTTGATGGCGAATCTTGATTGGTGACACTAGGAACCGATTCGCGAGAAAGAAGAAGCATGGCATGAGATAAGCGGCGGAAGAATTTCCGATAGCGAATTACTTGACTCGATGGATGGAGGTAGAGCCCTCCAACTCAAGCACGAAATCAATGTTGAGTCATTTCCTCATTGATGAAGTATACCTTTGCAATTCGTCAATTGGCATACGATATCGTTCCTGAGACTCTAGATGAATATCTGAAACTGTGTGTGAAAACATCCTGTGATGCTCTCGAAGCTTTCTGTAAGGCTATTATGGACTTATATAGAGACGAGTTTTTGCGAAAGCCGACATATATTGATACAAAAAAACTCTACGCTTATCATGAAGATAACACATGGGTTTCCTGGGATAATAGGAAGCATTAATTGTACCGATTGGTCGTGGGCTAATTGCCCAAATGCATATCATGCTCAATTTTGTAGGGGTGATCAAGGGTTAGATCCATTCATTTATAAAAAGCGGTTGCCTCACAAAACTTATAGATTTGGCATGCGTTCTTTAGTGTTTTCAGGAAGAACAAATTATGAATGTTATACGTCAATCGACTCTTTTCAATGATATAAAATACTACAAAGCACCAGAGGTTTCATTTGTGGCTAACGACGTGACTTATAAAAGGGGATATTATCATACTGGCGAGATATATCCGAAATGGTCTGTTCTTGTTAAGTTCATTTCAAACCCAACCTCGAATGATACAAAGTGGATTAGGTATAAGAACGCGTGAAACAACAAGGAAAGATGTGGAACAAGCGTTTGACGTTCTAAAGAAAAAGTTGGATATAATAAAAACTCCGGCACGACAGATGAAACTAAGTAAAATAACAACACATGCATCATATTACATAATATAAAAAATCAATTACCATAACAAACACTTCTCATTCTTAGTTACAAAAATAAACACTTTCATAGGAGTTTACCAAAATCGAAACTTTGAGTGAGCAAATCATTTGCTCTCAAATTAATTTCACCAACATATCCTCGCTATAATACAAAGAACATGGAGAGCAAATGCTTTGCTCTCCCTCTCAATTTCTCTCCGTTTCGCTACAAGACAAATAACATGGAGAGCAAATGCTTTGCTCTCCCTCTCAATTGCTCTCCGCCTCGCTACAAGACAAAGAACATGAAGAACAAATGCTTTGCTCTCTCCGTTTCAATTGCTCTCCGGCTCGCTATAAGTAAAAGAACATGGAGAGCAAATGCTTGCTCGCCTCATTTTTTTTTTGGTGCAAAAGGTGAATATATCTTATTAAACACTTAAAACTCATACATCTATAAGAGCTATAGACATGCCTATAACTCTTTTATCTCAAAACAATACAACCAACCTTGAAACTACAATGGAACAGTACAAACAAAACATATCGAAACAATGCATCAACTGCATCTAAATTCCATATTCTTTAGTCACCAATCAAGCGCATTAGAGCCAAACCGCAACACCGAATTCACCTTTTAAGCACCAATAACCATCTAGCTACATTTCCACCTTATCCATTCATCATGATCATTCAACCAACATCCACGATAATCATGACAAAATAGATTAGTGGCTTCACTAAACCTGATAACCTCTCCTCGGCTGCAAGGGCTATACCATATGAGCTACATTTCCATTTACTACTGATGAGCGGCAGCACATGGGAACACACACCTTGCGGTGAGTACCATCCATTCCTCCTTTTGACAATGCACTAGGGACCAGTGTAGGTTCATGCTTTCACTCCTCACAATTTCTAGTATCATACATTGTCACACTGGATCACTTACCCTTCACGGATGGATACTCACTTTATGTTTTACGGAAAAATCATAAACTATGCGATCCATACACCCCTATGTTACCTAACAAAGGCCTACAAAGGGCTGTAAAGGATAGCACATTAATGGTTTAAATGTGTAATCCAAGTTACAGAGCCATCATCTGAAGTGATCAAAAATCACATTCAATTTTTAACCAAAGCATAAAAATTGAATGGAAGGTTATAACCTTTTATATCAGCTGAATTCCAATAATCTCAGCTTATCTTCTCAAAGAAATTGTAGCAGCTTGGATGAAAAAACAAGCGATTACGAGTAGATCCTTTAGCAAACTCGAATCAAATACTCTGTCTGAAACTACCTTATGGTAGTAAAATATAACCATTGAAGATCAAAACTCACCCATTATCTGTTACTCCAAATGGATCCACAATAAAGGATAAATACTGATGATGCTCACCTCATTTTTGCTCGCCCAAAGTATCGATTTTAGTAAAACAGGTTTAGATAGTTTATTTTGATAAAATAATAGAGATGTCAGTCTCCTTGTTATATCAAGTTGGTCATGAAGTATTACAGGATAGCGAAAGTTGAGGTGGCATGGGATGTGATTTTTCTGATGGTCACTAATACACCCAATCCAATAGTCTTACTACACTTGTTTAATAGCGGGAAAAAAAAATAATGTGACGATGATAAACGTCATTACTATTACACCCTCTAAAATATTGTCATATTTATTGGCATTAGTCGGTAAAAATAAAACACTATTAGTCATGTGAAGTCGTCATGGCCTCATGGGTCACTTCAAGATATATACCAAGTCACTAAATTAATGCATGCGATCATTGTACATTCACGCACTTCTCGTGACAACTTTAACAATCATACATGTCAATTTAGCCACCGACTATTCAATGCTTCGAGCCTTCGAGTTTAATAGTATTTAAGTGGCATGACGACTGTAATCTTTTCAATAAGTAACTCGTTATCCCAATCAAGAAACTATCGATCGTTTTTAATCTTTGTTTTGTCGCTACATTGTTCTGGTCATTCTAATTTTCGGCTACCTTTGACGATCATAATTAGTTCAATGTTTTATAAATTGAGTTTTTAATCGACCCGACCGAGTTACCAGTTCTCACCGATCAAACCTTCTTTTTTGCCTAAAACAAGTTTCGATAACCGAAGTCTCAGTTCATCCAGTCGAACCGGGTCGAGTCACCTCAAGATTTAAATCAATCGATCTTAGTAACTAAAAGTAAGATATTTTCATTTTTGTTTTCTTACTGTTCACTCACGGGTCTTAAAAGGTGGATTGACTAAAAAATTCTAAGAATAAGTCAAATTATATGGTTTATATATAGGTGTTGTTTTATTCATTGTTTGAAGGCTATGTGATTAACATAATAAGTCATATACGTTAGGCACTTTAAAAGGGTCCACTTTCTTTTATCTTCTTGCACATGACTATTTGATCATCTTCTAAGTCTCATTTATTTTCCATAACATTTCATCATGCACTAGTTGATCAAGATTTTAAGTCGGTCTCCTCACTGCACAGTTAACTTCATTAAATATTTAGACCCCACTTTCTGAATAAATATCTTACATGTGCTAAGGGTCTAAAGAGAGACATAGAGAAAGTAAGACAAATGGAAGGAAAAGCAGTGGTGGATGAGCAAAAGATGCAGAGTTTGAGCACAAGAAAGTGGTTGATCAAATGAGAGCTTTAGTTGAAACACATGATCCAACATCCAAGGTACTATTGTTTCTCTTTCTCACACAAACACCTAAAATGTTGCTTAATTTGCTTGCTTCCCATCGTGTGTTTTATGCGTTTACTGTCGGGTTTATCCTAGTGGTAGAGTGATAAGGGTAGGATCTGTTTACATCTCATCTTTACATCTCACCTTCTCTTACCTTGCTTATGACGGGATTGAGTTTTGTTGTTATTGTAAAAAAAATGTTGTTTGTAGCTAATGATTAAGACAAAATCATGACTGCTGGATATATTTTACTAGAGTTTTTTTTAAGATCTATTATATTATATTATATTATATATATATATATTTCTAGCACATTGTGTGGTTGAAGATTTGCATGATGGCTTTTAATATAAGTAAATAATTCAGTCATGATCCTAGTTTCCAGGGAGAAAATTCTATCATATTTAGGATTGTGCAAATTTCGAGACGAAACGGTATACTTGGTAGCAAAAAACTAGCACTCAGATTAGTTGGCCAGAAGGTCGGAAATCATGCTTTTTTAAGGAAAGAGAGTTTCGTCCTTTTACGTTAAACTACCGAAATTTTGTTTTGCTTTTGATATGATGCCATAATGTCATACTATATAGTTTATTGCTTGAATTGATCAACATTGTATGGAGTTTGAATATTAAAAGTCAAATGCTTTCAAGTTTGAATACAAGATTAGTAATTTGTGGCATTAATCATGCTGTTAATGGACTATCTAATTTAGGAAAGTATAACAAACTAGTAGCAAAATTACCTCCGGTAATAGATCAAATTTTGTTGTGAAATTTCATGACTTGAGCTTGTATTCTAGGAGTGTGATGATGCGACAATCAGAAGATTTCTACGCGCGTGATCTGGACATTGACAAAGCTTCTGCCATGTTTCTCAAGTATCTGAAATGGAGAAAACGTTTACTCCAAATGGGACTATCTCGGTATCAGAAGTTCAAAATGAAATAGCACAGAACAAAATGTTCATGCAAGGATCTGATAAAAGTGGACGCCCGATTGCAGTCGTGTTTGGTGGTAGACATTTCTGTAACAAAAAAGGAGGTCTAGAAGAGTTCAAGCGTATGTCCCTAAACTTAACACACAAATGTATCATCTTAAAGGGTGTTTGGAATTGTTTATTTAAGGGGTTTGTCTCCTTATCAAACAGATAAGCACTTTGAAATAAGCAATTCCAAACACCCTCTAATATCAACCTTTTTATGTTATTAAATCAATATTGCAATTGATATGCAGGTTTTGTGGTCTTTGGGCTAGACAAATTATGTTCCAGGTACAATTTCTAAATCATTTTTCGGAATGTAGTTAGGGCTAATAATAAGATACTGGTCATTAATCAATATCTCACGTGCGAACATCAGGATGCCTTTGGGCCAGGAGAAGTTTGTGGTTATCGGTGATCTTCAAGGATGGGGGTACTCATGTAGTGACATACGCGGTTATCTTGCAGCACTCTCTATTTTGCAGGTTTGCAAAAATAATCATTTTATTCCTTCAGATTTTTATTACTAGTAAATATTATATCATTGTTTCCGTGACAATGAGTTATACCTAAACAATGTTGGAAACGAATGTGTGATAATCCTTATAACTAATCGGTGTGTGGCTGATGATGAAATTATACTATATATCAGTCACACTTGATAAATGACCCACCTATCCAATGCTCACGTAAATATGGACCGTCACTCACTTTATGATAAACAACACATGTCGATAACTACTGAAAATGGTTAATATGTGCTATCTAGTGTACTAATAATGTTCTGAACTTATGATCTATCACATTGACTTTTATGACAGGATTATTATCCAGAAAGGCTTGGGAAGCTATTTATAGTGCACGTTCCTTACGTATTTATGACTGTATGGAAGATGGTCTATCCCTTTATTGACGAAAAAACAAAGAAAAAAGTAAGTTTTGTAATGTCTTGAGAGCGACTGAACTTTAAAACTATAGGTATAAGAGTGTGACTGATCAAAGATTTAATTTGCAGATTGTATTCGTCGAGAACAAGCAGCTGAAATCAACATTGCTAAAAGACATTGACGAGAACCAGCTTCCAGAAGTTTACGGAGGCAATCTAAAATTGGTTCCCTGCCAAGATAACCAATGTGTGTAATGTTGCCATTAAATTTTACTAGTATCGTCTTAAGTCTCAAGTATAGTGCTTTAAAATTCTTATGTCTTGTTGCAGACATCTTTATATCTATGTAATTCTGCAACTTTGTGGTCGTATTAGCATCTAGAGTAATTTCACGGATATAAACATTATAACATAAAACCAAAATGCCGTGTTCAAAACGAAACATAAACTATTACCTGATAGCAATAAGGATACCGAACGTAGACACATACCTTGTCGCCTGATTGCCAACTACATTTACCTAAATGGAAATACTTGGTTAAGCTTTAGTATGAGGCTAACTGAGCAAAGAACAACATACTTTCACACTTTGAGCAATCAAGAAACATACATTTAAAAGTTGCACACAACGTGACAAGTGACAACCTAATTTCAATTCATTACAGTTTATAGCAACTTTTGGTCGCGTAATACTTTGTTCAAAAGAGATTAAGTTTTCCAAAAGAAAGAAATTTATCAAGACCCCTATTGTCTAACATTTAGTAGTAATCGATGTAACATGTGATTTGTATTAAAAAAATGTTAGTAGTTGTTATTTTATTTACTCAGGGACGGAACTAGAGCTTAAAATTGGTGCGCCAATTTTTAACGCAGTATAAGAAAAATTTAACAAAATTATACGATTTTCAATGCTAGTGAAAAATAAGTTCACTTTTCACCTATTGATGGACTAAGCTAAGATAAAACTAGAAACAACTGTTTGGGACCGAGTGCATTTTAAAAATCTAGTGTTTTTACAAAATTAAGCACTTCTTGAAAATTTTATCGGGGTCCGTGACACTGTTCAAATCCTGTATATACTACAACATCATTAAACAATGGTTAGCTAGCTGCGAGGACCAGGGAGGGTTCGCGGTCTTGGGCCTATAAATTTTTTGATATAGTGTTAATTTAAAGAAAAAACATCGATTTTTCTAAATGCAGTAGGTAGTCAAAATATCGTATTTTCATATTACGGTTTCAAAATTTTTGTGACTCGGGTATATTTGGTCGCGGTTGGTGCGCGTAGCCATATAAGATACATTTTATCAGTACCAAAGTAATATTCCTATGATATGTCATCTCATCTCACTTTCTAAAATTTCAGAAATAGTATATCAACAAACATTCAATAAAGTTAGTCACTGAATCACTGTTCATTACTTAGGAGTAAAGTAACTAAACACTGTATATCAAAACTCAATAATCAAGTAAGCAATAAGCAGTTTTGGACATGGGTCAAGTACAATCCATATTCCATAGGAATTGAGATGACTAAAAATGAGCTTTTTAGCCCATCTGATACAGGCTCTAAAACTTTATTTGGGCTTCACAGACAAAATTTTATGTTTGTGTATTAATTGCCCACTAAAAATACTCAACAATTTTGAGTACCTGTTTGTGATGGTAACCTACCAACGAAGGACATGTATCGCGAACCGGAGGTCGTATGTTCAAATCTTGTTTTCATGTTTCTTTTAACCATGGCAGTATGGCACTATGTCTGATAGCTGTAAAATCGGTCTATTGATGCTATTAAGCTGGGCGTAATAAGTCTCAAAATGTCGGTCGGTCTCACCCTCAGACACTAGTCCCAGTCGATCGGGCTTATTACACTATGTTGGTCCTCGTCTCGATCGTCTCACCAAAATGGAGAAGAGGGTCGGCTATCCGACCTTCATGTGTGCATGTTTTGTGTGTGTGGTTTTTATTTAAAATGTATTTTTGTGGTGTATGTTTTTGTATTATGTATCGCTTTATTACGAAGTTGGTCGTTAAGTAATTTATAAGAAAAAAGAGTCATCAAAGGGTCCTTATTACACCTCGGTCTTAGATGATCGGTCACCTTTTCTCTCAAAAATACTATACAAACAATAGTAGGTCTTAACAAAAACGACTCGATTTTCTAGTCAAAATGGACAAAATAGAAGCTAGAGGCCTGTGACATTAAAAATAGAATATATGCTGCTTAACTGAGAAAGGTTGATAAGAAAGTGGCTTTTGGGTGTATGAGCCATTTTTCTAAACTAAAGGTGGGATCATTTTAGCTGCATGCTTTACACAAAGTTTTCACGCGACTAACTTTTTATCAGAGTTTATTTTTTGAAATTGTTAAATACATGTACTTTTGTATATGGAGACCAGTGTTCTAAAAGGCGTTTTAGCGCCGCCAAGTCATCAATCATGGCGTGGCGCCGGCCTTGAAATGGGCCGGCGCGGTCAGGCGTCGTGTGAAAGGGCGTGGGATAAAGGCGAAAAGGCGTGAAAGCGCGTCTTTTGGTGAGGCGTGGCGCCATTTTAAAGCGTTTAGTGGATTCTGGTTGGGCTGAATTTATAGTATTTAAATTTATTCCTTCTGGGCCAGAATTTCAAAGCTTAATTCTCTTGGTCAGTATTTTGGCTTTATTTGGGATTTAGGCTTTAGTATTTTGAAATTGCTCTTGAAATGATTAAAATTATAAATACATAAATCTATAAAATTTTCATTGCCGCATTATGCGGCGTCTTAAGAAAGCATAAAGTGCCGCAGGCTCGTAAGGCTTGAGGCGTGGTACGCCGCCAAGCCCACGCCTTACGCCTTTTAGAACATTGATGGAGACGGATAAAGTACGCTTTTTAAAGGCTCGTAAGAACTTGAGGCGTGGTATCTTGCGCCGCTGCCGCGCCTTCGCAGCTTTAGAACGTTGATGGAGACAGATAAAGTATGCTTTTTATTAGATGTTAAGAAATAAGAATATGATATTTAAAAAAAAGAAATAAGAATATGTCTTTCAAGTTTCAGCATAACAACGCTATCATTATTTTTAAGGAGATGATATATACTGGCGTTGTCTTTGATTTGCGACTCAATGTGGAACTTGTTAAAGCATAATATAGATATAGTACAACTCTTTCTTTAGTAACAATCAAACTTATACCTTAACATTAGTTAAGAGTACTATAAATCTATTTGACACAAATTCAAGTTTGATATACTTGCTTTGAGACAACCATAGGATTTTCTTTCTGGATAAATCACATATGTTGTACACTAAATATTTTCTTAAAGATACAATATTGTTTAGATCTATTTCATCAGTTATATATTACTAATATTGCATTAATTGGAAAATACGGTACATAAATGCTATACTTATATACTCAAACAAGTGATATTACTTCATTAGCTAGAGACAAAAACTACAACATTTTATCTATGTACAAGATGATTTTGGATCACAAATCCAATCTAACCACCTAGTTGCACCCGTAGGTCCTTTTTTTCCCCATGTTCCCTGCTTGTGCTTATACTCGTATCGTATGTTCTCCTTGCTTCATTTGTTCTCTTGCTTATGTATACTTTTTTCGTATTTGTTTCTAGCCATAGCTTTGATCTTTTCCGTGGGTTTTCTCGAGCTCTTGGTCTTATGCTTTTTGTTTTTGTTTCTTATGATGTCCGTTGTTGTATGTCTGTATGTCTCTTTTTGTTTATTTATTTTTATGATGATATATGTCTCTTGCCTAGTTTTTGTTCTTTATGTGTTATATGCTTACATAGCTTCTCCTACCATGTGTTATATGCTTTCGTATCTTCTTGTGCCATGTATCCTTGCATAATCATGCATTCACATATTTTTTTAGCAATATTAGAGGTGGCCATCCAAACCAGTTCTGAAACCGAAACCGAAAAAAAATCCGAAATCGAAACCGGTCGACACTGGTTTTTCTAGGAACAGGTTCGGTTTTTGAAGGAACAACCGGTTTGTAACCGATTCTTGATTTTGAGGCTAGAAACCGGTTCCAAACCGGTTTCTTGCCGTTGGGCTTAAAAACATGACAAAAAGCTGGGAACGAGACAGTCGGAAGAAAGGTAGCTGTTTGGCTATGTTTTTTAACGTTTACAAACCCAAAAAACACCCATGTAGCCCTCCTAAACATCCTTATAAATACTAAGGTTGATTTTGGTTGAATCACAACAATCAAACATTCTAAAACACTCAAAATGCTCACAAACTTGATAAAAAGCGCTCGCGATGTCTAGAAATCGTGCTTCTCAAAACACGTCATCAAATCGCCAAAGTTCTACAAATGAACCGTATGAAGTTGGGATTGAACCAACAACCCGAAACCAAGAGGTTTGGCGTCATTTCCACATGGTTAAGCTCGGATGGTTCAAAAGGGCTCGTTGTAAAGCTTGTAATACTATGATGAACTCAGGTAGAACACTGCGTTGAAGAAGCACACGAAAGAACATTGTAAAGCAACAAAAGGCGTTACGGAATCGAAAAAACTACTAATTGGGACGAGATAGGAGTATTTTTGTATATGACGAGATGATGCTTCGTCAAGATTTGGCATACTTTGTGATTCAAGAGAGTTTGCCGTTCAACTACTTCGACAACCCTCGATTAACGAGGTTGAAAAAAATGCGTCATAACCACGATATAATCATGTAAGTCGTCAAACTCTTAAACGTGTTTGTATTAAATCTTGGGTAAAGGTTAAAAGGAATTAATACTTGGTTTGAGGCTTTAAAAACTAGTGTAAACTTAACAACCGATGTTTGGTCGGTGGTCATGGTTTGCTCGGTTCGTACATTTGTATTACCGCACATTGGGTTGCACCGTTACTTGGCAAATGATGAAACGTGCTATTGGTTTTGAAAACTTTGAATATCCACATACGGGTGAAAATTTAAGTATGCTGTTGCGTTATGTTATGAAAACGTTCAAAATAGAAGAAAAAAAATCAATATCATTTGATAACGCTTCCAATAATACAAATGCAGTTAAAAAGCTAATACCGGCCACCTCTTGATGGCATTTTTTTTATCATAGTCGATGTGTTGCACGCATCATTAACTTGGTTGTGCAAAGCGGACTAGCGACCGAGCAAATGCATAATTTAAGAGAAGTTTTTAGAAAATTGTTACAAGATATTTTTCAATCGGGAAGCAAAAGATATGTTGATTATATAAAATTGTGTCATGAATCGAATTACCTTTTTTTATCCTCAAATTGGGACGTTCCTACAAAATGAAATTCGACTTATAACATGTTTGTTTGTGGTTTCGCCAAAATTAACGTTACAACATTTTCATGATGAACTTTGCTCTACATCTAGGGGTCCGGATATGGTATCATTTTGGTTAAAGATTGGGATACTATTAAAAAATAGCGAATTACTCAAAGTTTTTAAAAGCGAAACAACTATGTTATCGGTGTTTATTATTCCACGAGTCATTTGGTCTTCAACCAACTTTTATGATGTGTAGAAAATTAGGATCATCTGAATATGATGGTCCATTTTTGCGAATATGGTTGTACGGATGAAAGAAAAACTTAGCAAATATTTTGAAGAAATTCCACTTTGGTAATTACTTGTGCAACCGCAATGAACCATGTTTGAACATTAGCAGGGTGGAATATCTTATCGATAAGATTGCTAACGATTTGGATTTGCTTCAAATAGACTCTTTTGTGTAACAAAAGCACAAGGCGTGTTTAAATATTATTTCAAACGTTTATTTGATGTTTATTTTTAGAAATATGGTACAACAGGGCGTGGGAACGAGTTCGGCTTCAACAATTTGGACTTCGGCTTCAACCGTGTGGACTTACTTTCAACTTTAAGACAAGAAAACGGTAAACGGGCTAGGAGTGAGAGTTTATCGAGCAACAAATATGAGAGATATACAGGAAATGATTGGTTAAACACTATCACAGCCAAGATTTAAAAATTTTGATGTTTTGAATTGGTGGAAACAAAGGGAACCTCAATTTCCCGTTCTAGCCGCAATGGCCCGGGATTTACTAAGCGTACAAGCTTCTACCGTTGCTTCGGAATCCGCTTTTTCTACTAGTGAAAGGATATTATCGGTAAGAATAACAAGACTCACACCCTGTTCTTTGGAGATGTGTATTTTCTTGAAGGATTATTTAGATGGGAATGAACGTATACAACACGTTTCAATACTTGAAGAACCGATGAAATACTAAAAACAATTACAAGAGGTCGAAGTGGAAGAGGGTTATGTAATCAATCTTTCCGAAGAAGTCGCTTTCGATGAAGCTATAAGCGCTGCTAAGGGACACCACGAAGTTGAAGATGAAGATGAAACCGATAACGAATAAATAGTTAAAATGTATTAAATTTGTGATTCAAGTACTTTATGTGTGCCGTTTATGAGTTTATTAAATAAAAGTCGAAGTTTATTAAGTTTATTGTGTAGAAAACGCGAACGAAGAAAGAAAAAAAAAAACCCCCGGAATCGACAATTTTGCAACCCTATGTTAAGGATTTGGTCAACCGATTTTTTGAAACCGATTTGACCGGTTTTTAGTTTGAACCGTTTTTGGAACCGAACCGGAACCGGTTATACCGGTCCTGGGTTTTTAGACTCCGGATCCGAAAAATCCGAACCGGTTTCGTTGACTTTGACCAGGGACCGGAACCGGTTTTGACCGAACCGGGTTTTGGTCACCTCTAAGCACTATCACACTCATTCTTTGTCGAAAGTCTTCATGTAAGCAGTTTTTATCCTTGGATTTATCCAAGATAAAGGTATGATATATCTAGTTATCGTCCTCATACCTTATTTATACGGGATTGGGTATCGTTGTTCTTTTTAAATTCCCAAAGATGTGAAAACCCTTGATGTCACCTACAAAGGTAGTTTTCTTGAAATCTCGTAACGAAATCAAATTAATAGTGAATAATTTATTATGTGTCTATTTTAGTTATCTTAACATAAAAGATATTTTTTTTTGGTAAAATGATAACTAATTAGTTATTATGTGAATGCACTTAATTATATTTAGAGCATGCATATCAAATATTCAACATTCTTAACTTATTTATTAGCCTATCACTCAAAAGTTAAAAACGATTTCAATCAAATTAATTCTCAACCTGTCATCTACATTTGCATACCAGATTTTCAACAAACTAAGTAATGTGTCGAGCAATGATTAAATAACCAACTCTTCATAAAACGTTAGGACAAGTTTAAAAAACTTAATCTTGATGGAGCTTATAGTTACTGTTTGATAAGCACATGTAGTAATTAACAAAATGAAACAAAAGAGAAATATATGGGAACAATGAAAAATCAAAAGACAATGATTCATTAAAATCCAATGTGATTGCTTGACTTAGTTAGAAGTGTCATCGATCAGTGTTTGCAGTATGGTTTACTCCTCCATACCCAACACCCTAAAAACCCTACTAGACCTCGTACACTGTTCATATGGTGACGTGTCAGTGTTTCATTGGGTGACTCATCTCTCATTGATTCTTCTCTACCCTCTGTTGACCATGTATTGCACCCTTCCTTCTCCACCATCTTGTCTCTTCAGTCTGCAGCCTTCCTGCACCCTAGCTACCCCCCTCTTCTCTTTTGTTTTTTATAAGCTTTTATTTCATCTCGTGTGAAGGAAAATTGCTTACAAATAATTAATTCACGAAAATCTTCTTATACTTATCTGGTAGCTAGCAACAATAATAGAGCCATGACATCTAAAAATCGTTGCCATTTGCTCCAAACACACATACATACACACCCAAACACACATTAAAATGTAGCGTTGTCCAAATGACGATGCCAGTAATGTCGACCATGACACTGAAGTGAGATGTGGAACATTTGGTGTCATTCGCTGACATTATAATAACGTGTGCTTTAATGTCATACAAAGCTAGGGTAATACATAATAATAGTATGTGTTAAACATGTACTCATTATATCATATATGCTAAAAACACTTAACGAGTTATACCATGCAACAATATTAGTACTTAATTTGTACACAATATTGTAATATATCGTTAACACATGGTAAACGACACCTGGCAACTACATCTATGTTGTAAGAAAGTAATAATACTGATTGTTTACAAATAGCCTTCTATGATGATAGCGTGATTGTTTACAAATAGTCTTGCTTGTGTTATAGAACGTTGTTATGTTGCTTGGTTTTGGGAAATTTGGTACTACGTGTTGCCGGCTTTTTGGTATATGTTCAAACAGGTCAATCTTTGCATTATTTGTGTGAGGTTCTGACAATTATCATATTCGATCGTAATTTGTTGTTAGAATGTTTTTAGGAAGAGAGGAGAGCTAGAGGTGATCGGACATAATTACATATAATGGTTTTGGTTTAATGGTTTGTGAATGGCTTCTCCATTTTCATGTGTGAGTTTTCTCGTCAACTTATATAACCCTGTAATTTAATTTGTAAACTATAGATTGGTTTATCTTTAAAATACAAATAGCAGGTAAAACACGTCCAAGAACTTTCTTTTAATAGGTGGCCAGGAAGAACGAATCAATGAAACATGAAGGTTGCGTTTGGTTGGAAAATATTTTCTTTCGTTTCTTATTTGTTTTGTAGGAAAAAGGAGAAGAGTTTTATTTCCATAAAGCAATGAAAAATTTAAAAAGCGTTTAGTTGAGAAACGTATGTTTGTGTTTTCCATTTTACAAAACTAAAAACATGTTTAAATGTTTTTGTTTTCTATTTCAATTCTCTATTCACCTTTAATATTATAAAACATTTTCAAAACACAAAAACAAATATTATAAACTAAAAAACTAAACTATAAAATAACTAAAAAATCTAATAGAAAATAAGTAATTAAAAGTAAAATATAACATCAAATAACATGAAAAAATCTTGACGATTCTGATTCGACATAAAAACATTAAATTCGACATAAAGTAAAATTTCCTATTTCATCCGTTTTTATACGTTTTATCCGTTTTTGTATGTTTTTATCCATTTTGTACGTTTTATATGTTTTTGAACATTTTTATTCAGTTTATTAGATGTGGCAAACGGGTCAGGTCGGGTTGGGTCGGTTTGGGCCATGGGTCACACATGTCTTGTATTAAAAATGGGTCTAACAGGTCATGGGTTAGATGGTTTGGGTCGGGTTGACCCACTAAATTATAGTGTTTTCATCCGTTTTTTTACGTTTTCGTTAGTTTTTTTTACTCTTTCGTATATTTTTACGTTTTCGTCCGTTTTTATGTTTTCGTCCGTTTTATTACGCTTTAAATACATTTTACGTTTTGATTCGCTTTTACGTTTTCATCGGTTTTACGTTTTTCGTCGGGGTTTTTACGTTTTAGTCCCTTTTTACGTTTTGTATGATTTTTACGTTTCGTCCTTTTTTTACGTTTTCATCTATTTTTTACGTTTTCGTTCATTTTTTTACGTTTTGTCCATATTTTTACGTTTTCGTTCATTTTCGCCTGTTCTATTATGTTTTCTTACGCTTTCGTCCTTTCGTTTATTTTTTACGTTTTTTTTGATGTTTTCTTACTTTGTTTTACGTAATTTATAGTGTTTTCATCCGTTTTTTTACGTTTTCGTTCATTTTTTTACGTTTTCGTCCATTTTTATATGTTTAGTCTGTTTTTTTAGGTTTTCGTCAGACGAAACCTAAAAACGTAAAATAAACAGCGAAAACTTAAAAAACGTAAAAGCGAAAAGCAACGTAAAAGGCTAAAAAACGTAAAATTCGAGAAAACGTAAAGAATCGGACGAAACATAAAAAGCGGACGAAACGTCAAAAGTAGACAGCGTAAAAGAATTGACAGCGTAAAAAAAAGCGAAGCGTCGCGGACGAATACGTAAAGAAAGGGTCGGCGTAAAAGCGATTAATTGCGTAAAAATCGGACGCGTAACGTAAAAATGAAAAAACGAAAAATCGGACGAAAACTTAAAAAAAGCAGACAAAAGGTAATAATCGGACAAAGCGTAAAAAGCAGTACGAAAACGGACAAAAGCGTATAAAATTGTTCAAAAGCGTATAAAAGCGGTTAAAGCAAGAAAACATATAAAATGAGCGAAAGCAGTTAGGGGTATTTCAAAGAAAATAGGTGAAAAAAAAAATGTTTTGTAGTTTTGTGTATTAAAGTTGGAAATAGAAATTTTGTGTTTTGTAGAGAATTTTATTGAAAACACTAATTTGACGCGATCTCTGTTTTCTTTATTTTCACAAAATATTTTGAAAACAAAGTGTTTCCACAACTAAACACACTTCAAACGTTTTGTCCATGCATGTAAGATTGTGGTTCGATGCCATATGAAAGGATGTTCGTAATTGGTGGCCATTGCTCAAATTCAAAACCTTCATGATATGATTCATATGGCTGACCATATATGCACCGATCGATTAATTTTAGCCAAGCATAAGATTTTTGGATGTTTGGATACCCTAGCTAACTAAGTTTGTATGTATATGTAAACACTTAGCTTGAAACTTAATATATATTTAAAATCAGGTTTTATCTGTCTCCTATATCAAATACCATGATCATTCAGTGGGTTATGTAACACTTTGTTCTATATATTCTAACCCAGCTTCTTGGTAGTTTGCGGTGGTTTTAATAACATTTTCTTGTTCAAATTTTTTTGAGCAGCCTGTTTTTCTGGTCCTAATGAATGGTTCATTGATCCACACCATTGCTTGTGTTGTAATGCAGCTGGTGTAGCCGAGTAGGTCCATGCATGTCTAACTGGTAATTTTACTTTGTTATATATTCGTCTAAATCAATCTAATAAAGCAAATGAAATGAGTTTAATGTACAACAAAGTGGGGGTCCAGGCGTGCAGGGGCGTAGATTTTTAACTGCGTAGTGTAAAATTATGTGAATGTATCGAATTTTCTAAAATGGATATGGTTCTTATATTTTGGGTTACGATTTTAGTTCTTTTCATAAATTGAACCTGATTGTTCTAGGGTCCATAACTGAAAGTTGGTCTAATTCTAAGTCAGTGGTAATAGCGTGAATAGACGCGTCCTTAGTCTACTATCAACGCGTCTCTCTTATAATACTTATCCCGACCAATGTGTCTTTGACCATTTTTAGAACAAGTCGGCTGTTTGAGCGACTAATTCTCATCCTTTAATCTTTTGCGTGAGTGTATTGTGGGAAATATTTATGTTTAAGTGAGGTGTATTTTGGTTGTGTTATACTCCGTATATTCTGTTATGTTAATGGTGATGTTTGTGTTATTGAAAAATTGGCTAAATTAGTGGTAATATTTGCGGTCATTATTACCACCAGTTTAAGATGTCAGATCCTAGTTCAAAACTAGTTAGGTCAACATTTTACGATGACCAGGACTAAGTTTGGAAACAATTACGGATTTACTAAACATAGAACACTTCTTAATTTGTTTACTCGTTTATTGTATTATGCGAGTAACAACTTTATAGAGATGTAACTTTCGTAAGCTCTCTTAAAACTTGTTTCCTTTTAATTATGATTGAATTATAGTCGCATCCTTAACTGACATTGGTTTTGTGTGAAGATAGGATTAGTGGTGAAATGAATGATGGATACAACAGTGGAAAACAGGAAAGTACAAGGTGTCATATGAATTGAAGAAAAGATGGTATTCATGGGATTGGATGGACAGACAGAAACAAAAGTCTATTGAATTGTTGATCTGATAGTAGCACTCTTTACTGTTCATCCCACAAGTACAACAACCCTTCACTTTTTTATCACTTCATGACATGAAGTAACTCACTCAACCCTTTAATACCCGGTTTACTAATCGTCTTGTAAAAACACAAGCTTTCAGTAGGATTTCACTTGACGCAATTAATACTTGTCCACCTATATGAAAACAAGACAATTTATGTTATGTTTGTTTATTTATAAAGAGATGAACTTGGCTTTAAAAAGTAACAAATAGAACGAGCCATAACAAGTATGCCCAAAGGATTATAGCCGTTTTCATGAAAATGAATTATATAACTCTATAATTTTAGAACATATATTTTTGATAGCCATACTTACGTATCGTCACTACAGACGGAACTTGGGTGAATTCTTAAGAAGAGGAGTCTTATATCGGTTTGGGAGAGCAAAGTTCTATTTCCTTAAATAAATCTGAGTAAAAGCGCCAAAGTTTTGGGCGGGTCTCGACTAAAGTCAGTTCATGTATCGTCGTTTATTAACAAGTTAGAAGAAATACAAGAGAAATATTTGTCTAAATATTAGATAGGAAGCCATTTTTTTCAATAATCCCATAATTCAAATTTTCAAGAAAAATACTTCAAATCTTTAACCAAAAACTAATTTACAAAATCATTGCTACTAGTGAACAACCTGTCTTGTTTCGGAAAAGATAAACTATACCTATAGTAACACGAACGACTAAAATACTAGTGTCTACTTTTGTTCATGTCCTTCCTTTTAGAAAATATTCATCTCCATTTATATGGATAAAACAAAAATACAACTCTATCTCACATAAACATACCTCCTCTAAAATAAATGACCATCAACCACAATGTGCAGCTATATGATAATTCATCCAAGTATACATATATTCATTCATACAAACAAGTTAACATGTATGGTAAAAAGCCAGACATATAATATTTTATAAAGAAATGATAGAGAAGCGCAAAGTTAGGCGCAAGCTTAAACTTAATTAAAGTGGCGTCATCACGATGGTTCTGCATGCGACCCGCTTATACTACCCATCGGGATGATGGACGTTTGAAATTAGGTGCAAGTTTTGATACTAACTTTACGCCTCTATCATTCTATTTTATATAGTAAAACATAAATATAGTCATATAATTATTTGTGTAGAAGTTATATAGGATTAGGTTGAAGTTTATCAACCCATTAGAGGGTGGGTGGTGATACACCATAAACTTTTCATCATCGCTATCTCGTCACATCAAGATAACAAACCCACAACTAATCACAACAAACCCTCTCCTCATAACAAACCTCAACCTCTTACATTCAAGGCCATCATCACTACCACTTTATTTTTTTTATTCAATTTTTCAAATAAACTAAATTCATTTCATTAAAAATAAAAATACAATACATAACATAATACAAAATATACGAAACGTAAAATAAAGATACGGTAAAAAAAACATACGCAACTTAAGAAATACATCAAATTATAACGAAACTAATTATTTAGATTCTGTTGTTGAAATTGTTCCCATTGAAGTTGTTGCCAAACATGCTCGATGAGACATCGTTGAAGCTTTGCGTGTTTGCGTTTATCATGTAGTTCTTTGGTTTTTTTCCTTTGCAATTCGCAATGTTCAATCCATGTCTGTTGTAAATTTGGTGTCGGAGAAATATACGTTTCAGCAATGTCGGATATCGCAAATTGTTGATCTTTCAAAATCATGTTATGCAATATGATGCATGAGTACATGATTCTCCATAATTTAATGAAATAGTAAATTCTTGCACGGTTGGGCAATGATGTGCATGGTATAAGTGACCAGATGTCATCCTCATCCGGGTTTTCTTAAACACTCCTAATATATAGATGGATTATGCACATAGTAAAAAATCTAGGCAATCGCGTGCCAATTGGCGTAGAGCCATGTGCATTTCATAATCACACTAAAACTCATTACACCCCTACAATCTAGTCGCACTCTAAAGAAATCAAAATACTTAGAAAGAGGATGATGAGTTTCAATATATGTTTCAATATCTTGTACTATTTGTAAAAATAGACGGCTCATACGAAAGCGACGCCTAAATTATCATCCGTATATTTTGGGTTGTGACCAAAATAGTCGCAAGTGGACGTGCTTAAGAACTTCACATTCACGGGGGACGTGTCGGCGATGGTTTCAAGGACGCTTCTTGTTCTTGCAACGCTTGCTCTGCCTCAAACTCTTGAATAAACATTTCTAGGTCGCTTAACTCTTGATGTCACTTTCGCGGAATAAGATGATTCAACGTGTAACTCATGTTTATATTGATTGAAATGGTTTAGTATTTTGATTAAAGATGGAGGAGATGAAGATGATAAAAGTGGTGGATATTATATGTTATTTATAGAATTTGGTGAGTTTTTATAAAAAAAAAAAAAAAAAAAAAAAAGTTGTATCCATAATAACGGATATATTTTGATTTTCAAATATATCCGTTGGTTAGTGTGGGTTTGTCGATTTTTGCCTTCGCCGTCACCACGGCGATGGAACTCACGCGAAGGACGCCGTGTGGCGGCGGGACACGGCGGTGCCACGTAGCCCAGCGGCGAGCCACGAATTCCATGATGTGCACCTATATGATAATTCATCAAAGTATACATATATTCATTCATACAAACAAGTTAACATGTATGGTTAAAAGCCATACATATAATAATTATATAGTAAAACATAAATATAGTCATATAATTATTTGTGTAGAAGTTATATATAGGATTAGGTTAAAGTTTATCAACCCATTACCATAAAAATATGTTCTCTTAAATCGGATAGTCTTTGATTTTCTTTGATTTGAAACTCATTTCTTTCAATATTTTCTTTTGCTTTTTTTACCTTTGTGAAATGCTACTAGAAGGAGTGTCTGCTATTGCGCGTGTGTTAAAGAGACATTATTTGCCCATTGATGTGTGTAAAAAATTATAAACCGGATTTTTTTACCCATGTACATATTTTTATACAATACATGCAAGCATACCCGGTTGTATAGTAATATAGGTATGGTGATTCCGAGTGTCGAACACTGTTGTAATCCCTACAACAAACTTGGATACTAGCGCGGAATATATTGTAATCAAACAAAGAAACACACATGCACCAGAAGTTGATATACTCGAAAAATAGTAAAGAAAACAAGCACAAGAATAATAACCCTAATCGAATTTTGAGTAGTAAAGAAAGAATGAAGTGAATAATGACTCACCCCCTCACCTCTATTTATAGAGATGAGGGGGTGTCTTAATCTAATGGACCGGGATTCACGACTTACAAAAGAGAAAACAAGTCTTTAACCGACTTTAACTGAGACAACAAAAAAACACGACTTAAAGACATAAGGCAATGGCTTGACATGCATGCAAACTCAAGTGAAAACCATGCTAATCCTATTTTACTACATATTAAGCTAACACTTTTATATGAACCCCTAGCAACAATTTTCACCTTAGGCTTTATACATTAGCCTATCCCGATATTTAGCAACTCCAAGCAGTGCTCGAACTTCGATCCAGAGACTACCTTCGTCGAGGCGTCAGCAGCATTGTGTTCAATACCCACCTTCAGAAGTTTAACCTTCTTTGCTACCAAGACCTCTCTGGTAAAGTGATAACGCACATTTATGTGCTTAGTTCTCTCATGAAAAACATGATTCAGCGATAAGTAAATCGCGTCTGATTTTACAATTAAGCGCCGCAATGTTTAGCACGCCTAAATCTTCCAAGAGTCCTCTTAGTGAATAGCCTCTTTTAGCGCTTCCGTAAAGGCCATATACTTTGCTCTGTAGTTGAAAGAGTCACCACGGGTTGTGGCGTTGCCTTCAGCTTACAACACATCCTTGTACTAAAATGCATAACTAGTGATAGACCTACTTTTATATGGATCCTTAGCGTAGTCTAAATCACAAAACTGTTACGTCCACATGGTTGCCACAACCGTCCCATACACCAAACCCGCATTTGCGGTGTTCGCAAATATCTAACAATCCAGTTCGCTATTTAGCAATGATTTTTACGGATTAGCCAAATATCCGCTAACTACACTTACCGTGACACTGCGTGTCAGACTAGTGCACACAATCAAGTACATTAATCTCCCAAACGCATTTGCATACGACACCTTACTCATCCTTTCAACATCACAATCCCTGACTGGGCAATCCTTTAACGACAACTTAAAGTGCCCAACTAATGGCATCTGAACCGATTTCCCATTGTCTATTCTAAAATTATTTAAAGCCTTGGAAGCATACATGGATTCTGACACCCTCAAAATCTTGCGACTTCGATCCCTAATGATCTCATACCAAGAATCTTCTTTGCTTCCCCGAGCTCCTTCATGTCGAACTCCTTCTTTAGCAAATACTTGGTAGACCCAATCTCAACTTTTCTTTTACAAGAAATCTGCATATCTTCTACATATAACAATAGATAGATATACTCACCTGGTGCATAACTCCTATAATATACGCGTCTGTCATATCTGCTATGCTTAAACCTGTTGCTCAGCATGTACTCATCGAACCTCTTATACCATTGCCTAGGTGACTGCTTCAAACTATAAAGATATGTGGAAAACTAGAAGGTGGGGTTGAATAGTTTTGCCGAATTTAAGTTTTGTTTCAAAAACTTTAGATTCGATCTTATGTGAATTCGTATGGATGGATAGAAAGTGTAAATCAATAAGTAAAGTAAATAATGAAAGCAAATAAAGTAAAGGATAGAGAGTAGTGACACAAGTGATTTATAGTGTTGGCTACAAGAACACCTTCCTTACCCTACTACACTCCCCGAGTTCCCCAGTCGAGAGTTCAAGAACTATGTCAACAAGCTCCTTCAACATGGCGGAGAAGCCTCACAACGTCGCTTACACTTTATCCGGTACAAAGCTAAATACCGAGTCCTTAACACGGCGGACCGAAATAACACAACTATTACACAACAACTATGTGAAATATGAAATACAAGATCTTACTACAGAATTCTTGTGGAGGAACAAATCAATCAAGGACCCCTTGCTTGGATGACTTGTAGTATCTCATGATCTCGCCTTTGAGAAGGACCTATATGAGAATCACAACAAAAGAAAGAAGAACTACTAGATAAATCAAAAGATCTGAGATTAGAAGAGAGATAATATATGAGAGATTTTGTAAGAAGAGGGGTGAGTAACAATGAAGAAATGGCTCACTATTTATAGGCAAATATCTCTACTGTAGCTGTTGGAATCACTCCTAAAATAGATTACAAGTGTTAGTAATTAATATGTAATAGTTAGCTTAATTAGGCCTTTATGTTTGTTATTATGCTAAGGCTTATGTAGAAGGCCCATAAGCCTTGGCCCAAGCCTAATAAGGAAAGGAAGGGACTAGGAGTGTTGCCCTAGCTCCCTCTCCTATAAATAGGATTGTAAACCTTCATTTGAAGGTTGGTTGTTCACTTTCACATTTATCCTAAGCATAATTCTTCTTTCATATTTACGCATAAGTGTGTGTAGTGTTCATCCGATCTTTCTCTTCTCTATTTATTCATATTGATGCTTGTGTTACAAACATGGTGACCTAACAGTGGTATCATTCGCCAAATAGTTGGGTGAAACGATTTTGTTTTTGAAGTTTTAAGCTTACGCGTGAGTTTCGGTATTATACTTTTCATACGTCTCAAAACTCAAGTTTTTACACTTTAAAACTCAAGATTCTTGTACTTTAAAGGTTATTTGGTGTGAAAGTTTATGTTTTTGGCAAAAAGTTTCAAACTTTACGTGTTTCTCTTTGTTTTTTAACTTGGTTTTATACGGGTAGTTCTGTCTACGCATAAGGTGAGAAAGTGTGTTGGATCATCAAGTTTCACACTTTTGTGTTATTTTGGTGATATTGAAGCTTTTCATCCTAAACACCGTGTTTCTAAACATCTTTGTGCTTAAAAGTCGGTCTTGGTTATTTTTGGCATTTCCACGACAAGAAAACCCTAATCCTACGATAAGCTCCAAAAGGTTTGATCTTGATTGTTATTGGTTTACTCAAGATTTTCTTGCTTGGATAAGCCTCGAAAACACTTCGACTTTGGATATCTTTTATTACCGAATAAGTGTAAAGGATTTTTGGGCAAACCCTAGTTTTACGCTAAGCATTTTCTTACGCTTAAGCCTTGTCTTACGATAAGCAAATCTTACGATAAGCATTCTACTACTAAGCTTTTAGTCTACGACAAGCTAAGGTTTACTTAACCCTACGCCGAAGCTCTATTCTTCTGCGTAAGTTGGTATCTTTACGCATAAGGTTTTCTTTGCCTAAATTGGTTTTCTACGCATAAGGACTCTTCATCTACAAAGTTTCATTCGACTACAAAGATCCATTTTTCAACACAAGTTTCAAGATGTCTCAACCACCATACTCTAGCTACTTCCCTCATGTGTATCCTCAACAACAACAACAACAACAACAACTCAATCAACAACAACAATTTTATCAACAACTACAACAACAACAACAACAACAACAACAACAACAACAACAATTTCAACAACAATTTCCTCAAGGAGAAATTCAACCACAAATGATTCAACCACCCCCTAGTCTTCAAGTACAACCTTCCACAAACTTTCACAATCAACATCTATCCAGGAATACTATGAAGGAACCGTCTTGGTTTGCAAAGATGTGTGAAGCTTTAAGTAGCCAACAATCCATTCATGAAGCTGGATCACTTGATAGACCTCCAATGCTCACTCCCGGAAACTATGATCAATGGGTGATAAGGTTCTTTAGGTTTTGTGATCTAAAGAAGCCACATGGAAAGTTCTCAAGAAGGTTATCTTGGAAGGTCCATTTCAGATGCCTCATCATCCATCGTACTCCAGATCCAAATGCTAATCCACCAAGAGGTGATGTCACTAACATTGCAAGTCTTAATGGCCTCACCATCGATGAACTCTACACTTTGAAGCCGGTGAACTAGCAATGCAATACATCCTTTTGGGATTACCCAACCGATCCTTCAAGTGTTGATGCTCAAAAGATCGCTAAAGCAATGTGGGACCATATTCATCTTCTCATGGAAGGCATCGAACTCAATCAAGAAGACATGGAATCCAAAATGTACTTGGCTTATGAACACTTCATGGTTGAACCGGAGAGACATTAGAGTCATATCATCATCGATTCTCGACATCATCAATGAATTGGACAAACATAACATCATCATGCCAAGAATTGCAACAACACTAAGTTCTGAGTAGTCTTGGTCCGATTGGGAAAAGTATGTCATTTTCATCCGCTGTTTAAGAAACTTCATCATGCTACATTCGGATTGTTGTACGACTATTTGAAGTCGCACCAAAAGGAAGTTGACAAAGAAAGGGTTATCCGTGGACTACCTGTTTGCCATCACTTCGGATAATCAACAATTAGCTGTGGGCTCAAGCTTGTTATCCTCAATTCCCCGACCTTACAAACTCAGATTCACAAATCCTCCACAACCTATCGCTCAACCATCGCTAAGATAACACCTTATGATCCTTCACAACAAAGAATACCACAAGAAAATCAATCGGTTCCATACAACAACAACAATACTCAAGCACTTTACGATTGAATCAACCGAGGATGTCAAGCTTTTGATGCATTGCAACAAGGATTTATTATGATTGCTAGAGCCTTTGGTCGATACTCCAACAAATCCAACAATCGCATTCGCACCTCATCTAACACAAGGAATCAGTCTGTTGTTAACAATGGAAGAGTTGAGGTTCAAAATCATGGTCATGTTCGTCAGATGGGCGGTGGTCAAGGGTTTAATCCAATGGGAAGGAATAACATGGGTGTTCCACAACAACAAAGGGCTCAAGTGGTTGAACAAGGTAATGCTCAGAATGGGGTGAATGGTCTTCGTTGCTATAATCAGAATGAGAAGGGTCATCTAGCGAATGCATGCCCAAAGCCGAGGACAAGAGGCGCTTATCACAAAGAGGCTTTACTCTTGGCTCTTAAGGATGAAGTCGGTGGAACTCTTACCAACAAGGAATGAGCTTCATGGCAAATGCGATTCGATGATGATATGGAGGAATTGGTGCTAATGCAAGAAGCTATGTTGATGGCAAACATGCAACGAACTCCACATGAGTATCCGACGATATCTCCGCCTACATCTGTATCCGACGAGGATTAGAGTGTTCAACATGAGCCGCCTACATTTTATTCGATGATAATCAATAGATCCCGTAGTCATATTTGACGATCAAGATGACCTTATGGTTACCATTGATAATCAAGTTGACTCCGTGGTTATACTTGAGGATCCGACTAATGATCATGTTGAGACTCACTTTGAACAAGTCAACTTCCGCCCGAGCTCATGACCTTACTTAAAGACCCGAATCTCGCACGAAATATGCAAGGACCTCAATAAGCAATTAAAAGAAAAAAATGCATCGTTAACTAGGGATATTGAATGCTTAAAAACCAACTCAACGCTTATCAAACTCAAGAAAACGTGAAAAAGGTTTTGAAGTCGCTTTGCTAAATCTTACCAAAACGAAAAATCATTAGAACAACAGATCGTGATCTAGTCGCATCAAAATGCTTTGTTGTCTCAAATAGAACAACCGAAATATGATCATAAACAACAACTTAACGCCTCACTTTGGAAACTCAAAACCAAGTCCGGGTTGTTAACTTGTCAAAACAGTTCTCTGAGTACAAAAGCATTCAATGAAACGAATAGATAACTATCTTGAGGAAATTGTCGACTTACAAAACAAAATCAAAGATTTTGAAATGTTGTTTATAAACATGGTGAATCAATCACAATGATTCAAAAGTTTACTTTAAACCAAATCCAAATGGATATGGTCCGAATCTTATTGATTATAAACCAAAGTTTTCAAATAGAGAATTCAAACCAAATCAAGTTTATGGCAGTAACATAGAATTGATGATTCCATTATGAGTGTTGTTGAATATAATCATCAAGAGGAATTAGATGCGTAAGACTAGAGTCGGTCAAAATTGGAAAATGTTGTTTATAACAAACCATTTAACTATTCAAAAGCCGTTACTTTCGTCACACAAAAGGATTCTACTAACACAACTTGGGTTATCACACCTACTTCTGAGGGTCCCCTTTCCAATACTGCACAAATTAATGGTCCTTTACCTTCACTTAGTGACATAAAACCATTAGTCGAACAATGTAAAGTTATTAAATATTTTGAAGCATTCTTATCGGACATCAAACTTTTGGAACGTGAAATTGAAATCAATTCTGAAATAAAAGTTGAACATTTTCAATCACCTCAAGCGAGAGCCCAAAGAGATATTTTTCAGAAAAGAATTTGACCACATGTCCAAAATTTGAAAATTTGTGCAATATATTAGGAAAGGGATTTTCACAAGGAACTTGGACTTATGAAAAGAGTTTTCGAACAAACAGAAACATCAATTTCAAATACTAAACGTAAAAAGAAATTGTTGAGAAAAGATGTTGATCGACTCTTGGAAGATGTTATACGTCTTGATATCCATAATGTTGTGTTACTACATTCGGTTGCATATGCATTTGATTATATCTCTCACGATTCGTTGATTCCGTTGAATATGTTGAGAATCACGTCATCGCGGTCACAAATCAAGTCTTTAAAAGTTGAAAATGAACGTTTGTTTAATGAGCTTTCAAATGCAAAACGTCGTCTTCAATGGTGTCAAAAGATTGTCATAATCGAGAACTCGCTTTGCAAAACAAAATCAACCAGTTGCACACTAAAACGTTTCATCTAAAACTTGAGCAACTGGATGATCAAAACGTGTCTTTGAAGTGTCAAATGTCAAAATATGAACAGGAAATTTCACAAGTTAAAAAGACTCGTGCTCAAGCGTCAAAAGATATTGATGATCATCTTGCATATACCAAAGATATTTTACGACAAAATGGAAATACTCGTTCTCAAAATCAAGATTTGTTACACAAAATCCATGATCTAAAAGCAGAGTTGGTAACACCTAAGCATGATAGGGATAGTAACATTGTAGCAACTGCACCTACACAGATTCAAAATGACTCTAGAACATCTAATGATAAACCACAAGAAACTAATGTGCTTCCTTCTACTAAAACATGAATAGTTGCCTCTTTTCCCAACGCCCGCACTTCACAGCCTAGGAGCAATACAAGGAAGAATAGGAAGTTGCGACGTAAGAAAAGAACAATAAAGAATGCTGAAGTAGAATAACACTCTTGGACTTTGAATAAAACTCAAGTTGCATCCACTTTAGATATTGCGTCTGAAAAATGTAATGAACAAAGTGATGTAACGAATCTTTCAATCTTTAAGTACTCTTAATGTTTTGTTTGAAGCTTCTTGTGTTGGTTGTCGAAAAGCATGTTCTCGGTTGTCATGATAAATGTGTTGCTAAAGCTATCTTATCTCGTAAGCGGAATACTAGAAACGAAATACCTCTAGGCCCACTAATGCTTCTAAGTCCGTGCTAGGCAAACCGCCTTCTAGTGTTTGCAAACATCATTGATGTATCAGTATCACCACTTCACCTCCTAGGAAGAACTTATCACCTAGTGCATTCACTAAGACCAAAGCTAAGACTAGTTGGAGATGGCGAAATGGTTACATAATACACTAGGATTTCAATGGATACCTAAAATCATAAACATGTGTGTTTCACCTATAATCGCATCGGAACCCTCTAACTCTTCAGTTCCACATCTACTTCTATTCCATCCGTGTCGTCAGCGATGTAATGCGGTGATCTGATCATCCTCCGGATTATTGATAGCGGATGTTCCCGACACGACAGTAATCTCAAATTGTTATCAAACTTTGTTGCAAAGTTCATTGGCATTGTCGATTCGGAATGATCACTTCAGCGACTATCATGGGCTACGAGATTACATCAATGGCAACATCGAAATTAGCGTGGTTTATTTTGTGGAAGGTCTCGGTCATAATCTCTTCTCGGTTGGTCGGTTACGTGATGGAGATTTGGAAGTTGCTTTTCGGGAGAAAAGTTGTTTCATTCGTGATTTACAAGGAAACGATCTTATGTCCAGACCCATAATTCAAGTCTTTATATAATCTCAATGCAAGACATGATTGCTTCATCTCCCATCCGCCTACTTTCAATGGCTACATCTACAAAATCTTGGCTATGGCAAGCTGTCTCTCACATTTAAACTTTCAAACCATAACCAATCTTGCACGACACAAACTTGTTGAAGGTCTCCCAAGATTTTGGTATTCTAAAGATTACCTTTGCTCAGCTTGTGAACAAGGTAAAAGCACTCGTGCTCACTTTCATTCAAAGGTGGAACACAACTCACAGCATGTGCTTCATCTTCTTCACATGGACTTGTGTGGCCCAATGCGCGTGCAGACGATTAATGGAAAATGATACATCTTGGTAATTGTCGATGACTACTCAAGATGGACTTGGGTTTATTTTCTTCGGAGTAAAGATCAAGCTCCACAGATGATCATCACCTTCTCACGAAAATTCAATTTCATTCAAACGGTCGATGACAAACCGTAATGCACAAAGGAACCGAATTTGTGAATCAAACTCTTCATGCATATTATGAGAAAGTGGAATTGAGCATCAAACATCCATTGAACTAACACCGAACAAACGGAGTTGTTGAAAGACGAAATCATACATTAGTGGAAGCTGCAAGAACGATGTTAATCAATGCTAAACTTCAGATTACTTGTGAAATCAAGCCGTGTCAACTGCATGCTACACTCGTAATCGCCAATGATTACCAACGCCACAACAAAACACCTTATGAGCTTATCTGACAACCATAAACTAAATCTCAAACACTTTCATGTATTTGGATCCTCATTATCCGAATAATGATCGTGATGATTTTAGTAAGCTCAAAGCCAAAGTCGACATTGAGTCTTTGTTGGATATTGTGAAAACTCTAAAGGTTACTGGGATCTAGAATCGCTGCATACAGGGAGATTATGGAAACGATTCATGCAAATTTTGATGGGCTTATCGAAATGGCTTCGAGCATAATACTTGGAACCCGGTCATAACCGCTTAAACTTCCTCAAACCCCATCATCACCGAACCTAGTTTACAACTAACCGGACGCCAAATGGAACAACTATTTGCTCCTCCGCTTAGTGATGATATTGATGAACGTGCTCAACTGTATCAAATGTTTCCGCTCAACCCGATCAAAATCAACACCATACACTGCTACAACAACCATCGCTGAGCAAGCACCACCGCTGATTCTACAACAACAGTTGAACAAACCGCATCCAACGACGGCCGAACCGGTGATGCTATTCTCAACAATGATGTACCCCACCGCATATTATGATCCAAATCGTTCTTCAACCCTTTGCAAATGCTTCGCTACTTTTGATGTTGGAATCATCTACAAGTCATTTGAATCCTCCTAATCTGCACAACCTTCCACACATCGTTGGACGAAAGACCATCCTCTTGAGAACATTATTGGTAACTCGAATCAACCAAATGTAACTAGACAACGTCTTCGCACGAACGGTTAACATTGCATTTATGCACCACCGTCTGCTAGGGGTGGAACGAGCCGCCGTGAAAAGCTCGGGATCGATCGGTAAAAGCTCGAACGAGCCGAGCCTAAACGAGCTCGAGCCAGAGCTCGAGCCTAAGTTTGGGCTCATTTAATAATCGAGCTCGAGCCCGAGCTCTATAAAAGCTCGTTTAGGCTCATGAGCCTAAACGAGCCCCAGAAATATATACGTATATATATTTTCTATCACACGATAACCGTGTTAACGAGCTCGAGCCTTGTGTTAACAGTCGAGATTTGTGTTAACGAGCCGAGCTCGAGCCAGTGAAAAATTTAACGAGCCGAGCTCGAGCTCAAATGTGAGGCTCGAACGAGCTCGAGCTCGAGCTCGAGCTTTTATATATAAACGAGCCGAGCCGAGCCTAAACGAGCTCGAGCTCGGCTCGCCTCGTTCACCCCACGCCCGCCATCAACCTAAAACATTAAAGATGCAATGACAAAGACAACTGATTGAATCCATGCAAGAAGAACTCAACCGCTTTAAACGCCTCAAGTATGGGAATTGGTTGAAAGACCAACGTGGGTCTTCGCCATTGGTCTCAAATGGATTTGGAAAACAAATTGGATGCGTAAGGAACAAGAATCGAAATAAGTCACGCCCGTGGCTAAAGGTTATAGACAAGAAGAGGTATTGACTTTGAAGAATCATTCGCTCCGGTTGTTCGCTTGAGGTCGCATTGATTTTCCGGCATTTGCGGCTCACATGAACATCACGGTCTTTTAGATGGATGTCAAACCGCTTCTCAACGGACAACCGAAAAAGAAACGGTCTATGTTAGTCGGCCGTAGGATTCGCTGATCCAGTTCTAATCACGCCTACAAACCGAAGAAGGTCTCTACGGTCTCAAACAAGCCCTCGGGCGTGGTATGATAAGTTATTATCCTTTCTTATCGCTTAATAATTTCGTCAAAGGTTCGGTCGACCCTACTCTTTTCATACAATATCACGGGCACACATTTTAATAGTTCAAATTTATTTGATGACATCATTTTTGGTCAACACATCTAAAGTACTCAAACGCTTTTTCAAAACTAATGAAAAACATTTTGAAATGTCCATGATGGGTGAACTTACGCTCTTTCTAGGGCGCAAGTTCATCAATCACCCCGTGGTATTTTCTCGAGTCACCCAAATATGCCCTTGAAATTTTAAACAAAAGTGGAATGCAAACGTGACACCTATGCCACCCAATGGCACATACCAAGAAACTAGACGCCGATTTGCATGGGAAATTGGTTGACCCTACCAAATACCGCAGATCATTGGGTCTCATGTATCTAACGGCCGAAGAGACATGACATTTCTTTGTTGTATATCTTTGCTCCCTTTATCATCGCGACCAAGCTCAAACTCACCTCTGAGGCTAAAAGAATCCTCCGATACATCAAGGGAACCATTAACTTGGGGATCTTGTATCCGGGATTCCGGTTTTGAACTAATAGCTTTTTCGACCGATCACGCAGGTTTCTTAGATTCTCGAAAAGTACTTCCGGATCTTTACAATTTCTTGGTGATAAACCGTGTCATGGCAATCAAGAAGCAGGATTGTACATCGTTGTCCTCAACCGAAGCGTAATATGTAGCCATGTCGTGTTGTGCTCAAGTCATTTGGATGAGAACACAACTCAAAGACTATGGTTACGTATTTGATAGAACCCCGATGTCTTCGCGACAATCAAGTGCTATCGCGATCTCGCAACTCGCTCAACATTCAAAATCAAAGCACATCGATCTTCGATATCATTTCATCAAGGAGCATGTGAAAAGGGTACCGTTGAATTATACTTTAATGTCGAATACCAACTCAGATCTTCTCACCAAAGCCTTCGCTCTGCTAGGTTTATCGAGTTGGTCCATCTTGGATTGGTATGCGGTGTTTGACTCAGAGGAACTGGATGAACTTTAAAACAATCTTAAAACCACCAAACGCCAAAACCTCTTTGTAAATATCTTCAAAACAAAATACAAAATATAAAATCTAATAAAATACAAAAATATTCTTCTATCTATATTTCTCTTAACATGGCAAGTACAAATTCTTCAGTCAACACTCTACTCTTTCAAAATTCAGATTTTCTCGGTCAAGTGTTGAGGGAGAAAGTAAATATTTTTCGGTTTCATAAAACCTTGTACTTGCATGTTACCTCATCCCGTTGTTTCTTTGATAATGGTGGTCATATTTACGGTTTATTGACATTCCCGGACCCAAATTTGCAAAATTTTACTATTTCTTAAGTCGAGGGAGGTCACAAGTTTCTTTCCAAATATCTTGTGTTATGTAACCAAAATGGAAGTTATGGGCATTGAATGAAAATGGTTAAGTGGAGGAACTAAAGATGTCAAAAGTTCAAACTATTTTTAAACAAAAACACTCCACCTACTAACTCTTCACATTTAATACACCCATTTAATATTTCAACCACTTCATCCTACGCCTATCCTTCAATCTTCAAAACCATGTTTTTGATCAAATTTGTAAGTGGTTTATCATTCTTGGTGTTAAAACAAACAATGGTTTTGATTTATTTGAAAATCCAATGGCTAAATATTGAGTTTGAATGATTCTTGTGTTCTACTCATAAGCGTATGAACACAAGATCATCATTTGTGTGTTTGTGATAATAAAATGGTGTTAAAATGTTTAAATAATCATACCTAAACCATTTCTATCAAACAAATCCACCTTAAACACGAATTGACTATTTTCAAAATTAGGTTCATACGCATGATTTGGGTGTTTACATGAGAGTGTTTCTGGTTAATAAGATGGTTGTGTTATGCCTTAGACATGATTAATTGACCAAAACCGTGCTTGTAACATACCCAGAAACATTAATTTGGTGAAAATTAAGAATTAGGGTTTATGTTCATACGAGTTAGGTATTTTTGATCCATTAGGTCTTTGATGTTAAAACTTGTTGCAACATAGTCATATGGCCTCTTAGATATCCCAGAAATGATTTGGTGCATTTCCAATGGCTAGATTCCTTATTCGTAATTCTTGAATGTTTAGGGTTTATATTACGTAAGCTAATCTACGCTTAACCGTATCGATTGAGATAACATGTGAAACCGAAAAGTATTGAATAATATGTTAATGAATGTGTTATGATGAATTTGTTTCGTGTTCCACGCGTGAAATATTCAAAATCAAGGTTAACCGAGCTCCTACAAGATATGATCACCACGCAGAATGTTATGCGTGAAGAGAAATCTTACGCGTAACCTTACGTGTAAGGTTCTCAGGGGACCACGATATCCCTGAAGGATATGCGTAAACATGAAGCTTTATGCATAAGGTTCACTCACGAGTAAGCCTTACGCAAAGCTTCCATATACGCCACGCATAAGCTATATGCATAAGGCTCTTTCCCACGCTGCACATTTCACGCGAAGTCGAAGATCCCACGATAAGCTTATGCTTACGCATGACCATAACTGCTTATGCATAAGCTTGGAACTTTACGCCTAAGCCTTATATTAACCAAAATTATGAAGTGTTACGCGCATAAACTTGTAAATAAACAAATCATAACGTCAATGAAACCAAAATGTCATTAATAAGCTTAAATGGTTAATATGTTGTGATAATTAGTGAAAATTTGACTTTAAAACTCAAAGTTAATAAATTCACGAAACTTTTCACGACTACTTTGGACTATTGGACAAACAAGTGACATTGGACTCGTAATATTCACTAACACATCATATTCAATAAATAGACAATAAAATCAACTTTGACTAACGTAATGTCTTCGATATGTTGGTTCTTTTGGCTAAATATCTTCAAATCACGATATGGACGCTCAAATGGAAAATGTGGATGCACCAAATGTTCTCACAATTGAAGACATCTTCCCAACGGTTACACTATGAAGATTGGAAAGAACAACCTCGTGGTCGATTTTGAAAACTTCATTTGTTCCAGTCTTAGGTGTCGATTGTGGATATTCTCAAGACTCACCCCATCGTAACATGCTCACAAATTCAGCCATCGCACTGCGAGATCTACATTCACCAAGTCCGCACACCATAAAAGGTCAAAGGTCAAAGTGCCGTGACGGTGACACTTAACAACAAACAAGTCACCATCACTCCCGCAGATTGAAGCTCATCAATACACCGCTACTCCAACGGAAGAGGTCACTTCCGCTCATGGTCGACATCGGCTATGATGAAGCGGTGGGATCATCACAGCACTCATCAGTTGATCTTAAGAACATCCCCTACCATGGAGAACCTCTACATTATGATTGCCAAATCCATTTCCTCGGACGTGATAGTGGTCATGAGCATCCAAAGCTCATGGAACTACAACTATTTTGGGGTATAGTCAACATGAAACACATCGAATTTGCACCACGATCCGGGACTACATGATGTCTTACCTTAAAAGCTCGGGAAACAAGATCCCTTATATCGACACACAAAACTGCTGATCCAAAGGGCTCTAGGGTATAATCCGGATATTCCGCTGAGACTCGATGACCCCAACCATCACTCCGTGTTGTTCGAGCCCACACCAATGTTGTCGACGAAGGACTCAACAACAAAGAAACAAGGTGCGGTTTTGCTCGAGCGCCTTCACTTGATGCCATCAAGGACTTCAATCTTACAAAAGCTATCCGAAGCAGGTTGAACGGGCCAAGTAGGATTCATTGATGTTAAATCTTCTGTACACCTATTAGGAAGATCAGGAGGCGGCAAGGTGAAGTGTTACAAGCAATCGAAGTCCCTTAAAGTATCCAAAGAGAAATCCTTCGTAAAAGGAAAGTACCATCAACGGTTACTATTCCAAATCCTAAACACGAACCCAAACCGATGGATGAGGACTCAGAGGGCATCGAATCGATGAAGAGGTTACCTACTCGTAATCATCAGATGATACTCAAACAGCTGAAAACCTCTAAGTCCCAAGTCCGATAAAGGAAAACTCCATGTAAGAGCGGGAAGAAGAAAGTCTGGCGATGAGCCACCGATGAAGACAGATTACGAAAGAAGTCAAGAACCTCGACTCCAACATGTTGCTAAAGAGTTCAACAAGAACAAACTCGTGGGTCTTAGAGGGTCAAGTGGTGGTGTACTATCTACACCGGCGTCGATGTTAATCAACCCGATAAGGAACCTGTACCACCACCCACTTAACAACAAATAAAAGCAACTTGGGGATTCTATCATCTATGACTTTGAGGAACCAAAAGGAGAAGTCCGAGAAATTCGATGAAGATGTTGAGGTCAAGCTAAAGAAAAGTGAAAAGAAGCTCAAGCTCAAGTGTATGAAGAGGCACCGAGTCAAGGTCATGGAAAAGAAAAAGGTCGAGGAGGAAGTCGATAACTATCTTCTAGATAGTCCCGCATTTGCAAGCAAGGAACATACCTCCGAGCCACCAAAGGACCCCCAGTCTCCCTCATGTCTCATCATCATCGACTCATCTTCTCACTCATTACCTCCACCATCCAAAGCTCAACCGGATCCGCATCCGGATCGATAAAGAAACCAACAGCATACACGGGCATCCGTGCAAAGACAAAGATTGTTAAAGTCACAAGCAAGTAAGGAAGAAGAATGTTGTCAACAAGAAACTCAATCAACTCACCGACAGAAACCTCTTCAAAATGGGATAAACGGATGTTGAGAGAGGCAGGAACAGATCCGTAAGTTTCTCAATCAAGATGTCCGGGAGATGATGAACAATGAGAGAATATACTCATAAGTTCCTTCGACATTGTTCTGTGCGTGACAAGAGAAATGTTCACCGATAACTCTATCCGAATCTCATGCAATGGCCAAGCAAACAATAAGATCATCGCCTTTAACAGATTATAATCAACCTAATCGAGTTTACAGCCTTTTCTCCGATGGAGAATTGGTTTCAAGCTTGTACTTCAAATTTCAAACGATCGCAACGTTTACCTCTCACGAAGGTAAACTGTTTGACGATTGTCGGATTACCAACTTAAAGCGTCATGCAAAGCGGCAACTGAAACGGCTTAGCGAAAAGAAGATCTCCACGGTCATTGCCGCTAGAGAAACCTCGTGACTCGAAGTTACCACCATCAACAGAGAAAACCGTGATCATTTCAATACACCGTGGTGACGATGAAGAGATCCCGAGCCTCAACAAGAACCCACCCTCCCGATACAACAAAGAAACCGTAGTCCTCATCAAAGCCAAGAAGAAGAAGATTAAGAAAAATGTTGTCTCATGGCTAGATGACGATACAACCGACTAAATACGACTTGTTTTCTAGACTTGTTGATGCTACTCCCCATTACCGAGAAGGTCAAGAAATGGTAGATGGCCATACTATGAAGCATGTGAAGTCGATTCAAGGAAAGTTTAAAGTGAAGAATATGACTAAAGGTGAGCTAAGGAGAATAAAGAATGATGCCTTCCAACCGCTTAAAGATGACTGTAAAGTGCAACTAGTCGAATATCATCTCGACAACATTGCACTAGCCATGTCAAACAATATCGATTGGCTCAATCCTCAAGCTAACATCAACTTCACAAGACATGACAAGGCTCCTTACTACACCGATTGACCAAACCTCTACCAACAATTGGTCAACCGATCAACCTCAAATTCCATACCGCTATTCTTCAACAATGACTTGAGTTTCTTCTACACAGTAGCGATGTGACAAGGAAGTATGCTCGTACTCACATTTCCTTTCCAAGAAAGAATCTACTCTCACAATCCAAATATCAAGGAAGAAGCCACATATGTTGATTGTAGAATATTGGATTTCACTTACATATCATAACATTAACACAATGAGCATATAGATGATTTTAGAGAGAGAAGTGGGATATTCTAGTAAGAGAAACTTGTAGAATATTAGATTACCAAAGAACACAACCTCTACCTTGCAAGGTAGAGGGTATTTATAGATTACAAACTAAGCGACCTTGACGGCTGGATCGGGGATACAATGGGTAAAGACCCGTCCTTCCTCCACGGTGTTGCACTATACTAATCTCGCTAAACTCTAAATAAATAACGAAACTAACGACAAATCTATGAGCTAACTTATGCTAGATAATAGTTGGGGTGACCGACTCTTCACTATGGAATTTTCTAATTCCTAACAATCTCCCCAAGGAGGTCACCCCATGTTTTACACTTCAAATCCTAGCATTCTATTCTTGACTTTGTTCTTGAGCTCGTGACTTTAATACTTCAACTCGCAATCATTGTGCATAAGTAGTGCAACTTCAAAGTATTGCATAGATTTGTACTTTAAAGTGGAGGTCATTAATGATTCATGAGATAATAATTATGAGCCATCTTTTGAGATCATCGACTATGAAAAATTCTCGAGACATCCATTGTGGTGTTGGAATTTTGTGATGTTGTGACATTCGGACCGACATGCTCACATTTTGGATCATGATATCTTCTCATCGAGTAGCGGAAGCTTTAGTTGATTCATGATATTGGCGGCGTAGCGAAGCATGGAGTGAAAATATCGAGTCATTGATGCACTTATCATGATTTCTTTAGAGATGAATGTGTTAAGTGAGCATGCGGCTATGGATTGACCGCTTCATTCGATCATTTGCAAGCGCCGGTGTACCTACATACAACGATTAGCAATAAATCGCACGAAAGTGTCTTTGATCACTTCGTTGAATTGAGTACACGGCCCACGGTTCCCGTTGATCGATTACATGTCTTGCTGTGATCGGTATAATTTCAAAGAATTTCCTTGTGAGGTTTCGCGCGGTTTCTAATTGTTCTCAAACGGAACATCTCAAAGAAGACAACACGGAGTGAGTGAACCGGTAATTTAAGTCGATTGATGAAAAGAGATTTGAAAAACAATCGTGTATTGCTCAATAGAAATTGTTTTTGCAATACAACGAAGGTTTTATTGAAAATCAATTATCAATCATAAAACACCTTTTGGTTTGAAAAATGAGTACACGGTCGATGTGCTAAAGAAAGAGTTGTTAAGCACAAAGACGGGTTTTCAAAGGTATCCGTCAATCCATAACTGAACCAGAGTTGATTCAAGAGATTGAATCGCCCCATTGTTTACATTCGGTTGTCACATGGTTGATCTAATAATAGATCTCACATGCCACCTACCAGGAGCTTGTTTGATGTTGGCTCGAAGGTTTTCCATCTTCATTGTGAATATGTATACATATCACTCGGATGTTCGGCAATACCACAAGGATAATCGTGGGACTCAAGATATAATCTCTCTTTCCACATTGTGTGAAGCGAAGAGAGTCTTCATTGAAAGTGTCCTAATGAGATTTATTGATGATCTCGTGGCTCTAGACTCATTTTGTGCATATTTGGATCTGTCTTGGGAGACTAGGAGAGGGTCTCCTTCTTCAATATCAACAATCTCTAGAGAAAGTCGATAGATAATGTCGGTTCCCGTGAGAATGAAACAAGTCCTTTTAAGAGGAACTTGAGTGGTTTGGAAAGTTGAAGTGCGGTGCGTCCTTTGGGTCCATGACGTCTTGTCTTCAATACCGATGTTACCATCGGTAGCATATGAATTGAACCGGTTTACGCTAAGGTTGAATAAATGGAGGGCTATTTGTTTTCACCCTTTTCTCATTCAATTCTTTTAATTCTTCAACCCTTGATTGCTTACGAGACTTCATAGCTAGAACCTTGTTGGGTTTATTTCGATACTAGCTCGGACTCGATCCGCACTCTTCCCATATCTCATTTTCTCCTTTTATCATCATACCTAAGAACTCTACACTAACTAGTGGATAGTCCCTGGGTAGATCCCTCCGTTTACGGCGGATCATGGGAACCAATACCTAACCTTATCATCCTTATATCACCGTACATAAAGTAAAGTTGGTTGGTCTATTTGGTATTGTTCATCGCCATTGGAACCAATTGAAAACCATTTGAAAATCAATCCGGATACTTGTGATATATTATCAAAACATTTTGTACGAATTGTTTTGATATTTTTAGAATAAGTGCTCCCCTCAACATGTGCATCAAATGTTTGAAATCGTTTTGCACATGGAGGCAAGAGGAAGAAATTACTTCTTTGATTACCATTTTCTAAAAATATCAACATCACTTCCTTGATCAAATCAAGTAGATAAAGCATTTTGGGGAAGGATGAGGTTTTCATGATTTTGCTCCCCTCAATATGTGCTTCTAAGTTTGAAGAGGTTTTGCACATCTTGGAGGAACCCTTTTGAAGTCGAGACATGATCACCACAAGATTAGAAGCCATATAATATACAATCAAGGTACCTTAGAAAAATTTGAAAGTTGTGTACCACGATGTTTTGAATTTGCAAAAAAATGCTCCCCTTAATATATGCTTGAGATTCGAAAATTGTTTAGCACATATATTAGAGTAGTATGCACAAAAATTGGTCATCTTTTAACATCTTTCATATTTATATCACATTTTCTCCCCGATCAAAATTTCAAATCCTTTGAGATTTTGGATCTCAAGTGATCTAAATATGTATGAGACAAAATATTTGTTGGAGAAAAATGTGTCGGTTTTATATGATCGAAGTGGACAACACAGATGTTCCCTTTTTACAAGGAAACCACGATACATAACCTAGCACTATTACATGCATTACGATTGTTCACAGTTAGTACACCACATATTACACATATTTAAATCACAACATAAAATTGCTTCGAAGATGTCTTCATTCGGTTCTCGAAGAAGTTTGTAATGACCACCCGAAGCCTACCACCAACAAAACTTTCAAGGCTGCGGAAGATCCTTGAGTCTTGAGTCTTCGCCTAATTGCGACAATGAAATCTTCACACCGCTTTTGTCATCATCGGTCAAAAGGTAGTCTTTTCCCAAGATTTCATGTCGATTTTGATTTCTTTCACTCACGGTGTCAAGTTCTTCTTCAACCAATTTGAGAGTACCATCACTAAACTTGTAGAGCTCACATAGTCGCATAAGCATCGAGACCCATATCTGTCGGTGAAGATGGCGGCCCTAGGGGTGTCAAGAACTTTGTATTCGCGATGAAACTCATGCCCGGTTGCATTCCATTGTGGACTTGTAAGGTTGATCTGGTTTGGTAGCTTTCTATGCCAAGTGAAAGTCCTCAACTCGTTTCGAATGACTAAGCCCACGATCCAAAGAGTGGCAAGTGCGAGAGGGCCTTTTCTCACGGACGGTAAATGCTCAAGGTGTCCTTGAAGATTCAAGAGATAGAGATCTTGAAATCATTTGGCGGAAGATGTTTGAAGTCGTTTTCCTCAATAGTATACTCTTTGAAGTCGCTCTTTTAAGGACTATCTTCTTCAAATACTCATATCCATAGATAGGGAAGATCTCTACCGAACAACACTTAAGATTTGCGACTTTGATCGAACATCATTGCGTCTTTTATCGACACCATGTCTTCGATGTAGAACTTCTTCTTTTGAACCACCGGTGAGAGATACCATATGGCGGCAATATCATACTTTTGTTCTTCATCACCCGAATAGATCGGGAACCATCTGTTCAAGCCCACGATCGAGTAGGTTCTGACTTTCATCTTTGAAATTGATAGAGTGGTCTTCTTTCGACAGAGCGAGCACGAGATAGTCAAGTCATGATTGAAGAAGAATTGACTGAATGGTCATCGACGGGTTCACCACCAAGAGGAAGAGATTTGTTGACATTGAAGCGGCGATTTGCTCACCGACTTGGTCATTCGACATCTTATGGCATTCTTCCATCGATATTGAAGATGATTTGCATCGAGTGGAAGACTTTGATAATTTCATAAGCTTGTCCTTGAGATCTCTTGGAGTTATGGATGAGATACTCTTCCGTTCACAAAACCATCTAATGAAGCTTCCCATATCACCGGTGTAGTGCGAAGAGTCTTCATTTGGAACTTCATAATTATTGGTGACAATTGATGCCCAATTGTTGTCGGGAATAATCGAGTCGAGACTACGGGATGGTCCATGTAGGTTACGGAGAAGGAGGTCTATCTTCAACAATGCAACTTTGAATTGTGTCCCTTGAGCGTGCCACTACTGGATGTGCTAGTGCGATTCCGACCATGTAAGCATCAAACCGGTCTTGATGGCTTAGGAATATGCTTTGTTGATGCATCATCTTCATCGGTTACGAATCGCCATGACATGCGACTCTTCGTGAACCATTTGATCATCGGGAATAGAGGTGGATGTGGATGTGAACCTAGAATCAACCGTCGACCAAGCGGTGATTTCTTCTTAGTACTCTGTTCTTTTGTAGGACTTGATTGATTGGAAGGTTTTGGCGGTGATGATGGTGGTTGTGGTGGAGGTGTGTTGGTTGTCATAGAAGGTTCACCGACTCGAAGTTCCAGGCCCGTTGGTGGTGGAGGTGGAGGAGGATCTTCTGGTCTTTCTTCAATGTTTCCAACACAATAGCTCTCCTTTTCCTTTTAGCTTCCTTTTCCTTGATGTCAATCATATCTTGCTCATAATTGTCGAACTTAATGGATTCTTCAAGTGCCTCATAGAGTTTCTTGTGAACCTCATGCTTGTCCTCTTGACTTCATACATCTTTTCAAGCAGTCGCTCTCATATCGGTGATAGGTAGGTCCTTGAATCGTCTAAGTGGGGCCTCCATTGCCCATTCCACGGCATCCTTGACTTCCCCTTCAATGGCGGCGGCAACCCTTCATTGAAGTTGAGGTGCTCAATCTATAGACACGATCCACAAGAGAATCAGCAGATTTAGGAAGTTGCCTTTCAAGGGCTTTATCCTTTTATAGCTTTGTCGATGGTTGATGCGAGGTAAGGATGCGAGGTGGTGAAGGTGGTGGAGCATCCACATCGGCAAGCTGTAATAGCGGGTTCGGGGGTTGGTGGCGATGTAGGTGGTGTTAAATGCAGTTGATTGAGTAGGTTTGGGAGGTGGAAGTTCGGTTGTGAGTGAAGATCTTGCGACATCGGAGGAATTGTTGATGTATCTTCTTGAATGTTGACCGTAAACATGGATTGTGCGGTATCTAAGGGTTTGTCATTTATGTATTGATCTCGAAAGTGAAATCATATCGAAGTCCTTAAGTGAAGATAGAGAGTTGGTAGGCAATTTGGTTCATCCATCGCAAGGTCTCATCGGATCTTGTCTCAAGATTCTCCTGCGAGCCTTTTGCAGCAGGCGTCAACATTACGGCGATTGAGTCTCACTAAGTGTAAGGTTTTCTTTAAGCGTTTGAGCACTTTGTCCACTCCAGTTGTTCTTTAGCAGGAGATGATTACATTGTTCTCTTGACTCATATTGATTGGTGGTGCTTGATGGAGATGATGAGATCGTTAAAAGCATGTGGCGGCTTGTTCGGTTTCAACACTAGCAACCCTTTTCCTTTGTCTTGTGTTATTGGGGTTGTTTGTCGTGGTAGTTGATCGAGTTCTCTTAACACAACTCCACCTCTTGGTGCTTTCACATTTAGACTTTCTAGGCTTTCTTTGGATTCCAAGTTGTAGATTTGCATCATCTTCATCGATTAACCTTGTAATATTCCTTGATACCTCGGTATTTTCACCAATTTCCTTTTCCACTTTCTTCCTTTTACTTTACGCTTCTTGGATGCGGTGTCGAATGTTGTGACCTTTCAAGTCTCTTTTTAGGAAGAGGCATAGGATGCTTGTGAGGTGAAGTGGACTTGGGAGCATTGGGTTGTGGAGGAGAGGTGTGACATTAGCGAGAGAGGCGGTAGCTCTTTTCTTGTATTGTTTGAAGTAGTCCTTCTTCTTGATATCTTACGTGAGTAGAATATCGGGAATTGGCAATCAAATATTTCATTATCCATACCTCTAGGAACATATTTCGGGTTTCCTAAAACAAATTCATCTTACGCTTTATGTAGAGTTGATTCAATCCTAGGATTGAAGTTGTGAGTTTTGTTGCAAGTCTTGGATAACAAGCTTAGAAAATCGATCTTTGGGAATCACAAGCTTGTTACATTTCTTTCGACCTTGAGCTTTGTTACGGAAATTTGTTCTATCGAGATATGAATGTGTTCATTGATAAAGAAAATTCTTCCCAAATACGATCGAGACATTCACATCAACCCTATTGACAATGCCCCATAGAATTTGCAAGATGGGAATTCTCACTTTATCGAATCGATGTTTTGCGAGATAAGCACAAGTTGAGAATAGTTGTAATAGCTCTCGGGGTTGATACATGTGTCCGGTGATGATGTCGGATGCTCTTAAAATGTTGTTACGATAACCCAACCCAATTAGAAAGACAATCGGATCGTCGACACCGGTGGAGATTCGAGCGAAGGTTGGGGTTACATGGGGTGATTCAAGAGCCTTGCTAAGAATAGCGTGAATCAATCGTGAACTCCACATCATCCGGTTTGCAAGAGTATTGGTGTGATTTTGTCCCATTGAATGGTGTTCGAATTGTTGAATGTAAATGGTGGGAATTGAGCATTGCTTGGTAATGGCACGAAGAAGTTTGTGTTCTTGAGGATGTCAATAGACACTTTGAGTATCGGATTTTGTTGTAGCTTTTGTAGGTCCACATATGATTACTTTTCCAATATCGCCCATTGACTCACAGGAAGGATTTCTTCGTCGAGAGAACTTTGGATGATGCCGAAGGGTAGCGCTCTTTTCGGGGTTTGAACTTGCCATTGATGATCACGAGTAAACATACAATCAACGATAATGATTGGGAACGAGTTAGATAATAAATGATAAGTGAGACAACATTGAGAGCACCCTTATGACATAGACACATAGAAATAGTAACTCAGAAGGAGTCCCCAAAACACATATAGAGAATGATTGAGTGGCATAAGTGAGATATTTCAATGAAGTAGAATCCTTTAGATAAATTTTCACACGACGAGTTGATAAGGGATTAAAAGGTTAAAGAGTGCATTGCAAAGGGATCATGTCATAAGCCAAGATACAAATGTAGAAGTGATATAACAAATATGCATGAGGCAAAAAGTAACATTTGGTTGTCGTGAGAGAAACCAAGTACCGTTTGCCTAAACAGAAATGTCATAGCAGATTACATAGAGTATGTTGACTCAACAAGTTGAATCAGGAGATCCTAAGTATTGTGAGAATGAGATCAACTTTAGCAATTAACCTTTAAACATTTTAATAACCCTAGACCCTAAGAAATCAACCAAACATGTCTAAAGTAATAGATAGACAAGCTATTAAGCAGGACTAATTCGCAACATGAAAGTGAACAATGTCGCTAACTTGTAAAGACAAGTCGCCATCACTAGTACCACGAGACAAGTCGCTAATAGTTTAGCTCTTTAAGTCGCTATATATGCTAATTAGCTAACTTTTAAAGACAAGTCGCCATGAGCGATAACAAAACCAAGTCGCTACAAATCATTAACTAAGTCGCTAATGTTACTAATTAAGCTAACTTGTAAAGACAAGTCGCCATGAGCGATAACAAAACCAAGTCGCTACAAATTTGTTAACTAAGTCGCTAATGTTACTAATTAGCTAACTTGTAAAGACAAGTCACGACAACTAAGTCGCTACCCAAGTCGCAAAATATAATAAACTAATTCGCCACAGCCACTTAGTCGCTAAGTTGAGTGCTAACTCGCCACGATGAACATTCAAGCTAAGTCGCTACCAAGAACAACGTTAAGTCGCCATCAAGAACACTCATAATAAAAACACATAACGACCAAACCACTAATCATTCACCACCGGTTCATGAAAACAAATTAACGAGCAATCAAGATAAGATATACCAAACAATTTGTACACTTTCAACATCATAATAACAACAAAACACGATTTCATGATAAATCGAACCTAGGTGGGAATCAAACAGTCACAATTCACGAGCTCGAAGGGATGCGGTTAAAAGACAAGTTAGAAACTAGACACAAACGCGTAAGATAGAACAAATAAGGTGAGATTCGAGACATACCCTTTGTTAAGTCGCTAGAATGAACTAATTACTTTGACGAGAAAAAAAAAAAAACGAGAAAAGAAAAAAAAACTTATTTAAGAAAGAAAATATAGTAAGTCGCTAGGGGTATAGGAAGGATCTTTGGCAATTTGACACATTCGGTCCTGTGGTTTTAAAATGAAGTGTGGTAAGTCGCTAGTGTAAAACTATTTTGGTTATTTGACACATTCGGTCCCATGTGGTTTATGTGCAAAAGTGGTAAGTCGCTAACCTTGATTTTAGACTAAGTCTCTAGCATAGATAATCACAATGATAACCATGAATCAAATAAACATTTAATCAAATAAGCATTTAATGCAAGACACTCAATACATGGGTACACAAGGATAATCACATGAGCAAGATCGACCACAACCTAGCGAGAGACACACCATAACGAGATAGTTACAATAGCATAACCGGTTAGTCACAAAAGCAAGACACGACCACAACTTACAAATGAGCAAACATCATAACTTGACCTGAAGCCAATGGCATAGATAATAAAGAAAAACTTATACAAATCTCTCCCTCAATCAATGTCATCAAAGACCATTGATTGACATTAACTCAACCCTTTTTTTTTTTTTTTTTTTTTTTTTTTTTAAGAATTATATAGTTGTTCGAACTTCATCTATGATCCCGTATCATTATTGAATGATATTTCTAGGATCGTAGATTTTATCGATGATTGACGAATAAATCTTTTATTAAAGAAACAATTTTTTTAAAATAATTTATAAACTTGATTTATATTAAAAAAGCGAGTCCCGATTCAAGATGAATAGGAGTCAAAGTAATAGGTTCCTTAGTTGTGGCATGCTATAGCTCTGAATAAGCCATGTTCATTTCTGATGGAAACCAAGTCATGATGTTCCTGATTGAGTTTAGCATTGTACCTGAAAAAGACTGAGAGCACATTGTACTGGAAGCACATGTAGAATTACACATAGAAGGGTTAGTGACATGTTTAATCTCACATTTGGATGCATCACAGTATAACACAGACGTATCATTAATGGGGATCCTATTAGGTTCGATATTCTTGAAGAGTTTTCCTGTGGGAATCCACTTGAGGCATGATCTAGGAATGTAAGTTCGTTTAAGTCTGTAAACTTAAAAATCGCGGTGGGAATCCATTTGAAACCACCATTAGTTGAACCGAATGAGTGCACTGACCTTGTTTTGACTATTTGTCCTTTTGTGATTAGAGTATTTCTTGGGGATTGATCGGTCAAATGTTGTTTTGCATGAGAGCTAGTTGTACTTATTGCATTTCGATCCGAGAGTATTGAACAAAAGTCGAGGTTTGGGATTCATCATATCGAACTAGGCAATGAAGTGGTGGTTTTGACAAAACAGATATATTATCAACTTGGGAGGTAAGCTTAGATTTCAATGGTTTAACTCTTTCGGACCTAAAGGCATTAGGTTGTTTAATAAGCTATTCGTTTCGAGTGGTTACGAACATTTGACTTTCCCAAAGTTGAAGGTTTTGCAAACTTAGTGTTCATCCTATTTCCAATAGACTTCTAAGCTCATTTTTAGGGCAACAATATTGAAGCTCTTATCACGAATTTGGGCTTTGAGGTCATCAATGTCTTTCATCAAGAGGTTAGATTGATTGACTAACTTAGAATTTGTTTCCTCAAGGTTCTTTCTTAAATGCTCATTTTCTCTTAGTAGGTTGGACACACAAAGAGCAAGTTCGAATTTCTAGATTCTAGTGTATCACTCATCTCATGTGGTCATATTTCGGACTTTTGAAAGAAGTAATTTGAGATTGCCAATGGTGAATCTTTGTCACGAATCGGGATTTTAAGCGATTAATTTCAAAAATTCTCGAAATTCGGAAGTTCTGATTAGTACATGGTTTTTGCATAAAACATTTCATCCTTTTGTTGTATTTCAATTTGCAATGAGATACAATGTTTTCAAGAATTGAAAATTTGTTTGAAAGCTCATCATATACCCTTTTTCAATCATGTTATTTGCATTAGATTCGGGTAAAACAAAGATCGATTCCACGATGTTATGTTCGAGTAAGAGTCGGTACCTTTTCATGAGAATTTATGTGATCGATTAAGTGTACCTTATCGATTGATACCTTTTCGACTACGAGAATTTGAGATCGATCTTGTTCTCTTCATCCTTTTCATTACAAGCGAGATTACGCAATCGGTGTCATTCATTTGGTTCAATTGGAATGTTGCATGACATGTCACAATTGCTCCATGGTGTCTCTTGGCACTCATTCAATTCATTCAACTTGTTATTCTCTTTTGCGACTTCCTTGATGTATGTTTCCATATTACTCATAAGTTGAATAAATGAGTTTACGAACTCATGAATTTCCATTCCGTGTGTTTCTTGAAAGATATTCCGGTCATGATATCATCAAAATCGAGGAGTATTCTTCCGGATAAGTGGATGAAATTGATTGAAGATAGTTTGAAGAAGCGGCATGAGACTCATCGGTTGAGAACTTTTCTTTGGTAATTTGAATCCTCGATCGTTCTAAGTTAAGTAAAGCAGTTCTTGTCAAAGTGGGAAAATCTGACGAAGGATGGCACAACTTGTTCGATCCATGGTTGTAGATAAGAGTAGTTTGAGAAGTGATCGAGATGTTGAAAGGGCTCTTGGTGCATTCCATATTCTTAGCATCATTTGCAAACATTAAGAGTGACTTATTTGAGTTGTTACGATTAATCGATCTTTGAATCATTAAATGTATGGCATTGTGTAAGCATTACATTTCACTATTCGTGTTTGTGTCATAGAGAGCAAGTACTTTGGTGATTAAAGGATCGGTGATGGTGACATTGTGTTATTTTGAATTACTCCCAAGTTATTGGAAATCCAAGTAGCAAAATACCAAGTAAACAAGATGTTAGTATCAAATTACGAACCCCAGTCGCTAGAGATTTTGAACCAACTCGCTAGCAACTAAATAGCAATAATCCCAAGTCGCTAAATCAACACCAAGTCGCTAAGTACAAGTCGCTAATCCTCTAGTCGCTAACACCAAGTCGCCAACACCTAAATTGCTATACCACCAAGTCGCTAAACAATTGCAAGTCGCTAAGTAGTAACTCGCTAAGCCTTAAGTCGCTAGCAAAATTTTGGCGACAATTAAGCTAATCAAGTCGCTAAAGATTCAAGTCGCTAAAGAGCAACTCGCTCACACCAAGTCGCTACCACCAGTCGCTAGTGGTGGAGTCCACTACTTGTCTTGTTAAGTCGCTAAGTCTAAGTCGCTAGCTCCAAAGCGTAACTCGCTACAAAATTGCAAAGCAAGTCGCTACGAAGAAAGAGATCCGTATATCAAGTCGCTAGCAAGAAAAACCACATAAACATCACTTTTCAATCCAAAACAACCCAACCAAGATGATTCAAGCTTACTAAATGAAAACCTAAACACTTGTGATGATTCTAAACATAAAAGTACTAACAAAATCCAAGCTTTAACACAAGAAATCAACCAAATGATGCACAAACCACTAAACTTTTCAAACTCAAAACCACCTAAAACCACTAGAAATCCAAAGATGTGCACGATATGATCTAACCATGGCTCTTGATACCAATTGTAGAATATTGGATTTCACTTACATATCATAACATTAACACAATGAGCATATAGATGATTTTAGAGAGAGAAAGTGGGATATTCTAGTAAGAGAAACTTGTAGAATATTAGATTACCAAAGAACATCCAACCCTCTACCTTGCTAGGTAGAGGGTATTTATAAATTACAAACTAAACGACCTCTGACGGTGTGGATCGGGATACAATGGGTAAAGACCCTTCCTTCCTCCACGGTGTTGCACTAAACTAAACTATGCTACAAACTAACTAATAAACTCCTAAATAACGAAACTAACGACAAATCTATGAGCTAACTTATGCTAGATAATAGTTGGGGTGACCGACTCTTCACTATGGAATTTTCTAATTCCTAACATCATACTTATATTAAGTATACTAAATGGGTAAAACAAGTATATACTAAAATGGGTAAAACAAGCATATACTAAATAGATAAAAACTAGCTAATGGTTTTGACCCATAACCCATGGTTTTATTTATACCACTTAACCAAGTTCAAAGAATCCTTAAGGTACTTTGTATCTAGAAAGAAAACCATGGATCAAACCATAACCCATGACCCATGACCCATAACCAAAAAATACCCATAGGCAAAGAGGCGGACCACGGATCCTCGGCTTTGTGCTAGCCGGATCCCTTGTAGGGATCCGTGGGATCCGGGAAACAGAGAGGATTTTTCCTCAATAAATAGTGAGCCATTTCTTCATTGTATCTCACCCTCTCAAACATACTTTCTCCCCGAGTTAAATTCACTAACCTTAGATCCAAGAGATCTATGTTTGTAGTTTTGTTTTGTGTGATCTTTAGGTTCCTCTTAAAGGAAGATCACCACCTTTGAAGTCGAGCAAGCTCAAGTCCATGAGTTGCCAAGCTTCCTCATCATCAAGGCTATTGAAGTCCTCTTGTTGATGATCCCTTTCTTTCTTCAAAGAAGCGAGTGTTAAATACATTAGTAAAAGATGTCTCAAGTGTCAAGACGAAGATATTAGTGAAGGGTATCTATCGCTCATAGGATAAGCACTTGTGGTAGGTGCTTAGAAGTCAAGACAAGAAGCATTAGTGAAAGGTGCTTGAAAGTGAAGACACAAGACATTAGTGAAAGGTGTCTTGTAGATCTAATCAAAGACATTAGTGAAAGGTGTCTTGTAGATCTAATCAAAGGCATTAGTGAAGGGTGCCTTAGATGTACATTCGATATGGTGTGTTTCGATGTACTAGATAGACTAGCATTAGATCCAAGGATATTGATGTCCTTGATGATGTTGTAAAGGAGTAGATCTCCTTGGGATTAGTCGTTGGTGTAGTGTGGTAGTAGTTCCTCCATTGTAATGGATCTAGGTGCTTAGCCTAGTACCTAATAAAGGGTAGGCGACGTTGTGAAGGTGTAGTTCACCTAAGGTGTGAAAGAACCCGTGGTTAGCCTAGCACCGATAAAGGGTAGGCGACGTTGTGTTAGGTGTGGTTCGCCTTGGTGTGAAGGAACCGGTATTTAGCTTTGTACCTAAAAAGGTTAAACGACGTTGTGAAGGCTTCTCCGCCATAAGGAGATTGGTGTAGTGATTACAAACTCTCGAGTAGGTGACTCGGGAGTGGAGTAGGGCAAGGAAGGTGTCCTTGTGGCGAACCACTATAAATACTCGCGTTGTGGTTTTGTGCTTCTTACTCTTATCTTTTCATTACATATCTTTATATGCTTGTTTATCAACATCCAACACACACAACCAAATAGATTGACATAAGTCTATCTAAATAGTTTAAAAGGAAGTTTTAAATGGTAAAACTATTCAACCCCCTTCTAGTTTTCCACAATTGGCATCGAGCTTCGCTACCAAGTTTCTTGAAGTATATTGTACTTTAAAAACTTGATACGATCCATAGTTAATTGAAAACTACAAAGAAGGGTTTTCATAAAACAAACACCATGTTTTTCAAAACGATATGTTTGGATGTTGATTTGATAACAACATTTTTTTCTTTTTTCTTTTCACTTAAATTGCACTAATCTTCTTTGTGATGTTGATTTGTCAAAGCTCATACCCACCAAGCTTTAGGAGCTGCTTGGTAACAAGAATACCTTCCTAAGAAGGTATCTTAGATAAAGGAGCGGAATCGTCTAAGTGACATTTGTCATTTGTAAAGACATTCCTAAGTGCATTCGAGGTATGAATTTCTACTTATATCTAAATGATATTTGTTTAGTATATAAGTGTTATTTGCTAGGCTTTTATTTGAGTAGATTTTTGTGTTTACATGATTTACATGTAGCTCGTTAGGAAGCATGTTTCACATACGTGTTATTTTTCTGCGTCTATAGTCATAGTATATAGAGCTTATGTTTTATTTCTTCTAATAAAACAAAACACTAATTTCAAAGATTCCTCCTTCCTATTAATAACCCACTCGACGCCCACTTTTTCAATCCTCACTTTTCAAATTTTCCAATTTCAAAATTCCTCTCATTCAAAAACTTCATCTTCCTCCTCATTCCATCTCTTCCTAAACCAAGAAGATCCATCATCAACATGGTTTACATCGCACTCGTGCTCATCTCCCTAACACTCATCGCACTTGTGTTCCCTATGATGAAGTTCACATACTGAGACATTTACTTTGTGTTGTTAATCTATATTAGGGTCATATACCCAATCCTTTGTATCATCATTAGCATTGAAATGCAATATTATTGATAATCTATTTTATCTAGGGTGTTTGTGTTATAATGTGTGTTTCATTTCTTTTGATCTATATGTTTTATATTCTTTTCGTGATACATTAGATGTCATGTATGCATGCTAAAAGAAAATGTAGGATAAAACATACTAGTGGTACAATAACAGTAAAACCTATGTTTTTATTAAAAGCGGTTCTACATTTGCTGAGATCCACGGATCCGGAAGTTACACTAGCCGGATCCCTTTGAAAAGGAACCGTGGGATCCGTCTCTTGGAAAACAGCTTTTCATGCAAGATTAAAACCACTATCTTTCTAAAAGTAATAATCCACTAGAGTTTCAAAACCATGGGTTATCTAAATTACTAAAAAACCATTGTTAATAGAATATCTAGTAAAAACGTTAGATTATTATAGGTTGACCATAAACATCTTCCCTTATTAACCCATCACTTCTATAGGTTCAACTATGACGCATGAATACGAGTTTGATTTTTCACTCACTAGCGTCTACACCCCGAACATTTCCTTGAGCCCAACACACGGCAATCATGTCCGTGGGTTCAATAATCTCGAAACCGCTACTTCCATAAAGGACGTATTGTAGACACCTCTCCACAATTCAAGAAGGTATCAATACCTCCTTCCGAGCCATAGGACTAGAATGTCTTCTTGAAATCAACGAGAAGATATGTCCAAGGTTCATAATGGAATTCTTCCACAAGTCGAACTCGTCAGAACGAGGATCGCTCTCATCCCTTTGGTTTTATATCAAAACCAAAATTCACTTTAAGCCTTGGGCATCTTGCTCACATCCTCCAATTCCAAACCATGGACAATGTGCCTTCACCAAAGATTGGTCTCTTGATTCTCTCTTCAACTTCGTGAAGAAAATAGTCCATATTGTTCACATATACCTCTCCTAAGATTTAACGCGCATAATATGCAAACCTCGACCATATTAATCCAATCCAAACATTATCCATACACGGATATCCGAGAACAAATACAAGCCTGTTGCTCTCATTCTACGTGAAAATGTTTGAGTCTTAGAAATCGAGATATTCTTCCCGCTTGTTGTGCTCACATGTTGTAATCGCTTTGCTAACACAACAACCATACAATCTCGCCTACTTCTTCAAGGTAATTGCTAATCTTCAAGGCTCCAAGAATAAACTCATCCCTTATGGAATGTTCTTGACACGCCTCTATCACAATGTTATGCACTTCCATCCTCAATTTCAAAGTCCGTTGTATGTACTTGTGAACAAGATGATGGAACCGCTAAACATATCTCTCATGAAGACTTTCTTCATTCTTGATTCCACCAATACCCATCAATCACACAATGATCCTCCTAGCGAAGACACTCAAGGAACCAAGAATATTCAAATAGGATCAATTTATCAATGTAATCCTATTTCTTTCATGAAATAAAACATCTTACACTTGATATCTTAGTTTTAGAACTCCTTTAAACAAAACTTGGAATATAATGCATTGTCAAAGATCATTGCATACCTTTAGTAAAGGTTCTGTCTAGCAGATAGACGGATCCCAAATGTTGTACTAAACGGATCCCCACATCTAGGGAACCGTGGGATCTGGTAAAACAGAAATGCAATTGCAAGCATTATATGTCAAACACATCCTTTAGAACACCTCACACTAAGCTTAACATAGTGTCTTAAGATTGATTAAGACTTTATCAAGATAGGTTGACCTTTCCTACACTTTCCAACTCACATAGATCACATTCTAAGACTTTGTTTGATCTACCATTTCAATCCATCATTCTTCCGCTCTCAAAACTCACACTTCATTTTTTACTTGATCCCTCACAACTAGGTTAGAAATCCTTCGATTATGACAATATTGATCATTAATCAACCTCACCTCAAAATTGATCAAAGTTGATCAAATCCTAGTTTTTCCCATCTCAAAACCATTAGGATATTTTCCAAAACACAAACCTAAGACACAACCTGATCTCTAGGATCATTTAGTTTCATTTAACTTCAATTGACATCTTTAATGTCATCCTTGCTCATCCATTGGTATTTTTGAAAGTTCCAAATCCTTCCATAAATAACAATCATTAGCTACACCACTCATTGCCTTCAAACACTTAAGCACCCCTTCATTTAAAACACTTGGGAGCCGAAACACTCAAGGTGATGTAGGTCTAGGATCTTAGAAACATCATTTCCACTCTTTCATAAACTGTTGAATGCCGGATCCCTAGAACTAGCCTAGACGGATCTCTACGAGAAGGAACCGGGATCCGGATGATGTCTATGACAAATCTTGGTAAAAAATCATTTCAACTCATCTTCCTAACTCAAACACTCCATCTCATCTTAAATGAGTTCCTAGAACAAGACAACCTCTGTGAGTTGACTCTTGTGCATGCTAATCATCACATTCCAATGAATCTTAGTGGCTTAAGGCTTAAATGCACTTTCCAAATCTCTTGGTTTATAAACCACCTTGTTAGGATCTCCATAGTCATCACTCTCATCCTAACTTTCAGCTTTTGCAATCCTTTCAAATCATCTCATCATGAGAAAACCCCAAGTAACAACCTATCCACCAAAGAACCACCCATCAAAAGGGCTCGTGTTGTATACGAAATCTCTTCAACCGAATCATCTCTGGTCAAACCAACAAACCTTCATCATCCAATCAAACCAATTCCTAGAAGGTTAGTACCCACAAAATTACCTATACCAAACACAACAATACCTCCTAGGCCAAACAATATCATTTCCACTAAACCATCACCTTTGATTCCTAGAGCTATCTCTTTACATCCCCAAAATCATCACCTCACCTCTACAATTTAGAGGACTTGCCACCTAGGCCGCCCTCATCCGCTCATGGAGCAACATTCTCCTCATTAGGAGGAACAATGATTCAAAATCAAGGTGTTGAGTCAACACTTGCTCGGCTTCCTTTTATGGTTTCCATCATATAATCCCATTTGGATTATAAGAAATCATCAAAGTCAACCACCCGACCTTATGGAAGTTGACACCTCTTTACCACCATCATCATTCTTGATCGAACCATTCCTAAATGGACCTCCACCAATCCCTCTATCATTCGAGGCTCCTCAAACCACTTCAATTGATCCTTTGAATCAAGCCACTTCATTTCATTCACCACCACTACCTAGCCATGACAAAGATTGCTATCATTGTCAACATGTTGAAAGTTTGATACATGAAGTACGAAGACCAACGTTTCATGTTCTATCATCTCCTCGAACGCTTCGACGAGATTAAACCTAAACATAACTCGAGCTAGAAGATTATAGTGGTGTCTAAGCTTCAAGCGTTAGTTGGTCTAAGAAATTCCTAGTTATGTATTGTCTATTTTCTTATTTTTGAGTCATGTATATCATAACTCTTGTTTTATTAAATGGAATTACATGCTACTTGTTATTTTGTTGAGCATATGATTACTTTGCTTTCATATCTCATTTATGTGATAACATTATTTGTTATTTCACCTTTCTTTGAATTTGATCACCGATACGGATCTCTCGAGAATAGTCTAGACGGATCCCTACTAGGAGGGAACCGCGGGATCCGTGAAGACAAGAAATTTTTTCTACTAACTTGCATCACATTTGCAGAAATTGTGAATTATACTTGCTTTCTAACCTTTGTTTTGTAGTATTTCAATTCACACATGAAGACTTTGACATCCTAAAGCTGTGGGGAGCTTTATGTCAGCAATACATTGCAAATTACTTGCAATACTAGATTTACTTTTCATAACTTCCCATTGCAAAGTTGCAATTAGGGTGTCATATTTCCGACCGACCCGGACTGAACCCGGCGAAGGATATTCGGTCGGGTTACTCAGTCCAAAATCCACTGGGTCAATCGGTCAACCGATTAACCCAGTACTGAACTAGGGTCGGTATCGGGTTCAAAATATTTGAAAATTCGGGTTCAATTCGACTAAATCTTACTTAATTTTTTTTTTTTTTTTTTTTTTTTAACTTTTCCAATCTTTATTTAATTGAAAGGCCCAAATTAGTGCATGAACATATATTGCTTTATATATTTGGTTTTATATTCATTTTCATTCTATATAATTGACCTCAGATTGAAAACAAAATGCATTACAAAAGAAAATGTGTAAACCAACTATAAAATGCATGTATTAGTGCATTGCTCTACCGGTATGAATATAATAACCTTTTAAAACCAATAGACATTATATTCATAACGCTTGGTTACTAAATTTAAGAAATTAAATTCTAGAATTATATAAATGGACTTGACCCGAACCCGACTTGACCCGACCCGACTTGACCGACCGATTTGACCAACCCGACCAACCCGAGTTCAAATAGGGTCGGGTTCGTATATTATTTTTGGCTTGACCCGACCCGACCCGACCGTGACCGAACCCGACCGACCGACCAATGACACCCCTAGTTGCAATCATCAGGGAGCAAACTAGTTGCAAATGATCTAGATTAGAATTACTTTCTTGACGCCTTACATAGGGATGGACTCGTCAAGGGGAGTAAGACGAGATCTATTCCGTTACTTGCTCTTTATTTTTTCTTTCACATGTTTTCTTTTAAAACAATGTGTTGCTTTTCTTCAAACAATTTTTGTTTCGACAAAAGGGAGAAAAGTAAAACTACAAATTCAAACGTTATTTAATTTTAGCTTTTCCTTAAAATAATTTTATGTTTTGTCATCAACAAAAAGGGGAGATTGTTAATACAAATAAGTCAGAAAACGTTTATTTATATTTACGATCTTCTAATGTTTTGTCGATAACAAAAGTAAAATCATATTAACGAAACAAATAAAATACGTAAATGGTTTGAACTAATAGTTTTTCTAACACACTTACGCTTTCACATAAAACACTAAAACAAATATAAATGATTTTATGATCTAGATATATATATATGTACAACAACTAGTGTTTACATATTGGCTTAACAAGTATAAGTGATTCTATGATTTAGATACATATGTACAACAACTAGTGTTTACATATTGGGTTAATACATACTTATATTAAGTATACTAAAATGGGTAAAAACAAGTATATACTAAAATGGGTAAAAACAAGTATATACTAAATAGATAAAAACTAGCAAATGGTTTTGACCCATAACCCATGGCTTTATTTATACCACTTAACCAAGTTCAAAGAATCCTTAAGGTACTTTGTATCTAGAAAGAAAACCATGGATCAACCCATAACCCATGACCCATGACCCATAACAAAAATACCCATGGGCAAGAGGAGGCGGACCACGGATCCACGGCTTTGTGCTAGCCGGATCCCTGTGGTAGGGATCCGTGGGATCCGGAAAATAGTATTTTTCCTCTATAAATAGTGAGCCATTTCTTCATTGTATCTCACCCCTCTCCAACATACTTTCTCCCACGAAAGTTAAATCTCACTAACCTTAGATCCAAGAGATCTATGTTTGTAGTTTTGTTTTGTGTGATCTTTAGGTTCCTCTTAAAGGGAAGATCACCACCTTTGAAGTCGAGCAAGCTCAAGTCCATGAGTTGCCAAGCTTCCTCATCATCAAGGCTATTGAAGTCCTCTTGTTGATGATCCTTTCTTTCTTCAAAGAAGCGTAGTGTTAAAGACATTAGTGAAAGATGTCTCAAGTGTCAAGACGAAGATATTAGTGAAGGGTATCTATCGCTCATAGGATAAGCACTTGTGGTAGGTGCTAGAAGTCAAGACAAGAAGCATTAGTGAAAGGTGCTTGAAAGTGAAGACACAAGACATTAGTGAAAGGTGTCTTGTAGATCTAATCAAAGACATTAGTGAAAGGTGTCTTGTAGATCTAATCAAAGGCATTAGTGAAGGGTGCCTTAGATGTACATTAGATATGGTGTGTTTCGATGTACTAGATAGACTAGCATTAGATCCAAGGATATTGATGTCCTTGATGATGTTGTAAAGGAGTAGATCTCCTTGGGATTAGTCGTTGGTGTAGTGTGGTAGTAGTTCCTCCATTGCAATGGATCTAGGTGCTTAGCCTAGTACCTAATAAAGGGTAGGCGACGTTGTGAAGGTGTAGTTCACCTAAGGTGTGAAAGAACTCGGTGGTTAGCCTAGCACCGTATAAAGGGTAGGCGACGTTGTGTTAGGTGTGGTTCGCCTTGGTGTGAAGGAACTCGGTATTTAGCTTTGTACAGGGAAAAAGGTTAAGCGACGTTGTGAAGGCTTCTCCGCCATAAGGAGATTGGTGTAGTGATTACAAACTCTCGAGTAGGTGACTCGGGGAGTGGAGTAGGGCAAGGAAGGTGTCCTTGTAGCCGAACCACTATAAATACTCGCGTTGTGGTTTTGTGCTTCTTACTCTTATCTTTTCATTACATATCTTTATATGCTTGTTTATCAACATCCAACACACACAACCAAATAGATTGACATAAGTCTATCTAAATAGTTTAAAAGGAAGTTTTAAATGGTAAAACTATTCAACCCCCCCTTCTAGTTTTCCACAGAAGTGTTTAGCGAAAAATGGATCATTGCAATTAAGCATGTTACCATGTCGTCAAAGTGGGACTACTCATTCCTCAAGAACATTGTGGTCAAACGACAAGACGAAGAGGACTATGACTTCTGTGAAGCGGATTTTCTGAGACTGTCACTAAATGACATTGAAGATATGTATCTCGCTAAGGTGCAAGGACGAATGCGACATTTCTCCACAACTATCCAACGCGAGTACATCAAGTCTCTGGTTATCTTCATCAGAAGCATCGTGATCCAAGAACGTGTAGAAGACATTCAACTTGCCGTGGAATCCTATCAGAAACGTGTAAACCTCACAAAACCTCAACTAGACCTTCCTGACATAAACCAACTTGCTCAGTACACCCTTATCAAGAAACCATTTGGGGTAGTCTACAGAAGTGAACTACACCACAATTGCTTCATGGCGTGCAAATAGCTACACAAGTTTGGGGATCACACACTGAAGAAAGTTAGGGACGGTTTAGCTTATCGGTTAAAGGAGATACATGAAGGCATAGGGTTAAAGAAGAGATGGAATTCGAGGGACAGAAGGGATGTTAAGAAGATCATCACGCGGATTGATGAAAGGCTGTTTTGGCGGGATCAGATCAGAACTTTGGAGAGTTTCATTGGTGGTCGTCCAAGCATTTCTCTCACGGGCTATCGATGTCCAGAACGCATTTCTGGAGTTATTGCTGGAATACCTGAGACACCTGGTACCCCTTGATATGTTTCTCTTATAATTATCTGGATGTGTGATTTATTTATGACAATAGCTTGTGCACACATAACAGTGTACAACCCGTACTTGTAAATAAAGGACTTTGTGGTACGCTTCAGTGCCACAATCCTTATAAAAGGAGCGAAAGCTTCTTACTTTTGAGTAAAACTAAACAAAACTTTCACTTTCAAAGTTTTGCTCAAAAGAACAAGTACTTCCCCTTATGATGTTCAAAACCTCAAAAGTTAATATCACTTGTTAAGGGGTGTATTTGCTTAAAAACTTTGTTCACAAAATTGTTCTTCGTGGTAATCTTCCATAAAACTCGAAATGGACATATTCAATATCAAATTTCGTCAAAATAACATTTATATGCCATTTTGAGGGGAGAAAAATTATGTGATAAGAAATATGTTGTGAATTGCAAATGAATCGTTGTGCTAAAAGACATCATGAATTGACGGGATCTTAAATGTTAGTAACTCGAAAAGACTTGTCCAGGACGGGTAATAATTTCAAACTAGTTCGCTAGTGATGTAAACGTGTCTCGCAAAGGACTTGTCCTAGTAGAATGTACCATTCGAGAAACTCTTGGTAGACATAAACTTTGACGGGTTTGACAAACCTTTCGAGGTTTGACAAACCTTTTGAGGTTTGTCCACACCTTCAAGGTAGTTATTAGAGCAAGTTGTCACCTAAAAGCTGACAATGTAACTCCTTAACTATGCAACGAACCGTGTCTCGCGAGGGATTGTCTATCTAGAGTTGATCAATTCAAAAGTGCGCTCTTCTCTCACCGTGCGGTTACATCCAAAATACTCAAGCACGATGGAGGGGGTGTTTACGCAAAATCCTTAACTTTCAACAGTGATACAAAATGCTTTTAATCATAACCACTTTGAGAGATTTTTCATGAAAATGGTTCTATGGCAACATAGGTTAGTTATGGAGTTATAAGGTGACTAAGGTTAGGAATAACCGTCCTATGATCCGCCAGAGCCGGAGGGATCTACCCAAGGATACCACCAATAGTTAGAATTTAGAAGTCCTTAGGTACGATTATTAAAAAGGAGAAAATGAGAATCGGAGAAAGAAGGAGTTGAAGAATTAAAAAGAAAAGTAAAGAAAAGGGTGAAAAGAAATAGCCCTCGGATCATTCAACTTAGGGCGTATACACGGGTTCAATTCAGTATGCTACTGATTGTCACTTGATGACACCGGTATTGAAGAATAAAGTCGTCATGGACCCAGTGACGCATGCACTAAACCTTCTTAGCCACTCAAGTTTCTCTTTACAGAAGCTTGTTTCATTATCATAGGGAACCCTACGAAAACTATCGGCTTTCTCTTAGAGATTGATGGTATTGAAGCAAGGAGACCCTCTCCCTAGTCTCCGCTCAAGAAAACCAAAGCGCACTATTGAGTCTAGAGCCACGAGATTCATCAAAAGATCTCTTAGGTACACTTGACAATTCATCGCTTGTCATTCAACAATAAGAACACAAGTGATACATTATCGAGTCCTTCACAGATCTTAGCAATCTGTCGAGAACGTTTATGAGGGGTTCACAACTGTGATCCTCAGTGATTGAATGGAAACTCCGCCGTGGTCAACATCAAACACTCGACAATGAGTCACTGTAACTCCTTGTGGGTTACGCTTAGTGTGTCTCAAACGGTTCTGATCGTGGGGTGATGCTTGGTGTACCTCGACTCACTTTGAATTGTAGGTATACTTGATTACATCGCGTTATCTCACTTGGGAATCCAGTTCGAAAGAAATTTTAGTGAGAATTAGAGACGTGTTTTCACACTATCTTTGTTAACACTCCAAGTTCAAACTTGTAAGCGCATGATTATTTCTAACCCATGTTTTATGTTTTCTTCTTATGGATGCTCATGGGTGGAAAAGATCGCATGATTCTTCACATGCTCATACCAACATCAACACTAATTGAAGTTCTCTCAAAAGGAAACAAAGTCGAATGATTCTTCGTCAAAGTCAAAGAATCTACAAAGTTTAAAGACTCGAGAGAACTACATCGAAGATGAATATTCAACGTTAAAAGCGTGTGAGCATGTTGGAGAAAGACATGGAGACACTAGAGGAATGAAGGACGATGCGAGATAACCACAACATACTATCACTACCACCACAAAGAATAAAGATCTAAGAACAAAGAAATCAAAGACATCAAAGCAGAATACTTCAAAGGAAACAATTTCTCTACACTAGGGAGATTGTTCGAATCAAGGCACTTCTTCTCACAAGAAAGAAGAATGTCAGAAGACGTCAAAGCTACTATTACATCAGCACCAACAACGTTTTTCACTCATATCATCAATTACCAACACTTAGGGGGAGATTGTTGGAATCACTCCTAAACTAGATTACAAGTGTTAGTAATTAAATAATAGTTAGCTTAATTAGGCCTTTATGTTTGTTATTATGCTAAGGCTTATGTAGAAGGCCCATAAGCCTTGGCCCAAGCCTAATAAGGAAAGGAAGGGACTAGGAGTGTTGCCCTAGCTCCCTCTCCTATAAATAGGATTGTAAACCTTCATTTGAAGGTTGGTTGTTCACTTTCACATTTATCCTAAGCATAATTCTTCTTTCATATTTACGCATAAGTATGTGTAGTGTTCATCCGATCTTTCTCTTCTCTATTTCTTCATATTGATGCTTGTGTTACAAACATGGTGACCTAACAGTAGCCATGTTCATGCGGATCCCTCACTTGGGGGATCCGTCCAGTGCAATCCAAGGGATCCAGTTTACACCAGTCCGGGTTTTGGGTTGCAAACCGGGTCATGGGTCTTGGATTAGCTCCATAGGGGTCATGGGTCTTGGATAATATCCATCCTATTAAACTATTACAACAAATGAATTAATACAACATTTTATTCAGATGACCAAATATATATACTTTACAAAAATAACATGTATTCTTATAATTTTACTTATGATAACTTTATATTTGTTATCAACAAAACACAAAGAGATCGCTAAATATGAATAAACGTTTTTACGGTTTATTTATATTAACAAGATATTTCTTTAACAAAAATCCATTGTTACCTTGTTCATATCTCGATGGTTGCCTCATGTAGAACACTTCTTCAAGATTTTCATGTAAAAATTCCGTCTTTACATCAAGTTGCTCCAGCTCATAATCTCTACATGCATTCAATGCAAGTATAACCCGGATAGATGTGTGCCGAACTATCGGAGAAAATACTTCATTGTAGTCAATACCTGCCCTTTGTGTGAATCCATGAGCCACCAAACTTGCCTTGTACCTAGGCTTTTGAACACCTTCAATCTCTTCCTTTATCTTGTACCTAGGCTCACCAGCTTTTTCCTAGCTGGACGATATAGTAACTCAAAGGTCTTGTTCTTCCTCAGAGAATCCATATCTTCTTCCATAGTAGATTTCAAGCAACTATCTCCTTGTATGTCAATGGTTAATGAGTGTCTTCTTCCTTTGTTGCAGAAAACACGTAAGCATCCATAATACTTTCATCTCGAAACCTCAAAGGTTTCATTCTTGTCCTTGGCTCTTTATCATGAACCAACTAATAATCTGTGAGATCCGGTGTCTGATCAGTTTCTTGATCTCCTGCATCTTCATCATCGCCATTTTCCTGATCTTTTTGATCTTCCTTAAGTGAACGATTATTTAAACCCTGCAGTTCCACCTCAACCTTTAATTTCTCAACAGACTCATGAGTATCTGCAACAGAATCCTTCAACGTGTCTTTGTACATGACAGTTTCATTGAAGACCACATTCCTGCTAGTGAATATTTTAGGTGATTAATTATTAAACATATATATCTCGTACCCCTTCACAACTCAGGATAACCCAGAGTAATGGTTTTACCACTCTTGGCTCAAGCTTACCTTGTTTAACGTGTGAATATGCAACACAACCGAAAATCCTTAACATTACATAATCACTTGGATGTCCCGACCATAACTTCATAGGTATTTTTTCTCAATCACTGTCGATGGTGACCTATTGATAAGATTTACGGACGTAAATGTCGCTTCTACCTAGAATGTATTCGGCAATCCGCATCAATTAATAAAAATGTACCATATTCATAAGAGTTACATTCATTCATTACGCAAACCTATTACTTTCTGACATCCCGAAATCGTCAAATGTCTATCTATCCCACTATCATCGCATAGTTGCTCAAACTCCATTCTGAACTCAAGACCGTTATTTGTCCCAACTTCTTAACCATCCTCCCAATCTCTTTTCTCTCGATACGCTGCACAACGCTGCGTTCGGTCAAAGGAAACTTCCTTTTCTTGAGCAAGTTTTCAACCATCTAGGCGGTGAACCTAATCGTTGTAGTGTAGTATTAGGGTAAGCCTCGGGATTGATATCGTTCTCTGGGGAATAGAATGCTAGTGAGAAATTACTACGCTAAGGTTGGGGTTGAGGAAGATTATTTTTTTATCTTTTATATTTTTAGAAAATTAAAAGGTACGCCTCGGGGTATTATATGATAACGCTACACGCGTCGTTCGGGGTCAAAGGAACTTCCTTTTAAATCGAGCAAGTTTTCAACACCCTAGGCGGTGAACCTAATCGTTGTAGTGTAGTATTAGGGTAAGCCGGGTATTGATATCGTTCTCTAAGGGAATAGGAATGCTAGAAGAAGTTACTACGCTAAGGTTGGGGTTGAGGAAGATTATTTTTATCTTTTATATTTTTTAAGGAAATGAAAGGTACGAATCTCGGGGTTTGGATTTGGGGGTTGGTATTGCTACCGATTACTCTACTTATCTAATTATCTAATCTAAGGTGTATGTAGTCTATGTCTAATTATTGTGTGCTCGTATGATAGTTTAAAGATGTGTTTACTTAGGTTTTACTACTCCTTAATTATCTCCTATTGGTGGTTGAATTGTCACGTCCTTATTCTTAGTTGCGTTGTGTGTCTAAGGTTGTAGGGTATCGTTTCTCCTAACTCTTTGAACTTACCAAAGGGTCTCGTCTACAAAACCCACTAGGGATAATAAACTCTTACTCTAAGGCACTCTTTGGATGGTTTAGCTTACAACTACTCAAGGAGTTATATTCTAAGGTTCACAAAGATTTAATCAAGCATTAAGTACACAACGAATGACCTATCGCATTACTAGATCATTAATCAACTAAGATAAGAGACAACCAATCAATATTCAATAATTAAGTTTCATATTCCTAGCAAACACACAAGTAATTAGCCGGACATGGAGAACATGCAAGCATACACACAAATAATCAAAGACATAATTGTATTAATGAAGTAAAACACTTATCTTGGTGTAAGATAGGGTTTGGAACCCTAAAATCTTGTACAAGATAGCCTTAGTTCGGTTTAGGTTTTACTCCAAAAGACTACACACAAATATTGAAAAATTCGGATTCTATATATAAGATTACACATGCGACGGCGTCACCTTTTTGTTTCGTGGCCGTCGTGTCGCCATCATTAGGGTTTCGTCTTGGCCACGTTAGACATGCGCGGCGTCACCTTATGCTTGTGACGCCGTCCTCTTGACTTCGGCGCCGTGCGGATTGCATCTAGGCCGTGCGAGTTGCGACGGCCTACTCTTTTATAACTTGACGTCGTCGCTTGAAAATAGGAGTTTTGGCTTCGTCCCATCACAAAATCCTCCGACGGTGTCGCGATTAGCGATGGCGCCATCACCTTGTGTTCAAAGACTTTGAGTGTCTCGATTCGACTTTGGCCATTTTCTTCAGTATATTCGCGCCTTTTCGTCCAAATAAGTGCCATTCCAGCATTTGCCTTCAAGAGACCTAAAAGTGAAAAGGAGCGATATTAGGCAATAACGGATACAAAAGTGATCAAATAAGGGCTTAAACGACCCTCAAAATGTACCTTTTAAAACCTTATCAAATATCCCTACACTTGGTATTTGCTTGTCCTCAAGCAAATGTGCTTTAGCCAATTAATTTATAAGTTATGGGTCATGAAACATTGGTTTAAAACAGTCCACAACACATATAAGCCCATAAAAGTCATAACAAGCACGGAAATCACATACTAGCACCTCACATGGGGTGTTTGGATACTCGCATCTCTCTCGGTGTATATGAAATATAACAAATTGGAAATGGAAGATAAACACTCATTAACGGTCCTAGTACATAGATTACCATAGGCTTGAGAATAGATCAAACCTCCATCGCTTTGGCGTAAGCACCTAGGAAAGACTATCAAAGAGGTCTTTAAAGGGTTGTAATGTTAGGCTTACGGTGGGAAACAAAGGGTTTGGTGGGATAGGCTATTTAGTGGTGGCAAGTCAAAATCTTATTGTTACAAGCATACGAAGAATGGCGTTGCTAAGCCAAGACTCGACACTCTAAAGTCTAGCTAATGAAATAAACAAACATAAATTTAAAGGATAGATGTAGGATGGTAGCCGTATGTTTTTTTTTTTTTTTTTTTTTTTTTTTTTTTTTGAACACTCTATTTTTTTCTTTTCTCTTTTCTTTTTTCGATTTTTTTTTCACATACACTTTTACTCTACCATCCTCTCGGTAACATCAAAATGATAGGGATTTATAGGCACATCCCTACACTTGAGTTTTATTACTTTAACACTAATTTGACCGAATTGAAAATATCAAAACACTTGGGGTACATTATTATGCAAACAAAGGGAATTTGAATTTAACGTTCCCTTCCGTCATTTCATAAACTTTAACTTTTCCCATGAATCCCAATCGTCCCAAAGCGTATACAAAGGATATGACTCGACTTAGCAACTCATGCAAGCAACTAGATAATTGAACTAAGGGTTTAGGGTGATAACAATAATGCACTAAAAGTGAGTGCATACGAGGTAGGCTAAGCGATTTGGGTGTATATTTGGGGTGGGGTGTAAACAATGCTCTTCATTGATATTCGGAAAAACCGAAACATCACGAGAACCGCGAAAAGGATAGGCTCGAGGGGTTAACTAGGGTATCGTGTACTAAAATGAGTACAACGCAAAGGGTGTGGGGGAATTACTCAACCGAGGTGGAAGAAGTAATTATATTACGGGTATCAAACAAGGGTTATCCTAATGCCTCTTATCATTTAGTTATTCCTAACTACACAAGTGTAGTCTTACTAGCGATCTCGGGATGCATCACAAAACAAGTTCTAGAATCTATTATACTACCGGTTCACACTCTAAGCATTAAAGATGAATGCTTTAATTCCTACTAATCTAAGGGCGATCCTCACATTTTGGGTGGAATTTAGGTGGTAAAGGGTTTTTTTGTGCTAGTCATGCAACTTCCTATCCGTGAGGCGCTTTTGTTAAGACTAATGGCCCACTCCTATATGTCATGAAAATTTTAAATTTGGTGCCAAAATTACCCTAACAAGCGTATTCTCATGGTTTATTACACAAATACAATTGGACAAAGCAAATATTCAAGGATAAGCATAGTTTCAAAGTTCCGTTTATTTTCCTCCTACATTTAAACCGAACATTGTCCCCAATGTTCCCGAAAATATCAAAGTTATGATAATGAAAGGTAATTAAAACGAAAGAAACTAGTACTCCCTTATTAGCTCGGTAGGATCCGTGTGTGAAGTAGTGGTTAAATCCTTTCCAAGAAGAATTTATGCGTGAAAAGCTCCTTCCAATCTTATGTAACTTCTTCTTGATAAATTAAACACCGCACACTTGAAGAAAACAAACGAAACCTTCACGTAAAATCGGTGGTAATAATATATATAAGACTCGATTTAAACTATGATATAATGCTTGTGGAATGGATGTTTACAAAATTTACGGAAAATTAAGACACGGAAAATTCCAAAATTTATAAGTAGCTCGAAAAGCGAGAAAAAAGTAATCTGTTGTTTTACTCCTTCGGCTAGAGAAAGCACGTCAAACCGTTGCGATCTGACGAACCGTTGGGTTATCGACAAAAGCGGTATGCGATTTTGAAAAAATTCGGAAAATTTTCATCTTTAGAATGCAGAAAATTTACGTTCAAAACATCCATTATGACTCGATACAAGCATTTGACTCGTTTTTTACTAATTTATATAAGGTCCTAATATGTTTTGATCTCTTAACCTTGTACAATTTTTGTTTTCTACTTAATAGCATATATCTTGGTAATTACAAACTATTAAATTAACACTTACGCTTTACGATTTAATTTTCACATGACACAATAACTCTTTAATCTTCAAACATTACGAATATCCTATTTTCTTTAACTTAAAAACTTTGAATATATTAGGGTGTTTTGGTTTTTAGGTTTAGTTGTACAACGATGATTTTAATTGGGGATAACCGATACCATGGGAAAACCGATAACCCGATGGATAATAATAATCGGGTACCCATCGAATTGGTGCTTCGGGTTTGGATATTATAGAAAATGCAGAAACGGGTTTACTAAAACTACTGAACGACCGTTGCCATATTTGCGATCTGACGCCCGTCGGTTATGGAGAAAAAGCGGTTCGATTTTGGAAAAATTGGAAAATTTACATCTTTAGAACGGAAAATTTAAAACACCCATTATGACTCGATACAAGCATTTGACTCGAACAAACATACATACATATCTTTTAGTTAATTGTTATTCTCATGTTTACGTTTCTTTTGAAAGCGTGTGTAATCCTCCTACACTTATCCCTTATGTAAAATACCTTTATATGCAATTAAGGCGAGGTTAAAAACAAAATAAAGCATTTTACAAATTTAAACATGAGAATAAACAATCAATAAAAGACATATGACACTAACAAGCAAACAATTAAGCATGGGTTGCCTCCCATGAAGCGCTTTTCTTTATTTAAGAGTCTTGTAGCTAGACTCGTAGTCGTGCTCCCACGTGACTTCATTACCGCCACCTTGACGGTCTCTAATGGGATTCCATGTTGTAGAAGTGCCCTATGATGCACCCTCTAAGAGTTCGTCCTCTCCCACTTGGTCCTATATTTCGGTCCTAAGTTCAAGCAATCCTTATAGAATCCGAAAATCTTAGCCATAACATAATCTACTCCTTTTCCCTATCCTCATCATTCCTATAATAGACCGACGGTTTAAGTTCCTTTTCATCATTAGAGTGATGAAAACTTCTCAATCTTAAACGGCATTTGGTAAGCTATGTCATCGGTCTCATCCTTGAATCGCACTACTCTAACGAGGGTCATAGGTCATCCGGTGCTTTCTATGAAAGGTTTTCCTAGAATAACGTGGGACAAGCTAGGGTCTATGGCGTGCTAATATCATCCACAATTATAAATTCCATAGGAAACGTGAAACTACCTACATAAACGGGCAATCCTTTAACTCTACCAAGAAAATTGCACTTAACCCTAGGATTATCGGGGTCTTGCCTAGTTGGAATAGGCTTCATCATTACCCAATTGTAGTAGGTGCTAGTCATTATGTTGATTGGGGATTTGCGATCAATGTAGGCCTTTGCCACAAAAAGGTGTCCTATGCAACATGGTATGTTAAGATTCCAAGGGTTCCCAAACTTGATTCTAGGGCTTTTCCTAACATACATGTGACGGAGATCGCGCACTAAGTGAGGGTGGCGAGATAGTTCTTCTTCCGTAGGAAACTTATTGAAATAGTCATTGTCTACTTCATCTACTTCCTCGGTTGTTTCATTATTCTCAAGTGTATGGTCCTCTTCGTCATTTGTTCCATTAGGTTTCACTAAGGCGATGGTATTGACGAATTGAGCGTGCTTAGCTAGCTTACTTGGGTCCTTAATCTCTACATCGGAAGGCTTGGGAGTTGAGATAGCACTAACCTTCCTATCACTATTGGTTATGGCTTTCAAAGGTTGTCTATCTTCCTATCCATTTCGACTTGTTGTTGGTTAAAGTGGTCCGAGAGCTTAGCTATTTGGGCTTCTTGGGATGCAACTAGGTTTTGCAACATCCTTTGATGTTTTGTTGGTTAGGACCGTTAGGTGGGGCCATGAAAAATCATTGGAAGTGAATTCTTTGGTTTGTCCCCAATAGAAGTCGGGCTTGCCTTTCCATGCTTCTCGGGTTTCATTGAAATTCCTAGGTCCGGGTATTGTAGGGAATCTTCCTCCGTTCCATTAATCTGCGAGGATGCGAGTCAGCGGAAGCATGTTCGGGGATCGGGTGCTAGTCTTGCGTGTTATGAGGATTAAAAGCGGCTCACGAGGAAGAAACTTTGTTCATATGGTGTGAAGACTTAGGATTTTCGTAGGAACTCATTAGGAATTTTACTTGATCTTCAAGTTCGATCATCCTATGGTCGGAAGGTTGTGAGTCAATGGGAGGCAAGGAGATTGCCTTAACGGTTTTGGGCAACTCACGGGGTCATTCCAACTTTCGTTGTCATAGAGAGCAAGGTCCTCTATTATTCCCCATGATTCTTCAGCGGTGAGATCACTAAGTTTTCCACCGGCCGCTTGGTCAATGGATCGCTTGGTGAGGAAGTTGACATGATCATAAAGATTTGGACTTGGAGCCAAAGATCAATGCCGTGATGAGGGACTTTATGAAGTAAGTCCTTGAATCGAGTCCATGCTTAGTAGAGAGATTCACCTTGATGTTGTTGGAACATCAAGATGTCATTCTAAGCTTAGTGGTTCTCCCGGTGGGAAAAATTGAGCAAGGAAGCGAGAGGTGAGATCATCCCAACTTGATGGAGCCGGCGGGAAGTCGCTCAAGCCAATTACTAGCTTGGTCCCGTAGAGAATTGGAAGAGACACGGTAGCGTGGTCTCCCGAGTAGTAGCATCAAGGTCGATGGAATCGACAATTTTAAGAAATCCCTAAGATCTTGATTTGGATCTTGAACGAAGTCCATGGAATGCACATCCGCTTTGCACCAACGGATGGTGTCGGATCGCAGGCCGTAGTTTGGGCTTGGTCGGGAAGCTCAATGGTGTTCCTATAGCCTAGGTGGCTTGGTCTTGAGTATTCACCAAGAGTACGGGCTCTTGGCGGGTCAATTGGTGGTGGGTTGATGAATGGTGGGTGGTTATCACCTTCCATGAGGAAAAGTGATGGAATTACGAACAAAGGTCACGAAGAAGGGGATAGGCGAGAAAGCTAAAAATGAGAAAATTTTACTTGATAGGAATCAAGCAAAGGAAACCTAAGCGAGGTGGACTACTAACTAGCTATTCTATTCCCGGTGGCCTAAAAACTTGATAACGCTACACGCGCGTCGTTCGGGGTCAAAGGAACTTCCTTTTCGTCGAGCAAGTTTTTCAACACCCTAGGTAGTGAACCTAATCGTTGTAGTGTAGTATTAGGGTAAGCCACGGGTATTGATATCGTTCTCTGGGGAATAGGAATGCTAGTAAGAAGTTACTACGCTAAGGTTGGGGTTGAGGAAGATTATTTTTATCTTTTATATTTTTTAAGGAAAGGAAAGGTACGAATCTCGGGGTTTGGATTTGGGGGTTGGTATTGCTACCGATTACTCTACTTATCTAATTATCTAATCTAAGGTGTATGTAGTCTATGTCTAATTATTGTGTGCTCGTATGATAGTTTAAAGATGTGTTTACTTAGGTTTTACTACTCCTTAATTATCTCCTATTGGTGGTTGAATTGTCACGTCCTTATTCTTAGTTGCGTTGTGTGTCTAAGGTTGTAGGGTATCGTTTCTCCTAACTCTTTGAACTTACCAAAGGGTCTCGTCTACAAAACCCACTAGGGATAATAAACTCTTACTCTAAGGCACTCTTTGGATGGTTTAGCATACAACTACTCAAGGAGTTATATTCTAAGGTTCACAAAGATTTAATCAAGCATTAAGTACACAACGAATGACCTATCGCATTACTAGATCATTAATCAACTAAGATAAGAGACAACCAATCAATATTCAATAATTAAGTTTCATATTCCTAAGCAAACACACAAGTAAATTAGCGGGACATGGAGAACATGCAAGCATACACACAAATAATCAAAGACATAATTGTATTAATGAAGTAAAACACTTATCTTGGTGTAAGATAGGGTTTGGAACCTAAAATCTTGTACAAGACGACCTTGGTTCGGTTTAGGTTTTACTCAAAAGACTACACACATATCTTGAAAATTCGGATTCTATATATAAGATTACACATGTGACGGCGTCACCTTTTGTTTCGTGGACGCCGTCGTGTCGCCGTCATTAGGATTTCGTCTTGGCACGTTAGACTTGCGACGGCATCACCTTATGCTTGTGACGCCGTCCTCTTGACCGGCGCCGTGCGGATTGCATCTAGGCCGTCTAAGTTGCGACGGCCTACTCTTTTATAACTTGACAACGTCACTTGAAAATAGGGTTTTGGCTTACGTCCGTCACAAAATCCTCCGGCGGCATCATGATTAAGCGATGGCCGTCACCTTGTGTTTTCAATGACTTTGAGTGTCTCGATTCGACTTTGGCCATTTTCTTCAGTATATTCGCGCCTTTTCGTCCAAATAAGTGCCATTCCAGTATTTTGCCTTCAAGAGACCTAAAAAGTGAAAAGGAGCGATATTAAGCAATAACGGATACAAAAGTGATCAAATAAGGGCTTAAACGACCCTCAAAAGGTACCTTTTAAAACCTTATCAAAAACTTGATAACACTACACGGTGATTCGTTCGGGGTCAAAGGAAAAGGAACTTCCTTTTCGTCGAGCAAGTTTTCAACACCCTAGGCAGTGAACCTAATCGTTGTAGTGTAGTATTAGGGTAAGCCACGGGTATTGATATCGTTCTCTGGGGAATAGGAATGCTAGTGAGAAGTTACTATGCTAAGGTTGGGGTTGAGGAAGATTATTTTTATCTTTTATAATTTTTTAAGGAAAGGAAAGGTCTGAATCTCGGGGTTTGGATTTGGGGGGTTGGTATTGCTACCGATTACTCTACTTATCTAATTATCTAATCTAAGGTGTATGTAGTCTATGTCTAATTATTGTGTGCTCGTATGATAGTTTAAAGATGTGTTTACTTAGGTTTTCTACTCCTTAATTATTTCCTATTGGTGGTTGAATTGTCACGTCCTTATTCTTAGTTGCGTTGTGTGTCTAAGGTTGTAGGGTATCGTTTCTCCCTAACTCTTTGAACTTACCAAAGGGTCTAGTCTACAAAACCCACTAGGGATAATAAACTCTTACTCTAAGGCACTCTTTGGATGGTTTAGCTTACAACTACTCAAGGAGTTATATTCTAAGGTTCACAAAGATTTAATCAAGCATTAAGTACACAACGAATGACCTATCGCATTACTAGATCATTAATCAACTAAGATAAGAGACAACCAATCAATATTCAATAATTAAGTTTCATATTCCTAAGCAAACACACAAGTAAATTAGCGGACATGGAGAACATGCAAGCATACACACAAATAATCAAAGACATAATTGTATTAATGAAGTAAAACACTTATCTTGATGTAAGATAGGGTTTAGAACCCTTAAATCTTGTACAAGACAGCCTTGGTTCGGTTTAGGTTTTACTCCAAAAGACTACACACAAATCTTGAAAAATTCGGATTATATATATAAGATTACATCTGCGCGGCGTCACCTTATGTTTTGTGGCGCCGTCGTGTCGCGATCATTAGGGTTTCGTCTTGGCCACGTTAGTCTTGCGCGGCGTCACCTTATGCTTGTGACGCCGTCCTCTTGACTTATGGCGCCGTCTGGATTGCATCTAGGCCGTCCGAGTTGTGACAACCTACTCTTTTATAACTTGCGTCGTCACTTGAAAATAGGAGTTTTGGCTACCGCCGTCACAAAATCCTCCGGCGGTCGCATTTAACAGTGACACCGTCACCTTGTGTTTCAATGACGGTGAGTGTCTCGATTCGACTTTGGCCATTTTCTTCGTATATTCGCCTTTTCGTCCAAATAAGTGCCATTCCACATTTTGCTTTCAAGAGACCTAAAAGTGAAAAGGAGCGATATTAAGCAATAACGGATACAAAAGTGATCAAATAAGGCTTAAACGACCCTCAAAAGGTACCTTTTAAAACCTTATCAAATATCCCTACACTTGGTATTTGCTTGTCCTCAAGCAAATGTGCTTTAACCAATTAATTTATAAGTTAGGGGTCATGAAGCATTGGTTTAAAACGGTCCACAACACATATAAGCCCATAAAAGTTATAACAAGAACTTACATACTAGCACCTCACATGGGGTGTTTGGATACTCGCATCGGGTGTTTGGATACTCGCATCTCTCTCGGGTGTATATGAAATATAACAAATTGGAAATGGAAGATAAACACTCATTAACCGGTCCTAGTACATAGATTACCATAGGCTTGAGAATAGATCAAACCTCCATCGCTTTGGCGTAAGCACCTAGGAAAGACTATCAAAGAGGTCTTTAAAGGGTTGTAATGTTAGGCTTACGGTAGGAAATAAAGGGTTTGGTGGGATAGGCTATTTAGTGGTGGCAAGTCAAAATCTCTATGTTAAATGCATACGAAGAATGGCGTTGCTAAGCCAAGACTCGACACTCTAGACTCTAGCTAAGCTGAAATAAACAAACATAAATTTAAAGGATAGATGTAGGATGGTAGCCGTTTGTCTCTTTTTTTTTTTCATACACTTTTACTCTACCATCCTCTACGGTAACATCAAAATGATAGGGATTTATAGGCACATCCCTACACTTGAGTTTTATTACTCTAACACTAATTTGACCCAATTGAAAGGATCAAAACACTTGGGGTACATTATTATGCAAACAAAGGGAATTTGAATTTAACGTTCCCTTCCCGTCATTTCATAAACTTTAACTTTTCCCATGAATCCCAATCGTCCCAAAGCGTATACAAAGGATATGACTCGACTTAGCAACTCATGCAAGCAACGGATAATTGAACTAAGGGTTTAAGGTGATAACAATAATGCACTAAAAGTGAGTGCATCTGAGGTAGAACTAAAGCGATTTGGGTGTATATTTGGGGTGGGGTGTAAACAATGCTCTTCATTGATATTCGGAAAAACCAAAACATCACGAGAACCGCGAAAAGGATAGGCTCTGAGGGGTTAACTAGGGTATCGTGTACTAAAGATGAGTACAACGTAAAGGGTGTGGGGGAATTACTCAACCGAGGTGGAAGAAGTAATTATATTACGGGTATCAAACAAGGATTATCCTAATGCCTCTTATCATTTAGTTATTCCTAACTACACAAGTGCAGTCTTACTAGCGATCTCGGGATGCATCACAAAACAAGTTCTAGAATCTAATATACTACCGGTTTACACTCTAAGCATTAAAGATGAATGCTTTAATTCCTACTAATCTAAGGGCGATCCTCACATTTTGGGTGGAATTTAGGTGGTAAAGGGTTTTTGTGCTAGTCATGCAACTTCCTATCCGTGAGACGCTTTTGTTAAGACTAATGGCCCACTCCTATATATCATGAAAATTTCTAATTTGGTGCCAAAATTACCCTAACCGACATTTTCTCATGGTTTATTACACAAATACAATTGGACAAAGCAAATAATCAAGGATAAGCATATTTTCAAAGTTCCGTTTATTTTCCTCCTACACTTAAAGCGAACATTGTCCCCAATGTTCCCGAAAGTATCAAAGTTATGATAATGGAAGGTAATTAAAGCGAAAGAAACTAGTACTCCACGATTAGCTCGGTAGGATCCGTGTGTGGAGTAGTGGTTAAATCCTTTCCAAGAAGAATGTATGCGTGAAAAGCTCCTTCCAATCTTATGTATCTTCTTTGATAAATAAAACACGCACACTTGAAGAAAACAAACAACCCAACGCATCAAACCGAACAAAGAAAAATCACAACACGATGTAATTCCGGACTTAAATAAGATATAATGCTTGTGGAATGGATGTTTGCGATTTTCTAGAAAATTAAGACACGGAAAATTCCAAAATTTATAAGTAGCTCGAAAACGAGAAAAAGTAGTAGCGGTTTCTACTCCTCGCGTCCGTTGCGACCTCACGCCGTCGGTTATCCGGCGGTGCGATTTTACGAAACAATTCGAAAAAATTACGGAAAATTTTTATCTTTAAAACGGAAAAATTTCTCGCAATAACATCCATTATGACTCGATACAAGCATTTGACTCGAACAAACACACATGTATATCTTTCAAATAATTGTAATTCTCATGTTCACGTTTCTTTTGAAAGCGTGTGTAATCCTCCTACACTTATCCCTTATGTAAAATACCTTTATATGTAATTAAGGCGAGGTTAAAGACAAAATAAAGCATTTTACAAATTCAAACATGAGAATAAACAATCAATAAAAGATATACAACACACAAATAAAAATGAAAAACAAATACACATGGGTTGCCTCTCAAGAAGCGCTTGTTTTTGTTGAGTCACGAGCTTGACTCTACCCTTATTTAACGGATAAAGGGAGGTTTTCCACACTTAAGTTTAAGTGCGGGTGATAGTAGCAATACACACCCTTAGGGTGGAAATTTGCTACGTGAGGAGAGGTGATGGGTGATTTATATGCTCAAAAGAGTGTGCTCCACTCATTATAACCTTACCTAAGTCTATTGGTATAGTGGGTGAATCAAATCTCTCTCCTAAAATGGATCATCTTATCAACTTCAAAGATTCTTATTTAAGGATCCATCTTGACCTAATAAACCGGTTTAAACCCATAATGTTTCTTGTTATCAACCATGAATGGGTGATATAAGTGTGTAAGGTCATGGGTTACTCCTATATTAGCTTCCACTCTACATGGCCTAGAATCTACCACCTTTATCAAGCAACTACCGGATTATTTATTTTGATGGGTGGATTGGGGCCAAATTCAATTCAAGATTCACATCTAAAGGCGAAAAATTGGGTAAGGTTTTTGGTTGAGGCTCGGTTCATCAAAATTAGGAACTTCCTAGAACTAAGAGAGGTCATGACAACAAGCATCTAAACCTACATTCTCTAGTGGCGTTTGGTCCAAAGGTTCTCTATCAATCGGGGCTCCTATAGTCTCTTCTACTTCTTAGGGTAAGTTATAGGTGATGTGTGTTCCTCAGTGATGGTAGGGCTTGTGGGCTTGGAGTTTCCACCATTTTTCTCCATTATATCTAGATCTCTAAATGTTTGAAATCTATCCACACATGCAACTAGGTATTTTAGCTTCAACCATCTCACAATCTTGTTTGGGTTTAGGTTTCATGTTCTTAAAAACTAGGTCTTTTTATCATGATGCCTAAGGTTAGATAAATCCTTCTTATCCATTTCCTCAAGTTGTAACAAGCGAAGATTTATGCATAGGAGGCTTTTCAAAAAATTCTAAAGATGGTGTCACTAAAAGGAGTTGATCTTGACAACGATCTTTGAATAGAAGCCACACAAGTACAAGAATATATCAAATCCATCCAACCTTACATCCTTCTCCTTTTGGATATCTTTAAGATCACTTACAAATTTATCGAACAATGAAAGCGAACCCGACTTGCGAAATTTAATTGTTCCTCATTTGTTAATGATTCAAATGCAACTTCACTTGCCATAGCGACAAATGAAAAGGGTTTCTGAACACAAACACAAAGAAGGGGATAGACTACAAGGAAGCTAATAAAAGAAAAATCTCACTTGATAGGAATCTTGTGAGTAGACCTAAGCGAGATATAAATCAAGCCTAAACAATAACTATTCCCGGGTGGCGCAAAAACTTGATAACGCTACACGCGTCGTTCGTGGTCAAAGGAACTTCCTTTTAGTCGAGCAAGTTTTCAACACCTAGGCGATGAACCTAATCGTTGTAGTGTAGTATTAGGGTAAGCCACGGGTATTGATATCGTTCTCTAGGGGAATAGGAATGCTAGTGAGAAGTTACTACGCTAAGGTTGGGGTTGAGGAAGATTATTTTTTATCTTTTTATAATTTTTTTAAGGAAAGGAAAGGTACGAATCTCGGGGTTTGGATTTGGGGGGTTGGTATTGCTACCGATTACTCTACTTATCTAATTATCTAATCTAAGGTGTATGTAGTCTATGTCTAATTATTGTGTGCTCGTATGATAGTTTAAAGATGTGTTTACTTAGGTTTTACTACTCCTTAATTATTTCCTATTGGTGGTTGAATTGTCACGTCCTTATTCTTAGTTGCGTTGTGTGTCTAAGGTTGTAGGGTATCGTTTCTCCATAACTCTTTGAACTTACCAAAGGGTCTCGTCTGAGAACCCACTAGGGATAATAAACTCTTACTCTAAGGCACTCTTTGGATGGTTTAGCTTACAACTACTCAAGGAGTTATATTCTAAGGTTCACAAAGATTTAATCAAGCATTAAGTACACAACGAATGACCTATCGCATTACTAGATCATTAATCAACTAAGATAAGAGACAACCAATCAATATTCAATAATTAAGTTTCATATTCCTAAGCAAACACACAAGTAAATTAGCGGACATGGAGAACATGCAAGCATACACAAAATAATCAAAGACATAATTGTATTAATGAAGTAAAACACTTATCTTGATGTAAGATAGGGTTTGGAACCTAAAATCTTGTACAAGACAGACCTTGGTTCGGTTTAGGTTTTACTCCAAAGACTACACACAAATCTTGAAAAATTCGGATTTTATATATAAGATTACATCTGCGGCGGCGTCACTTATGTTTTGTGGCGCGTCGTGTCGCCATCATTAGGGTTTCGTCTTGGCCACGTTAGTCTTGCGACGGCGTCACCTTATGCTTGTGGCCGTCCTCTTGACTTATGGCGCCGTCGGATTGCATCTAGGCCGTCGAGTTGCGACGACCTACTCTTTTATAACAGCGTCGTCACTTGAAAATAAGTTTTGGCTTACGTCGTCACAAAATCCTCCGACGGCGTCGCGATTAAGCGATGGCGCCGTCACCTTGTGTTTCAGCGGACTGAGTGTCTCGATTACGACTTTGGCCATTTTCTTCGTATATCGCGCCTTTTCGTCCAAATAAGTGCCATTCCGACAATTTGCCTTCAAGAGACCTAAAAAGTGAAAAGGAGCGATATTAAGCAATAACGGATACAAAGTGATCAAATAAGGGCTTAAAAACGACCCTCAAAAGGTACCTTGAGTGTTTAAAACCTTATCTATACTAGCACCTCACAGTGGTGTTTGGATACTCTCATCTCTCGGTGTATATGAAATATATCAAATGGAAATGGAAGATAAACACTCATTAACCGGTCATAGTACATAGATTACCATAGGCTAGAGACTAGATCAAACCTCCACCGCTTTAGCGTAAGCACCTAAGAAAAACTATCTAAGAGGTCTTTTAAAGGGTTGTAATGTTAGGCTTACGGTAGGGAAACAAAGGGTTTGGTTGGATAGGCGATTTAGTGGTGGCAAGTCAAAAATCTTTACGTTACAAGCATAAGAAGAATGGCGTTGCTAAGTCACGACTTGACTCTCTAAACTCTAGATACTTTAAAACAAACAAACATAAATATAAAGATAGATGTAGGATGGTAGCCCGTATGTTTTTTTCATTTTTTTTATTTTTTTTATTTTTTTGTATTTTATTTTTTGAACACTCTTTTTTTTTATTTTTTTCATACACTTTTACTCTACCATCCTCTACGATAACATCAAAATATAAGGGATTTATAGGCACATCCCTAAACTTGAGTTTTTATTACTCTAACACTAATTTGACCCGAATTGAAAAGATCAAAACACTTGGAGTTCATTATTACGTAGATAAAGGGAATTTGAATTTAACGTTCTTTCCCGTCACTCCATTAAATTTAACTTTACCCATGAGTCCCAATCGTCCCAAAACTGTATACAAAGGATATTGTTAATACAAATAAGCCGTAAAAACGTTTATTTATATTTTACGATCTTCTAATGTTTTTCGATAACAAACGTAAAATCATTTCGATTTAAACAAATAAAATACGTAAATAGTTTGAGCCAATAGTTTACTAACACGCTTACATCTTCACATAAAACAATAAACAAGTAAAAGTGGTTTTATGATTTAGTAATACATATGTACAACAACTAGTGTTTACATATTGGGCAAATATACACATAACTAGTATGTATCATAATGGGTAATACGTTGGGTAGAAGTTTAAGTATTTGACCCATTAACTAAATACATTGAATGTGGTTGGGAAAAACCCAAAGTCCATGACCCATGCCCATGGAGCATGACCCATAACCCATTGCATGACATCATGCATAAGTCATATATGGATATTATCCATGACCCATGTTTTAACCCATGACCCATGGACTAGATGCATTGCATCTTGTAGATACATTGTATCTACTTGGATACCCATGGTCCAAAGTCTAGGACCCATGACCCATAACCCATGACCCATGACCCAAAACCCATGGGCAAAAAGGAGCGTCCCACGGATCCCTAGGATTACACTGGACGGATCCCTCAAGTGAGGGATCCGTGGAACAGTAGCCAAAATTCCTCTATAAATAGTGAGCCATTTCTTCATTTTGGGTTGCTACTCCCACACATACTTTCTCCAAGTATTGTAACCTTCTAACCTCATATCCTAAAGATCTCTCTATGTAGTTTGTGTTTTGTTTTTGTGTGATTCTCTAGGTTCCTCTTAAAGGTGAGATCACCACCTCTTGAAGTCAAGCAAGCTCAAGTCCATGAGTTGCCATACTTCTTCATCATCAAGACTACTTAGGTTCTCTTGTTGATAGTTCTTTCTTCCTCCATAGAAGTTTTGTGTCAAAGGCATTAGTGAAGGATTTCGAAAGAGTCAAGACTAAAGCATTAGTGAAAGGTGCTTAACGTCCGTGTCAAAGGCATTAGTGAAGGATGCCGAAAGAATCAAGACGAAAACATTAGTGAAAGGTGTCAAACGTCCGTGTCAAGGGCATTAGTGAAGAGTGCCTAGAAGTCAAGTCAAGTGGTATTAATGAAAGATGACAAGGGCGTATAATCGATGAGGTGCATCGATGTACATATAGAGATAGGGTGTATCCAAGGATATTGATATCCTTGATGATGTTGTAATAAGGAGTGGGTCTCCTTTGGGATAGGTGTTGTGTAGTGTTGGGTAGTAGTTCCTCTATTGTAATGGAACTCGGTATTTAGCCTAGTACCGGATAAAGGGTAGGCGATGTTGTGATAGGTGTGGTTCTACCTTGTGTAAGAACCCGGTGGTTAGCCTAGTACCAGAAAAAGAGTAGGTGACGTTGTGAAGGCTTATCCGCCATAAGGAGTTGGTGTCGTAGTGTTTACGAACTCTCAGTAGGTGACTCGGGAGTGGAGTAGGCAAGGAAGGTGTCCTTGTAGCCGAACCACTATAATACTCGTGTCGTGGTTATGTGCTTCTTACTCTTTATCTTTCATTACACATTTATATATCTATCTATCAACGTCCAACATACACATCTAAATAGATTGACATAAGTCGATCTAAATATTTTAAAACGAAGTTTTTATTGGTAAAACTATTCAACCCTCCCTTCTAGTTTTCCACAGATATGACTCGACTTAGCAACTTATGCAAGTAACTAGATAATTGAACTAAGGGTTTAGTATGATAACAATAATGCACTAAAAGTGAGTGCATACAAGGTAGGCTAAGGCGATTTGGGTGTACATTTGGGGTGGATTGTAAACAATGCTTTCATTGATATTCCGGAAACCGAAATATCACGAGAACCCGAAAAGGATAGGCTCGAGGGTTAAATAGGGTATCGTGTACTAAAGATGAGTACAACGCAGGGTGTGGGGAATTACTCAACCGATGTGGAAGAAGTAATTATAATACGGTATCAAACAAGGGTTATCCTTATGCCTCTTATCATTTAGTTATACCTAACTACACAAGTGTAGTCTCACTAGCGATCTCGGAATGCATCACAAAACAAGTTCTAGAATCTATTATACTACCGGTACACTCTCGAAGCATTAAAGATGAATACTTTAATTCCTACAAATTTAGGGGCGAACCTCACATTTTTGGGGTGGAATTTGAGTGGTAAAGGGTTTTGTGTTAGTCATATAACTTCATATCCATGAGACGCTTTATTAAGACTAAAGACCCACTCCTACATGTCATGAAAAAATTTAAATTTGGTGCTAAAATTACCCTAACCGATATTTCTCATGGTTTATTACACACATAAAATTGGACAAGACAAATAATCAAGGATAAGCATAGTTTCAAAGTTCCCGTTTTATTTTCCCTCCCTACACTTGAACTAAACATTATCCCCAATGTTCCCTGAAAGTATCAAAGTTATGATAATGAAAGGTAATTAAAGAGAAAGAAACTAGTACTCCTACGATTAGCTCAGTAGGATCCAGTGAAGTAGTGGTTAAATTCTTCCAAGAAGAATGTATGCGTGAAAAGCTCATCCAATCTTATGTATCTTCTTCTTGATAAATAAAACCCGCACACTTAAGAAAAATGACGAAACCTTCGTAGAAATCGGCGGTAAAACTATATATGACTCTACTATACTAGGATATAATGCTTGTGGAATAGATGTTTATGTGTTTTTGGAAAATTAAGACCGAAATTCCAAAATTTATAAGTAGCACAGAAACGAGAGAAAGTTAGATAAGTGGTTTATGCTCCTCCCGACGCCGTCAGTTGTAATCTCGACGTCGTCAAAGTTATCCCGACAGAACGGTTTGTCGATTTTCTCGAAAAATTACATCTTTAGAATCTAGAAAAATTTCGCAAAACATCCATTATGACTCGATACAAGCATTTGACTCTAACAAACACACATATATATCTTTTAAAGAATCGTAATTCTCATGTTCACGCTCTTTAAAAACATGTGTAATCTTCCCTACACTTATACTTTTGTAAAATACCTTAATATGTAATCAAGACGAGGTTAAAGAAAATATAAAGCATTTTCACAAATTCAAACATGAGAATAAAAATCAATGAAAAGAAATATGACACACAAACAAGCAAACAATTAAGCATGGGTTGCCTCCCAAGCGCTTTTCTTTATTTATGAGTCTTGTAGCTAGACTCAAGTCGTCTTCTACGTGACTTCATTACCGCCACCTTCTTCCTCATGATGGTCTCTATGGGTTTTCCATGTTATAGTAGTGCCCTATTATGCACCTTTCTAAGAAGTCATCTTCTCCCCAATCGGTTCTATATTCCGTCCTAGTTTCAACCAATCCTTATAGAACCCGAAAATCTTATCCATCACATAATCTACTCCTCTCCTTATCCTCCTCATTCATATAGTAGACGATAGCTTAAGTTCTTTTTCATCATTAGATAATGATGAAAATTTCTCAATCTTAAACGGCATTTGGTAAGCTATGTCATCGGTCTCATCCTTGAATCTCATTATCCCTAACGACATCATAAGTCATCCGGTGTTTTCTATGAAAGGTTTTCCTAGAATAACGTGGGACAATCTAGAATCTATGGTCGTACTAATATCATCCACAATTATGAAACCAGAGGATACGTGAAAATACTTACATGACGGAAATCCCTTAACTCTACCAAGGAAATTACATCTAACTCTAGGATTATCGGATCTTGCCTAGTTGGGATAGGCTTTTTCATCACCCAATTATAGTACGTGCTAGTCATGATGTTTATTGGGACTTGCGGTCAATGTAGGCCTTTGCCACGAATAGATGTCCTATGCAACATGGTATGTTGAGATTCCAAGGGTTCCCAAACTTGATCCTAGGGCTTTTCCTAACATACATGTGATGCAGGTCGCGACTAAGTGTGGTGGCGAGAGAGTTCCTCTTCCGTAGGAAACTTATTGAAATAGTCATCACTTACTTCATCTACTTCATAGGTCGATTCATTCTTAGTTAGAGTCTCACTAACCTTAAGTATCGCCTCATGGTTCGCTCATCATTAGTCCTATTAGGTTTCACTAAGGTGATGGTATTGACGAATTGAACGTGCTTGGCTAACTTACTGGGTCCTTAATTTTCACACCGTAAGTTTCGGAGAATGAGTCGAGATGGTATTAACATTTTCGGTGGTCTTCCTATCATTATTGGTCATGGCTTTCAAAAGGTTATCAATCTTCCTATCCATCTCGGCTTGTTGTTGGTTAAAGCGGTCCGAAAGCTTGGCTATTTGAGCTTCTTGGGATGTAACTAGGTGTTGCAACATCCTTCTATGTTTTTTGGCTAGGCCGTGAGAGGGGCCATGAGAAATCATTAGAGGTGAATTTTTGGTTTGTCCCCAATAGAAGTCGAGTTTACCCTTCCATGCTTCTCGGCATCATTGAAAGTCCTAGGTCCGAGTGTTGTAGGAATCTTCCTCCCATTCCATTGGTACGCAAGGATGCGTAGTCAACGGAAGCTTGTTCGGGGAGTCTTGTGCAAGTACGAGTGTCATGAGGACCACTACATAGATCACACAAGGAAGAGAATTTGTTCACTTGGCGTGAAGACTTAAGATTTTCGTAGGAGCTCATTAGGAATTTGACTTGATCTTCAAGCTCAAGCATCCTACGATCGGAAGTTTGTGTGTCAATGGAGGCAATGAGATTGCCTTGACAGCTTGGGCAACTCACGGGGTCATTCCAACTTCGCTGTCATAGAGCAAGGTCCTCATTGTACCCCACGATTCTTCCGCGGTGAGATCACTAAGTTTGCCACGCCGCTTGGTCGATGGATTGCTTAGTTGAGAAGTTGACATGATCATAAAAGATTTGGACTCAAGCCAAAGATCAATGCCGTGATGAGGAAATTTATGGAGCAAGTCCTTGAATCGAGTCCATGCTTCGTAGAGAGATTCACTTGACGTTGTTGGAACATCCGATTTCATTCCTAAGCTTAGTAGTTCTCCCGGTGGAAAAAATTGGGCAAGGAAACGAGTGGTGAGATCATCCCAACTTGAGATGGAGCCATGGAAGTCGCTCAAGCCAATTACTTGCTTGGTCCCGTAGAGAATTGGAAGAGACGCAAGCGCGTGGTCTCCCGAGTAGTAGCATCGAGGTCGATGGAATCGACGATTTTAAGAAAATCCTTAAGATGTCGATTAGGATCTTCCAACGAAGTCCATGGAATGCACATCCGCTTTACACCAACCGGATGGTGTCGGATCGCAGGGCCGTAGTTCGAGCTTAATCGGGAGCTCAATGGTGTTCCTATAGCCCAGGTTGCTTGGTCTAGAGTATTCACCAAGAGTGCGGCCTCTTGGCGGGTCATTTGGTGGTGGGTTGATGAGTGGTGGTTGATTATCACCTTCCATGATGAAAAGTGATAGGATTACTAACAAAGGTCACGAATAAGGGGATAGACTACGAGGAAGCTAAAATTGAGAAAAAAAGCTTACTTGGTAGGAATCAAGAAAGGAACCTAAACGAGGTAGACTCTAACTAGCTATTCTATTCCCCAATGCGCCAAAACTTGATACGCGTGACAACGCGCTCAAGGTCAAAGGAAACTTCCTTTCTTCGAGCAAGTTTTTCAACCACCTAGGCAGTGAACCTAATCGCTGTAGTGTAGTATTAGGGTAAGCCTCGGGATTGATATCGCTCTCTAGGGAATAGGAATGCTAGTGAGAAATTACTACGCTAAGGTTGGGGTTGAGGAAGATTATTTTTTATCTTTTATATTTTTAGAAAATTAAAAAGCACGCCCGGGTATTGGATTTGGGGTGGTACTTCACCGATTACTCTACTTATCTAATTATCAAATCTAAGGGGTAGTCTATGTCTATTGAAGTGTGCTCGTATGATAATTAAAGATGTGTCTACCTAGATACTATTACTCCCTAGTTATCTTTTATTGATGGTTGAATTGTCACGTCCTTATTCTTAACGCGTTGTGTTTTCTAAGGTCGTAGGGTGTGCTTTTATCCCTAACTCTTTGAAGCTACCTAAGGTTAATGACTACGAAATCTCTAGGATTCATAAACTTAACATCAAGGTTTTTTTTTGGATTTTTGGCCTACAATTCCACTAGTAATTATAAACTAATGTTCAACAAAGATTAATCAAGCATTAATAACATAACGATGACTTTAAGCACTCCTAAGCCAATTTACAATTAAGATAAGAGACAACCAATCAATATTCAATAACTAGGTTTCATAGATCTAAGCAAACACACAAGTAAATTAGTCGAACATGTTAAACATGCAAGCATACACACTTTTAATCGAAGACATAATGAAATCAAGGGAATAAATAACTTATCTCGATGTAAAATAGGGCATTAGAACCCTAAAATACTGTCCTAGACGGACTACAATCATTTTAGGTTTTTATTCCACAAGTCTACCTCTCCAAAAGTCTAAAATTCAATTATATATAGAGTTACAACTGCGACGGCCACCTTTTAATTGTGACGCCAAATCGCCGCCATTAGGTTTTCGCCTTGGCCAAGTAAACTTTGGGATGGCGTCACGTTGTGGTTGTGACACACTTCACCATGACGCCCTCGAGTCCGGATCTAGGCCATCTCGAGGAGAAAATCTTCGTGATGCCCTACTATTCAAAGCTCGACGCCAGTGCAAAATAGCAAATTCACTTTTGAGTCACACAAAAATAGGGACGGTGTCGCTTTTTGTTTCGACGCGTCGGTGCACTTCAAAGCACTGAGTGTCTTGATCTTGACTTTAGCCATTTTCTTCACATATTCACCTTTTCATTCAAATAAGCATCATTCCAAAGATTTTGCCTTCAAGAGACCTAAAAAGTGAAAAGGAACGAAATTAAGCAATAACAGATATAAAAGTGGGCGATTAAGGGCTTAAATGATCCCTTAAAAGTGTACGTTTAAAATCCTTATCATCTACTAACTGCTTCCACTCTTTGAACTTTTCAAATGCCTCGTGTTTGAACTTGAGAATGTAAACCCATACCTTCCTGGAATAATCATCAACAATAGATAAGAAATACCTCTTACCTCCTAATGATTCCACTGAGACGGACCCCATAAGTCCGAATGAACATAGTCTATCACCACTAAGTAATGTATCTTTCACATTCAAACCGACTTGATGTGACATTCCATAACACAATTCTTACAAAATTGAGCTTACCTAAACACTTCTTGCCAAACACTCATGCTTTTCCAACACATGTAGTCCCGCCCACCGATATGTCCCAGCTTTGTGCGGACTTCATAAGACTTTATTTTTATTTAACACTAGCGTTAAGCTCACCGCCATCGCATGGCCATCCAAAGAGTGTACGCAATTATCCCTTCGGTCCCTGTAAAATAACCATTCAACAATTAATCACCTTGACTTTGCCCGACAACAATTTTACGGTATATCTCTTTTCAAGAGTTCCAATGATATCAAGTTTCTTTTCAATTCGTGAATATACATGACGTTGTGTAACACAAAAGTTGACTCGCCTTTCTGTTTCACCTTACCTTGCCAATACCCCCGATCTCGCACTCCTTGTTGTCACCCAACAATACCGCCCCATCGCATTCCGTAAAATCAAAAATAAATCTAGCCTGGGTGTCATGTGGTATGAACCCTCAGAATCCAAAATCCAATCCAAGAATGCATCTACACTCATCACCTTAGAATCTTCATAAATCGAACAACTAGAGCTTGGTGATCATTTTCTTGACGAAACCATTTGACTTCTTGCGATTATTCTTTGAAAGTTTTCTTCAAGTGCTACTCAGTTGGCAATTATAGCACTTGAGTCTTCCACCTTGATACTTGATCTTGATCGATGTAAACCTACGGCCGGTTCTTCTCCTCACGATAACCCTTCACCATTATCCCTTGGCGAGACCTTTTTATTTCCTTTAAATTTAGTGTGGCCATCACATCCTCCAAAGTCAAAGCTTCTCATCCATAGATTAAGGTATCTACAAAGTGTTCATATGATCTTGGTAAAGAAGTAAGCAATAATAAAGCAAGATCTTCATCCTCGAGTTTTACCTCAATATTTTCTAGATAAAAAACGATTTTGTTGAACTCATCTATATGCTCGGAAATTGTTCGTCCAACCAGCATGTAGAATGTATACAACTTCTTCTTCAGGTACAACTTGTTAGCCAATGACTTTGTCATGTACAAAGTCTCGAGCTTGGTCCAAAGCCCCTCTGCAATTGTCTCTCCGGTAACCTCTTTTAGAACCTTGTTACCTAAACACAAAATCATAGCACTGTGATCTTTCTTGTTTAGCTCAACTATCGATGTACCTTCCATATCCGCGGGTAAAACCTCCAGAGCTGCTTCACATCCATGTTGAATTAATAAAGACGCATCTTGACTCTCCATAACCCTAAATCACCAGTTCCATCGAATTTCTCGATGTCAAACTTGACTCCCGTCATTCTTTATCCTTTTGTTAATTTGCTAAACCCTGTGATATATTAAACCTCACAATCACAAATCACAAATTGCAAGTAGTCTTTCAAAGTGTTATTATTAAATATGGTTTAAAACCTTGGAGTACTCCTCCAAAAACAAGAACCGAATATTTAATCACCCTTATAAGTCAACCTTGTTTTCTATATTCAAACGAAAGAAAAACAAAACCTCGGTCTTTTCTTCTTCTTCTTCTTCTTCTTCTTCTCTCTTCATCTATAACCCAACGAAAAAGTAAACGAAACCTAAAATTGTAGATCATCAATAATCGAAAACAACAAAACCTTAAGTCTTCTACACCTAGTCGCAAACCCGCATAATCGAAGAACTCAAGAACCTTTTACCCGTCGACCACCTACCGCAACCTTGTCATTCAAGAATCGAACAACAGAACCTTTGTAGTCGATAACCAAGAGTCCAAACAGAAGATATCTTTGCTCCTTCCAGAAACCGAATAGCAAAAGAAAACCTTCAAACAAGTGTTCCTAGTAAACTAGAGAACTGCGAACCCGAGCTCCCATACCACTTGGTCGTAATTTTACAACAAACCCGGATACTAGCGCAAAATATATCGCGATCGAACAAAGAAACACACATGCACCAAGTAGCTGATATTCGCGATGTAAAATAAAGAAAACGAGCACATGAATAATAACCATAATCGAAGGTTTGATTAGTAAAGAAAGAATGAAGTGAATAATGCCTCACCTCTATTTATAGAGATGAGGGGGTGTCTTCTAATCCTTGATGGACTATAAGCTAATGTTAAAGACTAACTTCAATAACTACAAGCACAAAGACTTCACTTTCTGGGGAGGGTTTTACTAAAGCTACTATCCGTGTTGAGTATGAATGGAGACCTCTTAGGTGTAATGTATGTATGATTTTTGGTCACACTCATGATCAATGTCCTAAAAAGGTGGTGAGTCCTCCTATTGTTTCTAATCCACAAGTGTGGTGCTGGATAATGACGGTTTCCAAATGGCTTGTAAGAATAAGAAGAAGGGTAAAGTAAAGTCTACTAATGGTAATTGGTTTGTTGGTCCATCGGTTAAACAAAATATTAAATATGTCCCAAAGGCGGCACCTAGTGAACCTAAGAAGAGTACTACTTCTATAGGTAAAGCTTCTAACTCGTCGACTATGTTGAAGTCTCCGGCACTACCTCAAAGGAAGGTAATATTACTACATCTAATCCATATATCGCATTGGTAATCGGATGGTGAAGATTATGAAGAACATGTTGAAAATGTGTATGATGAATCGGCTAACTTATTTAATAATCCACATACCGTGAAACTTCTTCTTCACGGTAGTCTTTGGTTAGCTTGGTTTAGTTGATTGCTTTGGTTTAGGTGCATCATTTGTTCCTAGAGTTGTAAGTGCTTATGGCATGTCATAAGCACTAGTTTTAGATGTTTATCAAGTCGCTTAGCTTGAGGTAAATATGGTATCTCAAGAATATTCCATTTGTACTTAATTTTTTGGTTTAATATTATTTACCGAGGTAACCCTTTACCCAAAAAGAGTGACCCACGGTAAAATACCATCCTTCCAAAGAGGATGTCAAGGGTTCGAATCCAACGGGAGAAAATTAATCCCTCAGGACCATGGAGGTTCATCTGCACCGACCGGCTATCCAAAGGGTAATCGCCTTGGATTGGTCGGCCACAATGTTGATTCAGAAACCCAGATAAAAAAATAATAATAAATAAGTAAATAAATATTATCTTTGGTTAAAAGGTTATAGATTAGAAGAAAATTATATTGATGATCATAAACTTATGGTCTTTATCCACGAAATTAAGCTTTATGTAGTTGCAATCAATAAAATGCAAAAATTACACTTTGCATGATGATAATATTTGACGCACCAATAAATTATGAGAAAGTTTGATTCGGAGTGTCATGAATTAATGGATTACAACTGATATCAAAATTTCAGTTGCAACTGTGATGATTAAATATGCAAACATTAATTTGCGCCCTATAATCTCGGTAGAAGGTGTAATTCCAAATGCTGCTACCAAAAATTCAAATTTTGAGTTTGTTTGTTATTGTAAAATACTTAAGTTTATGTAAAAGTACTATGTTTTGTTAAATAAATTTGAATGTACTATGTTTTGTTAAATAAATTTTAAAAATACTATAGTCAAATAAAAAACTCATGAACAATATGTAAAATCAGTTATCTTCACTCAGAACTAAACACAAGTTAGCTATTTGGGCCTCACCCACCCTCAAAATACCCCTTCCAAAGGAAATTTATTATTTATTTATTTATTTATTCTGTCTTTTTCTTGTCGAATTTGTGGCGAAATAGCTTTCGGCGAGATGAAGCGGAGTGGTGGCGAGGCTTCCGCGTCGCCAGATGGGGTGACACGTTGGATTCAGCGAGCTTAAACGTCTTGATACCCCTAATGATGGTCACTTGTACATTCATTGCATAGCAATAAATCTAGCATAATAAACTTAAAGACAAGTGGATTGACTGGTAACTACTTAAATTATCCAACAAGATATCAATATACGTAAATCAAATCATATTAAAATACAGCTTTATTCAAACTAGGCAAGCACCAAAGGCAGTGATAATAAATCAACTATTTGTTCATCATCATGAAAAGTTTTTCTTCACATTTCGCGAATAGTATTTCTCCATACACATCATTGTATCATAGTAAAAGTAACAAATTGATTTTGATAAAACAGTGCAGAAAGTAGCTTACTTAGTTACTTTACCTGTACCTTATAATTAGTAAAGTCCAATTTCGTCTGGTTGGGCTTCAACCATCCAATACAGTTGGAACTCTGTAGTTTAAATCCAACACGTTTACTCTCTTATCAACAAAAACAAAACAAAAAAAACATTTATCTGGAAAGGGAAATATTCATTTCACGACAAAGGGCAATTTCGTCAACAAACAAAAACCACAAAACCCTTTATAAAAAAGCCTATATTAAACAAGACAAACATACACTCCAACTTAACACAACACTGCATTTGCATATTTGCATGTGTGAGAAAATAAAATGGACCCTGATGCACTTTCAGCAAACTTGTTCAAATGGGACACTGAGCCACTTTAGCACCACCTTCATCTCGTTTATACGAGCCCATAACCCTACACCAGCCACCACAGTCCATGGTAGCCGCGTCAGCACCGATGGTAGCTACTTGGTTCGGGAAAGTAGGGACCTAGGTGGTTTAGAAGAAGTGTTTCATGCTTATGGTGTAAGGTATTATACCGCGACAAAGATATCGGAGCTTGGGTTTACGGCTCATACGTTGTTGGACATGAAAGATGAGGAGCTTGATGAGATGATGAATAGTTTGTCTCATATTTTTAGGTGGGAGCTGCTTGTGGGTGAGAGGTATGGGATTAAAGCTGCTGTGAGAGCCGAGAGGCGTCGTATCGATGAGGAGGAGTCGAGGAGGCGTTATCTTCTTTCAAATGATAATGCTAACACACTTGATGCTTTGTCTCAAGAGGGTTTGTATATTTTACTTTTTGTCATGCAAAATAGCCTACATCATGTTTATGCATATAAGTATTCTTTTGTGAACATGTCAAAATTGTTTGAATATATCAGCACATAAAATATGTCACTACAAAAGGTGTAAATTTGGAAAAGATGGAAAAAGTGTTGCATAATTAAATGAAAAGATATATAAAATTTATTCACTTCTAAAAGTAGTAGATCTAGTTGATTGCATACTTTTTATGTGCAAATTTTAAAGAAGTGTTGGCATTGTGATATAATATTAAAGCTGCTTGTGTGTTTAGTATCTTTGTAAGATAATTTTTCAAATAAATACTTTATGATTAGTTGTTCAGAGATTAGACCTTACTTCTGACAACTGATTATCTAAGCTATAAGATTCCTTAAACACTGTTTTATTGAAAGAACTGTAGATCATAAACAGTTTAACTAAGCAATTACAAATCCTTATACATACTGAAAAGTGTCTAGTAGGCTAGTAGCTAATTGTTTTAGTAATGTTCAAAATTTTACTGTTTTATTCATACCATATTGTTTTACTGTTTTATAAAAATTTGTAACAGGCTTGTCTGAGGAGCCTGTGCAACAAGAGAATGAAGCAGCCGGGAGTGGCGGTGGAGGCGGGCGTGGGAGTTGGCAGTGATAGGGAGATGTGGAGGAGTAAAGGCGGCACGGCGTCCAAAGAAGGATTAAAAGGGTAGGATTGAGTCATCTTCACACGCCCACCACGGAGGAGATGATAATGAAAGTGAGGATGATCCAGACAATGGTGGCGGAGCAGAGACAAAGGAGCATCCTTTCATCGTCACCGAGCCCGGGAGGTGGCTCGTGGTAAAAGAATGGACTTGATTACTTGTTTCATTTGTATGAACAATGTCGTGAGTTCTTGGTCCAAGTTCAGAACATTGCTAAAGAGAAAGGTGAAAATGTCCTACAAAGGTATTGTCATTTTCCATTGTCCAACTTTTCATGTTACTATAATTCACATGAAGCTAAATGTTTTAGATTTGCTACATAATTGATGTGCTCTTTTAAAGAGTATTCCACTCTTTAAAATGTTCTATATTTGTAGAAAAGGTGCACTCTTTTGTTTAACATAACCTAAAATCTTGTTTGTTTTTCTTATATTTCATGAGTCTTAATTTTTCCGGCTTATTTTGAGATGGGCCTTTATAAGTTTATTATATAGGAAAAACTAATATAAGCACATAAGTCTCAAATAAGGCTGAAAATTAGAGTGTATGAAATATAAGCCTAAATCAGATAAGCTAACAAGCCCACAAATAAGCTTAAACAAACACCTCTTAAAGTGAACATATTGATGTGCTCTCACTTTCTCAATATTAGCAAAATTCTATTATGTGCTTCTAGATTTTTAAAAATTACCTTACTAAAATGAAAGTCTAAAATTGAGAGTGAATGAGCATAACGATTAAAAATTAACTTATGTATCTTCTGCTATATATAGTTTCTCTTTGTGCTTATTTAGTGATAAATCATTGTTATTGTTTCCCAAAGTGTATACAACAGTTTTTAATGGTGATTGGCCAACAAAACAAGAACAATAATCATTAGAAATTTGATAGTTTAGTCTACTCAATGTTTTTTTCTACATTTTGGTAAAGAAAGTGATTATTATAGCTATAGAATATCATATTGTATTTTCCAAAAACTAGGATAAGTTTAAAAATGTAAAAGGTAAAGAAGTGATGATATGAGGTGTAGTCAGTGATAAAGATTTGAATTGTCCGGTAATTTTAGAGAAAGTTGTGTATAACAAGATTCACTCAGATTTCTTCTGTTCATTTTCACACCCATACCAGCTGGCACTGTTCCAACTCGACACGTGTTGTACGGTCTGAATACAACCCTTTGCTTTTACTAAACCCTAGCTAGTTCACGAGTGTAATATTTAATGCACACAAAATTTGACTAGAAACATAGCTTTTGAAAAATGTACTTTGTTGGATTATCATATTTATTGTATTGGGTATGTGGTTTTGTTTAGGTGACAAATCAAGTGTTTAGGTTTGCTAAGAAGTCTGGTGCAAGTTATATCAACAAGCCGAAAATGAGACACTATGTTCATTGTTATGCGTTGCATTGTCTTGATGAGGAGGGGTCGAATGCGTTGAGGAGGGCTTATAAGGAGAGAGGAGAAAATGTTGGGGCATGGAGGCAGGCATGTTACAAGCCATTGGTGACTATCGCGGCTAGACAAGGTTGGGACATTGATGCTATATTTAACTCACATCCGCTTGTCTATATGGTATGTCCCAACCAAACTCAGACAACTTTGTCATGCTGAACGCAGTGCGGTTGTAGCAGTCGCCACTGGTTCAACAACGGTTGGTGGCGGTAACGATGCTGGTGGTGTTGGTCATTTGCTCTTTTAGATAAACGTTTGTGGTAGTTTGTTTCTTAGGATAAAAGGATTAGCAAGTCTCAAGTTTCATGTTCCAAGCTATGTATACAATGAATGATCCGTGTCGTAATGCTTGTGATTGCACCGAGCTATAAAATATGTTACTTTAAGAGTTTATGGTCTTTGAGTAATTAGACAAATTTATTTATGTATTAGGTTAAGTTCGTATATATTTCTAAAAGGCAAACACCACAAGTATAAACGGACATCATGCATATATCTAACTTGTTTAGAACTTGCTACAAAATTTATGTTGAAAAAATTACTATGTATCAAGCAAAATCACAATTAAAATATGAAATGTAATAAAAAATGACACGCTAATTTAGTGTGAAAACCCCTAATAGTGTAAAACCAAGACAAATAAAGATATTTTTCACTATGTAGAAACTTAGAATTACACAATCTCCAATTATAAGGATAAAACCAATAATTGTATCGTTTGTGTTAAGAGATTTAGAAGTGAAAGAGATAAAATGAAGCATGGATTCATTGTTTTTATAGTCAAATTGCTTGACTTATGATATTATTCATAACAATTGCACCATCCAAGTTGCAATTCAAGTTGCGTGTAAGATACTCATCAACTATTGTAGGTTTGCATACAATATATCTTGTTAAATTTAACAATCTTCCACTTGAAGGTTAGATTAAGGCTCGATTAATCTTCACATGACATCCTCTTGTCATTTTCAAGTTATTTACGCTTCGCTAGGCCGCATGAGAAGACACCATATAAACTTGTCACGCTTGATTGCTTCAAGATAATCCGCCACGTTATCATCAAGATGAATATTCTCGCATATCCACGGTTCCTTTTCCACTTTCTCACGAACGAAGTGATACCGAACTTGTATATGCTTTGTCTTTGAATGAAATGATAGATTCCTTGCTAGATACAAGGCGCCTCGTCTGTCACAAAATAGAGTAATTTTCTCTTGTTCGGCCCGATCTCTTCCAACAACATCTTCAACCATATTGCTTCTTTGCTAGTTTAAGCGGTTGTAACATATTCGGCTTCTATTATTGACATGGCCACAACCGACCTCGCTTTTGAAACTCACTTACTATTCCGCCGTAAAGTGTAAACACATACCCAATGGTTGATTTGCTTCCATCAAGATCATCTCGCACAATCGGAATCAACATACTATTTGATAGTAAAATCGATTCCCGAAACATAATGCAACATTTGAGGTTCCTTTAATGCATCTAAGGATCCTCTTCAAATTTTACAATGCTCTCTATCGTGTTCCGCCATGTTCGACTCACTAATCCCATCGCATCCGCAATGTCCGGTCTTGTACAAATCACCGCAAACATTAAACTCTCACCGCCGATGCATATGGTACTCGAGAGTCGAGACATCTCCATCCTCTTCTTTACTACTAGGACTCATCTTAGAAGATAACTTGACATTAATAGGAAACGAGGTTGATATTGGCTTACAATCTTGCATATTAAACCGTTGAAAGCTTTTCTTCAAATAATTTTGTTGTGAAATCCAAATCTTCCTACTAACTCTATCTCGGTGAATTTGCATTCATAGAATCTTGTTTATGGGTCCAAGGTCTTTCACTATGTAGAAACTTAGGAATTTCACACTCTTTAATTAAAATGATAAACAATAATAGTTATACCTATTGTATTAGGAGATATTACAAACTCTCTAGCTTTCTCACAAGAACTCTGATGAGATTTAGAAATGAATTGGATAAAAATAAAGCATGAATTCATTGCCTTTTATAAGAAAATTGCTTGACTAGTGATATCATGCATGACAATGGCACCATCCAAGTTGCAATTTAAGTTGTGGTATAATATACTCATCAATTATTATAGGCTTGCATATAATGTATCTTGTTAAATTTTAAAATTTGTGATAACACAACGTCAGAGTACTTTAGTATACAACACTAATTAAAACAAAGATGAACGCATACATACATAGCAACAATTGAATACAATGTTTTTGGTATCAATGTTATTTTTCAAATATATACGGGTTTCATTGTTTAATATCAAAAGTTCGAGATCTACTAGTTTTTATGCTTGGCTAGATCTCCTCGGTGAGGATCTTAACTCAATTCTTTATCCCATTGTGAAAGTGATGTGGAAACTATAGACCATTGTTTTCTAAATTGATCTCGATCGGGTCTCTCAAGCATGGGGAGGGTTTTGCTTGGTGAAAATGGGTTCATGTAAACTCATGTCTGTTCTTGACATTATTGATTACAAGAGTCTCGCCAACTTTGATAATAAAAACCAAAGGTGATTTGGCAAGCAATTTGTTGGCCAATACAGTGCATGTGTAGGTTACTTGCAACATGGTTTTGAAAAAAGGTTTCAAACCTTGAGACAATTTGTGACAAATACACACGGCTGTTACTTTTTGTGGTTATGTCCCTTACGTGCTTAAAACATGAGGGCATATTAGTATCTTCCCTTCTCACATAACAAAAATAGTAACGACTAATTAGGGACAAAAAATGCTATTTATGTAAACCAAAATGACAAAATTTGTAATTAACTCAAAAATAAATTTAATTGAGATTAGAAAATATATTTGTCTTAAGAGCTGGAAGAATTTGAAAAATAGAGTTGACTCGTATTATTTTTTATTTTTATTTTTTTTTTGTTAAATTTCTTTTCTAAGTATTGTTAAAACTTTCAGTTTATTTAAAGTTTCTCGATTTTTTTAGAGAATTTTTGGTGTTATTCGGTTTTTTTTTTGTTTAATTTTCTAAGACTTTTTTTCAAGTTGTTAATTTTAGTATATTTAGCATATAAAAGGTATACTACAAGGTTTTTTCAAGTTGTTAATTTTAGTATATTTAGCATATAAAAGGTATACTACAAGGTTATGATGAGTTGAAACATATATACAAAAGAGTGTTTGTTAAATATATCCTAGACAATAATACATCTTTGAAATGCTTAATTTGGAAAGTATGAAAACGTATATTTGTAACACACAATTATGAATTTTAATAAGATTAATTTAAATAAACAAATCTATATATTTTTTAATATGGCGGATCGGTTTTGTGCGATTATTTTCATTTGATTTTCAGTGAAAACTAAAACCGGGCCAAAATTTCGGTTTTCATTTTCTATAACTGAAATGCTTTTTTTTTTTTTTTTTTTTTTTTTTTTTTTAACTTTGAATCGGTTTTCGGTTAATGTGGCTTGTTTCGGTCTGGCCGTCACCCACCGATCCCGTACCAAGGCTAACATCTTTTCATTGTCACTTTAATTTATTTTTATTTAATTCCACTTTGGTTGACACAAATTGCATATTTCTTCCTAAAAGCTAATGGTCGTTACTTTTTGTTACGTGAGAAGTGAAAAGACTAATATGCTCTCACTTTTTATGCACGTGAGGGACTTAACCAATAAAATAACAACCGCTGGCGAAAGGACTAACGTTGCAAGATTTTGCAACCAAAGGAACGGATCTTGCAAGAAGTTTAAAAAGAACTAAAATGCAAATGTGTGTAAACCACAAAGACTTAAATTTGTAATTAACTTCATTGGGCTCATGACTTTTATGCACGTAACATTTCTAATTACGGTTCTTCCTTTCTTTTCGCATTGGTCATTATTTATTTTATTTATTTATTTATTCTGCTTATGTGACCCATGGGTCAAATTTTGGAACATTGGTCACTTGTAGAAGTTTTATGGCATTTTGGTAGCGAGAGTTGACAACTTGACATTAAGGAAAAGAAATAGGCTGAATTTCCAGTGTTTGGTATGCCTATGAGTTGGAATTTAGTGCTCATTATAGACTTTGAGAGGCCAATTTTATAGTTGTATTCGTCCTATCATTTCATTCTTTTGGTACTCTTGGCACCCCTTATAAATTTAGTATGCTAGGTGTGGATATATTGGTTTAAAACCGTGTTAGTTTTGGTGATCCCTTCCAGTAGTGGTTGTTCTAATTATACTTTGTGCATATTTTGTTTGTATTAAATGTAACTTATGTAACATATAGTATGTTGCCTTTCAAAAACAGTTTATTACTATATCTCAATGGGCTTGGTTTGCTTTTGGGTCATTTGAGCCCAGCAAACAAGACAAAATTAGATGGATCTGGGCAACTATAGGTTTGGTAGACAAAAGTAAGATTAAAGACTTCACTGGTTGTTAAAACCATTGACTCAATAATACAACGACGACAACAACAACAAAACCCAATTCGGAAGAAAGAAAGAAAGAGAGTGGGACGTAGACAGATCCTACCTTACCGCGTGATAAATCCTACAGTGAGAATGATCGCTTGAAAAGGACCTCTTCGTTGACAATACTAAATTTATTGAAGTTGGTAGTACATCAATGTTACCCAAATTTAGTTATTTAGTAGGTTCATCGGGAACTAATGTGAGTTCTTGACCAATTTGGTTCCACATAACCCAGCTTTAATTTGTCACATGGGTGGTAAACCATGTATGCCATTATGAACACCTAGCAAGTCGATGTCGATCCATTATGGCTTGCACCCGACCTAACAACATTCAATGGTGGTTGCTCCAAACAAGCATTACTATAATACTCTTACATAATACTCTTTACATATCATCATATTCTTATTCAATATGACATGTTTATCACTAATTATCTATCTTCTTATTTTCCAATCATTTTCCAAATGTCACAGTCTCTCTTTTAATTTAACATACGCCAATTGCCAGTAAACATATCCACAACTTGATTTTATGTTCTGTCAAAAGGAAGTCAAGTCAAGGTCAAAAGTTGAATAGAAAATGCCAAGAGCAACTAGCTCAAATAGGAAAATGTTCTAAATTGGATCTCTTGTCCCACCAATGTATATTCTAAAAGATTTTGTACATCGGGTAACAACCCTTTACCAAAACAAAACAAAAAATGTTCGAAATTGGGGCAAGAAAAAGATAAGGGATAGGATTCTCTTGTCCCACCAATGTATATTCTAAAGGAATTGATATTTCCACGGATGGTTATGATACATCCGCAACAACTAGCAAGCATGTTTGGGACGTTTTTGAGAATTGAAGTTTTTCATACATAAAATAATCTTTTCAAAATAAGAATCTCCGTTTGGATATATCAACTTCAAGCTTTTATTTTAAACAAGTATCCAAAACGAAAAGTTGATTCATTGCTTTTTAAATATTTTGAATTGTTAAACATAAAATAATCATAATGTTTTATAATTTCATTTAACAAATTAATTTACCAAACATTTTATTGGAAAAAGATACAAATTAGAATTATATTAACAATTTCAGAACTTATAGCTTACATACAATACCTAATTTCATTAAACATACCCTTCCCCTGCAACTTAGTTAACCCATATCTTTTATCTCTTTCCTTTAATACTTATAAAGTTCCATTGTTCCTACGTCTCTTTCCATGCTAGCGCATCACCAGAAGCAATGCAATAAATTCTTTTTCTGTTAGGTAAAAGGCAAAAGAAAAAAATAAAAAATAAATAAAAAAATGCAATCGATTGATCAAATAACTTGAAGAACTTTTACTCCTTTCTCTTCTTTCTTTTTTACTCTTGCAAACTTTTTAAACACATTCATAATTATTAGTCGGATACCACAAGACGCATGCAGATAAGATAGTTATATGTGTTTCTACCCGCTTAATGAATCGTTTCACAATACTTGAACGATATGTATTATCAGATGCTGTTTGTTTAAGCATTCGTAGCCTTTCCGTTACATCATTATTCCCGATATAAAAATACTCTCGCAATCTCTTACATGTCAAACACTCCCAAAAATATATTTGACTTAATCAAGATTGTATTGATTGAAATAAAGGTTAAACAGTAAAAATTTGAATTAAAATAAAATAACTCCACTAAAAATATAAAAATTAAAAACTCATAAAAATATATAAAAATTGATGTTGAATTAAAGAAAGATAAAATTTTAGAAAATATGGTGAAATTAGATTATAAAAAAATAAATAGATAAAAGATATTTCAATTTGAAAATAAAACGAATTTTAATTGAGAGGTCGACACACGCCACTTTATAATCAAGCTCCTTATATTACTTTTTAGTAAGCAGGAGTTAGCCGTGGAATATGTTAATCGACACGCGCCATCTCACGATTGGAGCTCTTATCTTAATTTTGTTAAAAGTTAGGCTTGGAATGGAGTTTCGCTTTTAAACGCATTATATAAGAAGATAGATAAATCACAACCAACAAGAGAGGTGTAGTATCCGTTCTTAACAAAAAAAAAAAAAAAAAAAAAAAAAGTTTTGTACATTGAGGTGCCATCAAAGTTGAATGGAAAACATTCTGTTGTGGTTTTTGTTCTATTCATACATGTACATATTAGCGCAGGTTCAAACCGAGCCACTCCGGTTTTCATCCCTGCTACTTCAAATAATTATAATCGTGTGGAGGTGGTACGGCCGGCCATGACGCCGTTAAAAATCCCCACTACGTGTGGACATAGGTTAACACAACATATGCGGGTATGTGGTGGATGAGAGTCTAACGCAAAGTGGGTGCGACTTAATCCAAAAATAAAAGTTACTGCTCAAAAAATTTATCATGTATTTGTATCATGTATTTGTTGGAGTGAAAACAGATGTACTTTTTTTCACAATCGCTTTTCAAGCGTAAATTTATTATGATGATTATTGAATGTTTTCTTGATCAATAATGGTTGGTCAATTTTATTCTAGCGTTATTGATCATGGTGACTTGTTGACTTAAAGCGTGATGCAATTAGGGGAGAAACAAACAAGTCGGAATAGTGAACGTAAAATAAGTGGGTGTTGGGGATATAATTGAAAGAACTGGGTTAACTACGTTTTGGGACACAATTGTAATTTTGCATTAAAATTCGTGGATGCATAAAACCTTCCGTGGAAATATCACTCCCTATTCTAAAAGATTTGTACACCATGACATAATAAGTTCACGCTGAATGCTTAATTCATCATATTTGTACGATATCATAGCAAATTGTCATGTAAATGTGTGCTTTTATTATGAGAAATTATGAAGCTTGTGGACTTGTGGTTGATTGTGATAAAACTTCAAACACAAGTTGGACAATAAAAAAATCAACGTTAACCCAATCTTGTCTTCTACGAGGTATGGAGGAAGTGAAATGTAGACAGCCTTACCCATACCCGAAAATAGAGAGACCGCCTCAAGGATCTCCGCTTTTGCAAGAAATGAGGATCGAACCTTCAACCTTTGTGTCCAAAAGAGAATGGTTTTCATGTTGGTGGTTATTCGACCGAAGTGGGTTAAGATAATCAATAGCAAACCAAATACCAATACAAAGTTACAGTTTACCGATATCACTTAGAATCGTGTTATCACTTTTCAAAGTAAACTATTCGACCCTAATGCCCGAGTATCACGAATATCTACTTGGGATAAGACCAAATGTATGTTAATGATTTAGACACAAATCAATAACCCTTTGCTTACAAGTGCTTATGTTTTCTGGCCTCTTTCATGCAGATTTTGTTGGAATTATATAACATGACTAATCATAAATATAAACAATAAACATCAAGTACACATGCGAAGCGTATAGGAAAGATTAACGAATAATTAATTAACATAAACAAGAATATGCGTACCTTTCTTGATTATAGCCGAACAAGAATCAAATCCACAAAACTAGCAATTTGATGAACCCTAATTAGGTTTATAGGATTATGTGAATTACCCTCACCGCTTTGTAATTCAATCCAAGAATACTAACAATAATATGTTAGTACCACTTTCTTGTACACACGTACTATACCGAATTAAAGGAATGCTAGTTTTAATTAAACAAAATAACTTTGATTTGAAAGCTATGGATCGACACCCACAAGGTGTTTGTCGACCAAATTAAGCAAAACACACACAAACAAGTTTTAGGTTTTAGCTTAATGAGTACAAGAGATAAATTAGAAACACCCTTGGTTTTGTATTTATACCCAAACTAACTTAGTGAACAAGTTTGAGTTGTAGATGGGTTGGGTTTGGGTCCTGTACCTTGGTTTTGTATTTATACCCAAACTAACTTAGTGAACAAGTTTGAGTTGTAGATGGGTTGGGTTTGGGTCCTTGTGGTCGATCGGTTTGGCATCCCACAAGGGATTCCGTAACCTTCCCAATATTTACAACTTAGTCTTTTTCCAATAATATTTAACAATCGTTAGTCCATTACAACTAATTAGTTAGTCGTCCGTTATGTTAACCTATTTAATTAATAATTAAATATAACATTTATATTTAATTATTAACTTTAATTCTCATACGCAGTGTGCAATCCCGTGGTTTCGAGTTCGATCCTAACACACGCCTATTAATTTATTGTCCACTAAACCAATAGCAACCACTTGTACATATCTTAATAGAGTGATCAAATCGGTTAGCGCCTAGCAACACTTCGATGCCTCTAGTACAACTCGAGCAAGGCTCTGGAAAACCTTTAATGATTTCTCATTATTATTATCCTTTTGTTTATAATACCATGTTAAATAAAGATATGGAATTAAGTCATTCTTTATTCAACTAGTCTGCTTTCTCGTTATAAGTGATCGAGCAAGATTACCAAATCTTCCGAACATATTCGTGGAGATCTTTGGCGTGACCACGCAAACATCTTGTCAACCCTACGAGGGCCCAAAGAAGATTAAACTCCAAATAAATTTGAAGAAACAAATTATATCTTGACTACAAGAATAACCCATGAAGTTTGCAACACTTCAGAAACAACCCTTATGACTACAAGTTACGATAGCGTTAAGTTGTTCCATGTATACACTACATTCATGACACTTATCCGGTATCTCAAGTCTCGAGGATAACTATTCATGATTTACTTAATAACAATATCCATAAAGTAAAATCATGTAGTTGGGATAAGTCCTATATTTAATTAATTGAATATCATCCGAAATTGGTATGTTTTCTCATCAATATACTTTTAAGTATATTCTACCAAATCACTCAGATTTGTCTTAATTTAACGATACTCCCATATCATTAATTGACAACGGACGATTTAGAATAAATAAATTTATTCACGGATTAAACATGCAAATATAGGATACAATATATCATAAAATCAAACATACCAAGTATTTGTTTATTATAACAATTGTTTAACATCTCTTATCCAAATACCAAATAGATCAATGCATGAAAATTCCATTGATGAATTATGCCTCAAGTAATGACAATCATACTTGTTGACAAAGCATAAATTAACCAACTTGATCTATCGTAATTTTGAGAATACTTATTTCAAGAATTCAATTAGTGAAGTTCTTGTATGTGTGCATTCACCAATCCACATAATAATTCATAAAGTGTGACACATCCTCTATCACCATTTTATGACAATTTAAACTTTCAAACATTTTAAAGTTTAAAGTATTCTTATTCTTTAATGTATAATGCAATTGCTATCTTAGTAGCACAACTAGTTCACATGGCCATTAACAAGGATGAAATCCTACCACGACTAGTATTGAGTGTCATCTCAATTAAACCAAGATCATTGTATACAAACAACAATATGCTCATTAAAACTCCGTAAACTTTAATATCTTATTGTGTAATGTTTGATGTCTTCCAAGTTTTCAAGTTTGTAGCGATGACAATTTGCACAACAATTGACATATTGTTCATCCAGAGAATCTAGAAGCAATTCCAGTCGAGGATGTAATTCTATTAGAATAATCATTACACAAATTATCTAATAACTTTTAGTTAGATATCAATGTTGTCAAATCACTTCTTATTCAAGAATGATATAACAATTTTAATACACAACAACATGATGTACATGATGAATCTACATGTCAAACTTAGAATTCATTCATGTTCTATATTGTCAAATGATATATCATGTTTTATTAGAATCATTTATTTTATCGCACATGTTTATTAATAATAAACATATATTCCAATGTTGTATATTTTAATTATTAAATCTTATAAGTGAAGTTTCATTCCAATTTAAGACTTAACATTTAGCTTACAAGGAATGTTACTTTATATATGTTATACAACATATAAGATTTAAAACCTTAACATAATACTCCCACTAGCTTTTAGGAATACTTAAAATTTAACTTATTTCAATTATAAATCGAAACTAGATTTAATAATTAAACATAAGAATAATTTCATAGATGCATGCATTTATCCATTCATGAATTATTGCACTCAGTACACTTCCAAAGATTATATGAATTCAAAAACCTTTCGATTACTTACCGTCCTCGCCAAGTAATTTTTCAAGAAAGAGTTTTGATATTCTATTGTTATATTTCATATTAATGAAAACACGTATGACAATTATCATCATTATATATTTAATGTGTCTAGGAAAGAATATTCAATCATAATTAATTGCTTGAGTATGATTAATAATCTTGTCATAAAACATGCATTAAATATGTGTACAATATTGTCCATATGATTTCTACATAGAAATTCAAACCACTAGGTTTTTCATCTCTTTGAAGAAACTCATTTCCATTCTCTAGTCTAACTATTAAGATAAACCAAATTTCCAAAATTGATTATCTTTATGGACAAAGATCTTTAACATTCATAGTATGAGTAATTTACCCAATTCAATATTTGGTAATCTATCATAATGGTTATCGTGTTTACTATAATCCCAGAACTCATATTTCTCAAAGATATAAATCAAATATCCGAGATATCCTTGCGATCTATGAATGAAAATTCCATAATCATGAGGTCTATCATTTACATGTCTAACCTCATCATGATATTTACTAATGTATTTAAGAAGATCATTGTTGATACAAAAGTTGGGCGTTCCTTGTTTGGACTCCTGCCTCGTATCAATCGCACCTTGATGCTTGAGACCTGCGCACTAAGTAAGCAGAAAAGCAAGTTAGGCTTATCGTGGGATTGTCTCCACGATTATCCTCCGGCATGAGAGTAAGTAATCGGTTTTAGGGTTTAGTGGAGAATTATGTTTTAAGATCGTACTTTAATGAGGTAGAGATGCCTTACATACACACGAAATCCTTATTGGTTTCGTGTTCCCCAACCTTCGCGTATCCCGGCTAAGTCGGTCATTGAGTACATATCTCCAAAAATAAGAGATATCCGATATCCAAAGCCATAAATAACTTGGTTTGGGCCTTTGTGAGCCCAAACCGTTATCTAAGTTAGCCCATTCTGCATCGGGCTCGTTAGTAGCGTGCATTGGTCGGGTTCATGACCGAATACGGACTATCGTCATCATGTCCCCCCAGCCTAGTATGCTAGGTGAAACCCGTGGGTGCTAGACTAATAGTCAGAGATCATATATTCCTCAAGGCATAGCGGAGAAGCTTCAAAGGTTTCTACCAAGAAGATACAATGAATCTAATCAAAATATGTCAAATACATCCCTCGGAAAACGTGGGAAAGTGAATGGAAAGTGTGCACGCCTACAGCCCCTATCCACACGTTTGGAGAAAGTGGGATCCACGTCAAGCATCCCATGGATGTGGAACCCTATATAAACCACCACCTCCCATTTATCGTGTTTATCACAAGAAAAAACATTTCCACCATTGTTGAAAACTCAAATTGCAACCAAGAAACCCTTAATCTTCCAAAGGTAACAATAGCGTGCATTTAAAAACCCTATCATGGTTCTTGGTTTAACCGACTTTGCATCCGATATGACCGAGGATGAACTTCGTGAGTTCACCTCGGATTATTATATCCACTTGCGCCGCATCCGGTGGTTCCGCGCGCAGTGTCGATAATGATTTCCGGGAAAGTAGTATACACGTTTTTCAATTTGCGAATCAACGTGCCCATATCCTTATTCTTGTGCGACGATTAAATTACTATCGATCGACATATCTCGCCCACATCAGATAGGTGCGACAAAAATAACAAACTTCGTGGTTAATTGCCGTTTGTTGGTGATTAACCCCACTATCTATCTCTTCGCGCTTTACCGCACGACATGGTCAAACGGGCGGGTTTCATTTGCTAAGCGCGGGCGGCCGTAATGTTATAATCGATAAAGTAGACGTGCTTAGAACCGGAGAGAAAAATTCTTCGGGTTGATGAGACGTTGTTCCCATGGCGCTTTGTCTTCTATACCGGGGTTCGCCATCAAGGATGAGCGCCCTCCTCGAACATACAACGCCGATGATGCGAAACGATAAATGCCAATCGATTCCCATCAATTCCTACCCCGAGGAATTTTTGGTGCACATTGGCATCATCGTAACTATTTCGACAGTTCGATGAAGTGCCAACCTTCTTAGATGCGGATGACCAGGCGGGTGCTCGTCCTTCGTACTCTTTTGCTTTATTAATGTGAGCCTTTCTTTTCACCTTGCACTTATATAACTTATTTTTGTTTGTTTCTGCTCGCGAGAGATGGATTTGTTCAGCGTTATGCGGTTGGCGAAACCTCGCCAAAGTTACGTGGGGTGCGCCCTCGAGAGAGGGGAAGTCCCTATTCTAGAAGTTACGTGGGGCGCATCATCGAGATGCAAATGGAGGAACCGGTAGGTGATTCTTCCGTTGCTTACTGGAGGCAATCCTCTGCAGCTGTGCTCACCCTGTGGTACGCTCACTCGCGGGCGTAGCTTTCACGTGAAATGTAGTGGAGAGCGTGGAAGTCTTCCAGAAGAGCCGAGGAAGCGGACTAAGGGTCAAGCGCAAGAGGCGCTTGGTGATGATGGCGCAAGCTCATCTAGAGGAAACGCCTGTCATTCATGACGTGGAGTAATCATTAGATGAATCATCGCCTCGCGAATCGAGACCACTCCTCCCAAGTAAGTATTGTCGCCAAGCTCTTAGTACATCCTTGTTTGTTTTATGAAATAATCACAAAATTCCTTTGTTTGTGTGCAGTGTTGGAACCGGCTGGAGTATCTTGGGCATTCCGAGGAGTCACCCCCAAGGCGAGTCCTGCGCGACCGACCCTCCTATTCCCGAGAACTCAGCGCCGATCCATTGACAACCGGGATGTGCCAATGGACCAACTTGTTGAGGAGCTTGGTTTGGGCCGCTGCGCACCAGCTACATTGGCCAGCGGCTAAAGTCGAGGTATGTTGGGAGAGCGGCCAGGCGCGGAAGGATAAGCAGATTGCATTGCTAGAGGCACGTTTGGCTAGTGCCCGTGCTAAGGTAGAGGCGGCGAGCTCTTATTCCCGAAGCTTCTTGAGGAAAAATGCCATTCTTGATCCAAGTAAGCCGAGCGTGTTGCATCGAAGATTACAAGGCTTCGTGCATCCGCCCCAAGTATTTGGAAAAGTGGAAGGAAGAGCACTTCTCTCGGTGGGAGAGTTTCATGAAGCCGTGTGGGAATGCTAGAGAAGGAGATGAAGTCATGCAAGCTCAAGATTGAGTATGACGAAGAGTTGCTTTCCCAACTTGTTTCCTCTATTGTCGAGCGTGAGCGGCCGATTAGCCACGGTTCATGCCTTTGTTGCGCTCACTACTTTGGAGTCAGAGGTAATCGGACACCTTCTGGAGTGTTGTTCGGTCTTGGCGTTGGCGCGTGGCGCGGAGGCCATAGAGGAGCTTCATGAGGTGGCCTTACGAAGTGCACGCATGCGATGTTTCGGGTATAATGAGCATGCCTATGAGGATCTTGTTGTCATGACGAAAAAGATGAAAATATTGGAGCTCCAGAATTGCTCAGTTGGAGCGACCAAGATTATCCCATATGTGTGATTATGGAGGATTAACCTTAACCCGCCACTGCGTCTGATGATGCATAAACGCATGACTGATTATTTTTAAAGCCCGATGAGTCACAAATTGCAGTGCCTATCTTTGCTCGCCTCGTGACATCCCGAACCCTTTGCCGCCTCGAGAAGGAAATTCCTTTGAAGGAATCCTTAGAAGCCCATGCTATGAGGCTCGCAGAAGAAGGCGTGAAGGGAAGGCCATTCTGTGTGGTCTTGGCGCAACGCATCTCCCTAGATCCGACGGGTACTTTTGTGTTGCCACAGTGTCGCGCGAGGATTCGATTTGTCAAGAAGTCAAGGAGGTGGGGACGCGCAAGCCATGCGGAGAGCTCACATCTTAGGTGTTGTAGTAGTATATAGGTTGTGGCTTTGTAAATATCCTTTGTAAGAACTCGTGGTGCTTAATAAAATTTTCCTTTTGTGGAATGTGTGTTGATGTGGTTGCAACTTATAATGTTTGTACTTAGTTATCTGCCTTTGCATAAAAACGCCCCTCATTGTCTAAGAATCAAACTATTACATAAGCCAAGAATATATGAAGTCCATAATCATGTATGAAAGTCATGACCTATCATACTTGAAACATAATGTCTAAGTATTTTTATCATAATCGTGTATGGTGTGATATGCAAGATATCAGAATATCATATCAAGGAGTCAAGAGTCTTGATTCCTAGTTTGTTAAATGCGCAAGATGCATTGTTGCGCATCCATCGTGGAATGCGCATTTAACTTATTCCAACGCCTTGAAAATAAGGTGTTTAACAAGGATGCATGATCCAACGTTGATGGGTTTGCAACCCTCTTACTCAACGAGTTATTTAGTAGGTTTACTCATCCTTTGCACCATCGTGGGTTTAGTAAGTGCATGCACGCCATGTAGGCAAAAGATAATATAACAACAATGTTGAAACATAAATATTATGTAAATAACAAATTGAAATGTGTCATGAGTTAGCTAGAAACAATGACATTTTATTAATACTTGCAAGTTTTTGTAAAAGAAAAAGACATTTGCCTAAGTAAATGCAGAATGTAAATACACGGATATTTATTGAGCACTATACTAAAGTGCGGGAGTATCCGCTTATTTGGTCAGAGCTGCCTAGAGATAACATCGTTTGAGATTGCAGATGTTCCATGTGCGGTAGCTCACGACCATCCATGTCACGCACTTGTACGCGCTTTTCCTAATGCTTCAATGACCTCATAAGGTCCTTCCCACTTCGGTCCAAGTTTCCTATATCTTTCGCATGGCTCGCATCATTGGCGCGATATCTGAAGTCGCTCGAGTCGAATGAGACGCTCAAACTTTAGCATCGTAGTATCCTTCATTTTTGACTTAGCTCTCGCCTCACATATAGTGCTGCCTCGCCTTTCTTCCAACAGTCTAAGTCAATCGTTGATGAGTATGCAAATACTCATCATTTTGTACCTTTTATATCGCAAAACATCCGAAAAAACTCGAAATGCATCAAAATGATGAAAATATCACAAATAAGTGTTTTATGTGTTTCAAATGCAAAATACCAAAATCGGTGAAAACGATCAAGTTTTCATAATTGGCGCTTTAGTCCCCAAGTTTCAAAAGGTGTCAAAATAGTCCTCGTAAATCAAAATAAATAAAAATAAAGAAAATGTTATTTAAAGTCCCTAGGATTCATGAGTTGTCAAAATAGTCCTTTGAAGTTAAAATCACAATTTACAACTTTGGTCCCTCAACTTTGAAAAATGTCAAATATAGTCCTCGGATATTTAAAAGTGAAAATAATCAAATGTGGTCCTTCTACTATTAAAGATTGGCAAGTTTGGTCCTTGTGTTAACTTTGGAAAAGTGGCGAGTTCGACCCTCAAGTTTGCGAAATTACAACTTTGGTCCTTGTGAATTAACTACAAAACCAAACCGGACCCTTTGTTATTATTAACACAAACCCAACCCAGTGGCCCAATCCAAGCCCACACCACTTGAACCTTGGACCTTGACCCCGAGCCACCCAAAACCCACTGATCCCCGCCAATATCCCATTTGATCCCCACCCTAATATTAAAAGCGGGTCAACAAAAGTCAAATCCACTATCACTGCTCATCTCCTCACATAAATCCCGCCAAACCGACACCTCCTCAAACCAAAACCAGGTGGTTTCCACCTTTCCACTGTCTTCCCACTGCTTAACCACCCCTTCCACCTCCACTATCTCCCAAAGTTCTTTAAATGCAAAAACCCGCTTAAGACTTTTGGCGCCAAAAATCCAAATGGACGATTATGATGATTTTGAAGGATCCAATGGTTGGAAATAGGTGGGAAACATTCAGAGGTGTCGACAAGACTCAAAAGATCTTTAAAAAGCGTAAGAGGAGCAATGTGAAGGAGTATATAGTGTAAATTAGTTTATGTTATGTCGTTTTAATTAATTTTCAAATTCCGATGTAATTTTAAGCTTTCAAGTCTTGTTTCTATCCATTTCAAAGTGTATTGTGAAACTTTTCAATAAGCAATTTTCATTTTCGTTTCAATTTCAGGTTTATGTAAAATTTCAAGTTCAAAAATCTCATGTTAAGCTTAATGTTGTTATCATTGTTATTTTGGACTCATAAGCCCATATAAGCTCCTCGGAAAGCTTATTAAAGCTTTTATATACCTTAAAACTTTGTTTAGTATCAAAAGAAAAAATACCAAAATACAAAAAATTAGTTAAAATCAAAAATCAATGGAAATGGATATCACAAATTTGGAGCGGGGTGAATATTGGATCGCCCTTGGGTTTAGATGCTTCTTGGGAAGCTATAGGAAGTGTTTTCAAGCCTTGGTTCTCAATTTTCACTTGATTCCATCTTGTAAGCTTTTTACTCAATTTTGGCATTTCACGTTTAAGTCATTCATTAGCTTAAATCTTTGTGTTTCTATGTTTATGAGTTGTAGCTAAGTAGAATTAAGCATTAAAAACAGCTTGCTTGTTCTTTTAATTTGTAGTTACTAAAAATCTTAGTTTAACAGTTAATATAGCATAATTGTCATTTCTCCGTTTTATGTTGTTATTGTTGTTGTTTAATGCTTCATTAGTCTCATTATATGATAATATAAAGTTTAGAATCGGTGTTGAGGTTTAAATCACTCATTTGTTTTGAAAATCACAAAAGCAGGTTTGTTAAAGTGTTGTTTGGATTCACTCTGTAAACTGTGTTAGAGTTTGTTCAAGCCAGTGTTCTTGTTTGTTGTTAGTCACACTAGTACCTAATAACTCAGTGAAACAAATAAAACCAAACCTCATTTGATAAAAAGTCAAAATAGATTTTGATCACATCTAGTTTACTAACTGTTGGATTTTCATGTTCCATGATCATGTTTTCATGTTTATAAGTTGTTAGAATTGATCAAACCGGTCTTAATACACCTTATTACAACATAATCGCTAGTAGAATCAATCATAAGTTCATATAAGTCAACTTTTTAGTGTAATTTAAAAAGTCAAAATTTTCGGTTTAGTCGTTTTTAATAAAATAGATCATTTTCTATAGGATTTAATTTTGAGTTTCATGTTTTAAGCTTTTAGGTTTATAAACTTTAGTTGCTCATCTTTATCATAGTATTTTTATAATTTCTAGTTAGCTTATTTAACCGCTTATTTTTAGTTTCTTTTAACCCTTGTATGAAAAAGTGCCCGAGTACAGTTTACAAGCTTTTTCACAAGCTCATACAGAGCTCATTAGTTAGCTTTAGCTTGTGTATCTTAGCTTATTGGAAAGCTAACCTAGTCGTCTTAAAGTTCCAAGCTTATATTTTCACTTTCTAGCTTATTTAATAGGGTCGCAACTAGCTTTTAAGTTGTCCCATTTTTATGTACACCGACTCAAGATATATCTTGAGTCATTGCTCGATGGTTTACAAGCTTTTTCAAGCTCACCACAAGCTCATTAGTGAACCCAGGTGTAAGAATCTTGGCTTTTGGAAACCCCAATAAGCCGATTTTATTACACCCAAGCTTGCTTTTGACTTTGGAGCTTTTTCCTTAGCTAATTTTGGCCTTAAAGATCATTGCGAGCTTGTTTGTTTTATAGATTTTGTCATAGTGCTTATTAGCTTATTATAAGCTTTTCAAAGGTGGTTCTTTGTATCTTTTAGCTTCATTTGAGTAACTTTAGCTTATTTGTATCTTATTTTATCTTTGGTTCAGGTTTGTAAGTTTGTTTGAGCTTAAAAATCAAAATAAGCTTAAAAGCTTAATCATGAGAAAATAAGCTTCTAAACCGCTTATTTTTAAGTTGAAAAATTTTTCCTTTATTAAAGTTGCTTATTTTAAGTAGTTAAATAGTTTTCAAAAGAAAAATCACAAAAACATCATTTTAAAAAATAGTGATAGCATTTATTTAATATAATTTAGCTTTTAATTTTCTTTTAGCTTATTATTAAGCACTTTTTGTTTTTATAATTTTCTTAGCTTTTACATCATCATAAGATATTTATAGAAAAATTTCATAATTTTCTTAGTTTGTTTAGTATTTATTAGAATTTAAAATAGTTAAAAAGTATTAAATAATTAATAATAAATAAATAAAAAGCATAAAAATATATTTTCGGTTTTAACCAGTAAAATTAGTTAGAAGTGAGTGGTGAAAACACAATATCAATATATCAAATTAACCGTAAAATTCGACAAATTAACCCTTTAGGAAAAGGTCAACGTGCCAAACCTCACGGGTGTGATAAGGTGATCTGGGAAAAGTGATTTCCGGGTCGTGTCCCAACGAGGTGTGAATGGAAGGATTCGTTGAGTTTCGTGATTTGAACTTGAATTGGATTTTAATGATTTTGGATTTGATTATGAATTCTACAAATTAATGAGCGAGAAGGTAATTAAGGCAAGGAACCCTAATAAACTAAAATAAACTATTACTAAGCCTAAGGAATGATAAAACGAAACTACACTAAGTCCTAGGGTGCAAAAACGTAAAACGTAAAAGCAGGAAACAACCCGAGCCATAAGCGTAAAAATTTTGCAATTTAAGGGCTACGGTGTGAAATCAATTTTCCTACGTTCTATTTGACTAAAAATAATTTTTAGGGAAAAGCGGAATATTTTTTGACTTTTAAATTAATTATTACAATTAAAATCTATTAAACAACGATGAGTGTGTAAATACTCATCATTTTATACAAAATAAACCGCAAAATCATCGAAAACACTCGAAACACATCAAAATGATCAAAATATCACAAATCGTGTTTTATGTGTTTTAAATTCAAAAATATCAAAATCGGATGAAAAACATATCAAATTTGCAAAATTGCGCTTTAGTCCCCAAGTTTATAAAATTGTCAAAAATAGTCCACGAGCCCAAATTTCAAAAGAAAAGTCACCAAAGGTCTTTTAAAATCACAAATTGTCATATTTAGTCCTTTGGTGGAAAATCTAAAAGTTTTGAGAAAATTACGGTTTAGTCCACGAAAATCCAAATTGGTCAAATTTAGTCCTTGGGAATTTCAAAATGTCAAAACCAACCCTTGGATAATTAAACTTGGCAAGACAAACCCTTTTGGCTACTCTTCATAATTTTCATGTTTGGTCCTTGGATTTTCAAATGTTACAATTTTGGTCCCTATGTTTTAATAATCTATCACAAACCAATTCGGACCTAATTATAACCCCAAGCCCAAACAAAACACCCTTGGCCCAAAATCCTTTACCCGGCCCTATTTCCCACAACCCAACCAACCCACCCAACCATTTAAATAAAATAAACCGCCTTATAAACCTTTCCTGTCCCCCGACATCTATGCTACCCCGCAACTCCCTACCTAAACCCACCCTACACCTCCATTTGTCTCCCCCCCTCACCAACCTCACCAATGCATTAAATGCTACCTTTCCGTCCCAAGATATCAAATACAAGTTTGGCGCCAAAACACACAAACGGTCAAGATGGCTCAATATCAATCAATGGCTATTCATGTTGGGATTTGCTCGAAGGAGAGAGAAAGACTCTTTGAGCTTATAAGAGACCAAGAGGAAGCTTGAGGAGATAGTTTAGTTTTGTTTTATTTTAAAATATATGTCGAATTTCAATTCCTTAGTTTAAGTTAGCTTTGTCTTGGTATTTTTAAGTTCATTTTGTATTCAAGATAATCATTTAAGTGTATTGCAACTTGATTTCAGATCAATTCAAGTTTTAAGTTCAAGTGCCAAAGTTTAAGCTCATGTTGAAATTTTTATTTTCAAATTCTAAACCCCAAGCTTCAATGAGCTTATTTATGAGTTGAAACAAGTTTATGTTAGCTTATCATAGCCTTTTATAAACTTGTGTTTAAGATTTAAGCAAAAGAGAAACACGGTCAACAAAAGTCAACACAAGAGTGAAAATGGTGCGAGGATGAATTGGGTGGATTTAGAAGCTGAAATGGTTGAAATGGAAGCGATGGGTTGAGTTGGATTAGGTTAGAGTTCTTGTTTCATGTGTGGCGAGCCATAGTGGCCATTGGACAAAGTGTAAGTGATTTTCACAAATCTTGCATACAATGTATTGGTGCTCATAATTGGTTTAAACTCATCCAACAAGAGTAATTAGGTTAAGAGAGTTTAGTTTAATCATTAATGCAAGCTTAACTTTGTGTTTGGATCTATTTAACCACTTAATCGGTTTACAAAAGGGTGTTTGGCTCAACTAGTTTAAGCTGTCATTCAAGCTTATGCAGTGGTTGATGTTTGTTAGTTCAAGTTTCTTTAGCTCTAGATAACTCATTTGAGCCATAATCTTGTACATGTTAGTGCAAAAGTCAAAATCCTCTTTAAATCTGTCTCACTTGATCCTTTGTTGAAAATATGGATTAACAGATCCTTGATTTGTGTTTAAAAGTCATAAACAAAGGTTGTACTAGCTTCATTACATCATAATACATCAACATCAATCATTAAATTGGATCTAAACTTCACTTTAGTCAACTGTAACTGGTTTTCAAATAGTCGACATGTCAAAATTGGTTTTGAGCAGAAGTGCGGCATCTCGCATGTGCTTGATGAGGGCTTTTCATGGTTTCATTTTGGTTTACAAGTAGTCCTATAGGTGGTTTATAAGCTCTCATAACTGGATTTAGCTTTAGCCTCGGATTAGCTTGTGCGAAGCTCAAAATAAGCCCTAGGTGCCTGCACCAAACTCGATCAATCTTGAGTGGTTTCTCAAGTTTTGTGCACTTGCACAGAGCTTGTTGTAGCTTGTTAAGGGCTGGTTTTCTAGTTATAAGCAGTCACTTAGGTATAGTTTAGAACTCAATAGTTGGTTTTAGTTAGTAGCTTGTTTTATCGCTTATTTGTTGCTGCAAGTTAGTACCAAATCTGTTTTAAGCTTAAACTCAAAATCTCCAAACTGCTTTTATTGTGCTAATCAAGAGTTATAACTTGTTGATTTTAGTTTAATTTGGTCATTTTAGTGTATCTTAACTTCATAATGATAGATAGCTTGTTTGGTTAATTTGCTTAACAAGTGCTTATTTCAATAAGCACTTGATTGAGCAGATTCATTTTCTCCCACACAAGTACCTGTTTTCTAATTTTCATAGCTTCTTAATATAATTTTAGAATTTTCCTGAAATTTTCAGATTTTTCTAATTTGTTTTACTATTTTTCTTATTTTTAATTAGTTTTAATACTTTTTAAATAGCATTTAATACAAAAATTAGAAAAGGTTCAAAAAATAAGTTTTCATTTTTCTTAGGCTTAGATAAATATAAAAAGTGAAAAAGTAATTTTCCATATTTTTCATAGTTCATTTGGTAATTTTAGTAATTTAATTAGTTTTTAATAGTTTAAAATTCATAGAAAATAGAAAAATAGTCACAAAAATACAAAAATAGTTTTGAAAAGTCTATTTTGATATTTTAGACTTTTCCAAGTGTTAATTTTATTTTCTAGCTTAATTTCCTATTTTCTTGTATTTTAGATAATTAATTAATAGTTAAAAATAGTTTTTAATTAGATAATTAGTCTTAAAAATAATTTTCTTTTCTATAAAAGTTTCTTTTATCATTAGGTTTATAAAACATCATTTTCATATTTTTAGGGTTAATATTGAGTTAGTTTCACGTTTTTAGTCAGACGTCGCAGATTTTAATTTCGGCCAGAAAACATAAAAACAAAAACATCATTTTAATTTTAGTGATAGCGTTTATTTAATAGGTTTTATCTTTTTAATTTCCTCTCATTTGCATGTTAGCCTTTGTATTTGTTTGATATTTACGTAGTTATAATAACCAATTCATAATCCTTTTTCATTCAAACTTCTCGATCACTAGGCGTTGATTGATCCATTGCATAGCTCATTGGGACATAACGACCGGGAGACTCTATACTCCTCGATCTTAATTGCATTAGTGTTTGAGCGGTTTTAGTCTTTTAGACTTGTTGCTTAGCACCGATCAAAATTTTGGCGCCACGGGAGTCAGTTGTCTTGATTTATCTCCGCTTTAGCAGATTAGTTGTTTGAATCCTCACTCATTGTTTATATCATCATTCTTTATATATATATATCCATATTTTCTTCTAAAAATCCAAAACCCAAAACAACCAAAAACTTATAAAACACAAAAATATTTTCTCTTTGTTTCTATATATGTATCAAAATAAAAATACAAAAGAATCGTCGTTTTCTCTAATAATTAACAACTTAAAAGATTACCACGAAAACCAAGGCGGTGCACTACCTAGCTGGGGTGCGACCATAATAAGTTCCCGAACTAAAGATATAAAACTTGCCTTTGTGTCCTTGTGATTGGTGTACCTTTTCAAAGAAGCCATTCATCTTGGATTATTGGTTAAGTTCATCGTTGTTTTGCCTCGAATTTGTGTTAATTGATTTTGTTGTGATATCGACGTTTCGTAACCGTAAAACCCATAAAGATTCTTCTCACCGATTTTTACAAAGCGTCTTCATAATTCTCATTCTCATCGAATATTTTCATAATTCCATTTCTCTCCTTAGCTCGAGTTTCCTTAGAGTTAACTCTAGTGCATGCGCACTCGCTCTTCTAGATCATTGAGTCCATTTCGTGATCTAGTCAAGATTCCAAGGAGGCGTGTTCGTGAGCGTCCATCGCCCAAATAGTCGATCCGAGATTCACACTATTTCAAACAACGCCATGGCGATTTAGGCGTACTATGGCGGAAATGCTCCAAGCACCCACCGAGGGTTATGGAGATGCCATTGTTTTACCCGTTATCGGCTCGATCACTTTGAATTGAAGACACATTTGATCCAACTTGTGTCTACAAATCAATTCCGCTGGTCCGATCGAGAAGACCCGTATGCACACATCCGTTGGTTTAACAAGTTGACTTCAACTATCAATTTCAAGGATGTGTGCAAACGATCATCAAGTTGATGCTATTTCCATTCTCTCTTGAGGGACAAACCGGATTTGGTGGAAAAAGAACCCCTCGATCCATCGAAACTTGGGAGGATCTTGTTCAAAAGTTTGTGAATTACTTCTTTCCTCCATCAAAGACGACTAATCTTAAAATGAAATTTCGGATTTCGTCAAAATTTCGATGAAAATTTTGGAGAGGCATGGGAGAGATTCAAAGATCTCCTCGTGAAATGCCCCATCATGAATTCACGGAGCTTCAACAAGTAAATATCTTTTACAATGGGTTGAACGGAAGCGATCAAGATTCCTTGAATGCAGCCGCAGCGGCAATATCTTGAATCGTAAACCTAAAGATGTGATTGAGATTTGCGAGCAAAATCAAAGTTCCTATTTCGCAACAAAGTCAATGTTCGAACACTCGCTTCTTCATCCGGTAACTCTTCCGAAAGTTAGCCGCTAGTTCAGCTCTAACGGACATCATCCATTGTATGATAAAAGAGGTCAAGGAAATCAAAAGCGAAATTCATAAGCGGAACCAATCAAAGCCGTAAACAAGGTGTGTGAAACTTGTAGTGGTCCACATGCGTATTATGATTGTCAAGCAACCGATGCTTCCTTTTACCAAGCTCCCGTAGCTCGGTAAACCACAATCAATACCGACCACAGGTGATCCTCACTACTGCACCTAGCGGTATGACACCACCGGTTTTCCTCTGTGCAAAACCATGGCAATCAAAATCGCTTTGTTCGAATCAAGGACAAAATTTTAATTTCAATTTCAATCAAACCGAACAATTTCAACCAACCTCAACCATATCAAGCTCCTAATCATCAAAGCTATCAACAACCTCCTCAAGCTCCCATTGCCAAATGACTTCATGAAAATGACCGAGGCAAACATGCGTTCAATGCAAACTCGGATCAATAACATGAGAGGTGAGCTAAAAGGAAATTGATACAACATTGTCTCGGCAGACAAATGAGTTAAAGAATATGATGAGCGGTTTCATGAACATGAATATGAACAAAGCTTCACCATCTTACGGAGGACTCCCAAGCAATACTATTCCTAATCCGAATGCCGAGTTGAAAGCCGTCACCACTCGTAGTGGTAAGGCGCACAATGGACCTTCGACTCCAATGCCCCTCCTCCGTGGCATTTAGTCAAGTTACCAAGGAGACAACGGACAAGGTGCATTATTCAAGCCCACGGTACAGACACGTCCCACCTTCGGTAGTCAAGCCTTAAGTCCGGAACCCGATGTTCCGAGGAAAATCTGAGCCGAAAACAC